>CM062838.1:7595560-8115560 GCA_031772345.1 Himalopsyche anomala
TCCATCTGTCCACTCGTACGATATAGGATCAAAAGCTCCATAGAGCTGAGCACTTGTGAGCGCTTTAGGGTTTATTATTCTGTATCGGACGTCGCTCTCTCCTTTCTCATTGAGCATAGACAAAGCTGCTGATAATGTTTTTAGTGTTGTCGTTTTACCTGAGAAAGGATCACCGACAAGCATAAAACCGTGACGAACAATCATCATCTCGTAAGTCTGCACTATTTTTGTCTGGAAAGAACTCACAGGTTGAAGATTGTTTTTGAAACAAATTTCAGTAGTTACATTAAGCAATTTGGAATAATCCTGGTGCGGTAAAGACACTTCAGGAAAAACGTCAGATATGATTCCTTCAAAAAGTGGAATATCGAAAGAAACAAACTTTGGTAAATTGACATCTGTCAGCGACTGAAGAAGTAATATGTTTTCATTCTCATTGGGATATTTCTTTTTGTTGTTCCCGCATGCAGACAGTACAGTTTTTACAGCTCTCATTCCGTAATCATAATGGTTTTGTGAAGACAGCTGCTCCGAACACAAGCGATATGTGGTCACTATTTTCACTGACAAGTTTCGGGCATCCATAAATCCATAAGAATAGAGTGATATTTCCCCTATCATAGCGTAATCTGGAACCATCATAGCCACAGTTCGGAATAAGAACTTGAGGTTATCAGGCAATTCTGACCTACCTGCGTATCCTGGATTCATAGTTATGCAAACGTAGCAAGCGGGATTGAGGCGGAGAAGCGTGCCTTCGAATGAAAATCTATCTAAATTTTGTCGCACTGCTTGTACGATGCAGAGAATTTGCTGAGCGACTACTGATAAAACCTCCACATCGATTCTATTGAACTCGTCAAAGCAGGCCCAGGCTCCGCAGGACGCCAATCCTTTGAAAAATTTGCCCATACTTTTGTAATCGAGTCCGTCGGAGCAATTGAAGACTATGCATTGCACGGCAATGGCTTTGGCCAAATCTTTTGTTGTTTCAGTTTTACCTGTGCCGGCCGGCCCTTCCGGAGCGCCGTTGAGATGAAGGTAATAGGCTCCGATTAGAGTTCGATAGCAACGATCCGTTAACGGAGTGATGACCAAGCGGTCCGTATTTCCGAGATATTCATAAGCATATTTTACCACCGCATTTATAATTTTAACTTTGACATTCTCTTCCTCCCAATAGTACCTCAGCTGAGCTAACCAATTGAAATCACTATTGTCTGTAACATTTTTACTGATGAGCTCCTGTATTACATCTTTCGCGTGAACGTCAATCACTATCAACGCTTTGATAGATATCCTCACCAGGCGAGTCAAAGTAGGTGATCTCACCAAAGTGACCAGTTCATTGAGCTGGGCACTCAATGACTTGTGAAATTTTTCCAACATACTGATTTTGTGCGTTTTTAAGCACTCATGAACTTCCATTGCCCAATATATTTGAGAGACACAAAGAACGACCATGCCTTCCCAGAGAGTAACCCATTCCTCCCTGTTCACCTTGGGATACTGAACGTGACTCGATTTGATTTGATTATACACGGCTAACAACATTTGCTCTTCGACTTGCACCAGCCATTTTTCTACGGAACCGCGAGCCTCAGCAGTCGAGATTATTTTACCGAGCTTGACAAGTTCCCCTTCTTTACTGGTAAACGAATGAATGTTAAGATCGTCATCAAATTCCAGTTTATTAATACCTTCAAAACATTTTTTTAGGTGAGGTTGCACTTTTAAAGGGTTCGTAGTCTCTGATAAAATTTCCAAAATTTCATCATTGGACAAAAAGAAAAATCTGGGAAAGAACAGTCTCTTTTTCTCTAAATAATTATTCACCCCTTCGTTGACTTTCTCCAACAATGTGTTAGCATTTTTCATATCTTCCAATAATCCAATACCGCCGGCAGTCTCTAGAACCAACGGTGTCTTCTCAATAATTTGCATGTATCTCTTGTACGTTCCGTCCACTTCCTTGAACATCACTCCCTCCTCCGGCATCTGGGCGACAATGTATTTAGAAGAAAATATTGGCAGCAGGTAAAGCCATTGGCTCTGCACTCTTCCCCATTCTTCAATAGCTGAGTTTATTCTGATCAGTTTGTCGTACCACGCTCTGACTTCGACCTCGAACGGCTTCACAAAAGCTGATCCTCTCATTCCGATAGTTTTTACAATTTGATCATCCAGTATCGCTTGGATGTCGTCCAATTGAAAAAGTATATTTATTCCTGTGTCTTTGTACAAATTCATTTTAAATTCAACATCCGTCCATTCGGATTTCATGTTATGCAAGTTGGTTATTAGAGCCAATTCCTTGCACGCCCCTACGCTGATGATTTCGTACTTTTCTAAGTCAGCCCAGAGATCCAACTTAATTATCTTTCTTATAGTCGTTCCAGCATCAGGAGTCAAGTCCAATTTAGCAATTTTAGACATTTCATCCCAATGCCTCTGCCGTAGAGCGGGATTACACATAATATTCACGAGCTGGACGTACGGTCGCCACTCTTTTAATTCGATCAATGCTTGAGCGCACAATTTCATTGGAGCCGGTAAATTCATTGGGTCAGGATCTTCCACGAGGCCTTTAAACCTTCTTTCGTTACCGTCAGTGATTTGCTGCTTAATTTTACTCTTGTAGTTTTTGGAAATCTTCGTAAACTCTTTATAGTATTCGTCGTGTTTTTCTTCAACTTCAGTATTATTAATATATTCGAAAGATCCGTCCATCCAAGTATAGTAACTTAGCCTCCATTTGTGCAGAAGATACATTAATTCATAAAATGGCAAAATGTAACCTTTCAATTCCTCCAAATCGGCGTATTGCGAGACAGGAAATTTGAAGACCGTTTCCTCTTTATTTATCCACGAGACGTGCGTTTGGCAATCATCCAAGAGGTGAACTAGCCTTCGAATATCTTCCAAGTACTCTGAAGTGTTGCTGATATCATCCATATCGTCTAATATCTCCAAGTAAGGCATCAAGTCTAATATCTTTTTACTCAGCTCATTGGTTTTGGTCATAAGATTTTCTTCCATTTCATATTTACACGTCTCAAAATTAATGGCATTTCTATCCAAAATCGGTTTAATATCGATTAACCAATTAACAGTTTTGCAGTTGAGCTTAATGTGTTCCGGAGTGAGGGTTGTCATTTCAATAAGTTTACTTAACACTTTGAGTGAACCCTCGATGCGCTCTGTAAGGTCTTCCAGCAATACTTTCTTGGCGAGCAAGCAATAAGCCCCGCTCGCCATAAGCTCGCTAGCATCTTTTGGAGTGGCGGATGCCTTTTCGGCAATCTCCTCGAACTCTTCACATATTTTGTGACAAGTTTGCTGATGCGAATGACACATCTTCGAAAGTATCTCATTCTGCAATTTTAATGTGCAATCTTTTAATCCCAAAATCATATCAGATTGAAAGATTTTTCCCACATCAAAATATTCATTATCGATCATGGCTGTCAAATTATGATTGACATTTTGATAAAGCTTAATTTTTTCGCATGACTCTTCAAATGCGGATTCATTACTAGTAGAATTTTCAAAATTATCATTATCATTTTGGATTAGCATTGAATATTCAATCGTTAATCTTTCAATATATTCTTTTACTGGCTTAAAAATGTTTTCTAAATTATTTTGTAAACGCTCATGGCTGTCTTTACTAATCCACTCGTTCAATACGACAGGTATGAAATCATAAGGAGAAGGCAAGTTTGCTAAGGGTTCAAGCGGTGAAAGATTTTGAGCGACACTAGCGATACTGTCTAAAATTTTATGATATGTTGAAAAGATTTCATCAAATGATGGACATATTGAAATATCTGAATTGAACGTTAACTCCATATGTACTAATGGCACTTTTTTTTTATTACCCATGCATTGGATGAGATACTCTACAGACTTTCGCATCAGTTCAACAATATGCAAGGAAATTGATGTAGAAGCGCAGCGTAATAGCTTCATTTTCTTTTTAGTCGTGAGAGAGTTCAGACACTTCGGAGTCTGCAGCCATGAAACAATTTGAGGATACCACACATCGGTAATAATGAATTCGGATTTCAAAAGATCCTCTTGAAGAATGTTTTGGAATATATCGATATTTAAGACTCCCCGCTGCCTGTAACTCTTAAAATCGATAATACACTGCGGAAATGATATCACTGAGCTTTTGTGAATTATGCATATGAAGGGATGAAAAATAAATAGTTTTTCTTTTATTTTATTTTTAGTTAGTAAAAATTCTGGATAATGTTCTGTTTTTCCGCCAAATTGGAACGGTTTTTCTTTGTATCGTTTCCTATCTACCCCGGGGACATCTCGCACAATTGTTTTTACAGCTAAATCATGCAAACAACTTTTCCATTCTTCTTTGCTCTCATCTAAAAATTCATTCAAAGCTTTCGGAAACTTTCGTTTGAGTTTTCTCGGAACCAACTGTAATATTTTGGACTCCCAGCTCTTGAGCATGGGAGGTGGAACAATCTTATCAGCGTGCTCTCTGATTTCATCAACGTATTTCGATTGAGGATCAGGAATGAGCCAAAAGTCTTTAGACTCTTTATATGTACTAGGCATACTTTTTTTTGCTCTGAGAGCTTTCTCTTCTAGAAATTCCTTAATCTTCTTTTCTTTTGCCTAAAACCGAGCAACAGACAATTATTTTAAAGGATGAACTCAAAGCTCAACCTAAAAATGTGGTTAAGGTTATTAAAGTAGGTTTTGGATTAGGTAACAAAACAGCTAATGTAATATTGTTGGAAACAACTGAAGTTAAATATGGTACATTATTTTCGTCCTGAAAAAATGCTGGATGCCACACAACTATTTATATTCTCAGTGGTGGATTAGCTTATAATAATATCTTCTACATTCAGCTTTCAATATTTATTTATAGCCCGTGTATTTGCAATTCAGTATTATATTTATTTAATATGTAGTTTACGACGCTTTTTTGCTATCCAAAAAACAGGGACCCCTTTAGTGCTTAATTCGCGACTGATTATTATGCTGAAATTAAAAATATTTAGCATCTCATAAGAACCAAAAAACCCATTTTTGGTCACACCCTGTTAAGAAACCATAAATTTCTTAGTCTTATGATTGTGATTGATCAGGCAAAGCTTAAACAGAAATATGGAATGCTAAAATCAAAAACTAAATACGTTTAGTTACTAGATAATTTCTATTGATTCAATGTCAAATATTTGATAATGTCTTTAGGTGTAATTTCATAAAAATGATTGTATTTAAAACTATACAATCATAAGTATGATAAAGTGTTAAATTTACCTTTCTCTGGTTGTATCGTGGGTGTAAAGTAATAGGTAGTTTATCAAACATGTGTATATCAGGTGGACTTCTTATTTTAGGAATTTTTAATTTTGATTCCAAAATATTTCTCAACTCTCTGCTATTCATTTTTGGTTAGTACAATAGGTTGATTTAAATCATTCGTTGTTTAGTTAAAACATTTTTTATTTTTAGAAATAATTAAGACTTTAATAAGGTTAACAAAGGGCAAAGTTGACACAGAAAATAAAGAAAGCACAATATATTATAACCATTGAATCAAAACTAATATAATAGAATAATTATTGAAATTCAACCAACAAACAAAACAAACTATGACAACATGTCAGCTTGTAAAATTCCATAGTAACATAACAAATACCTAAAATAAATCAATATTTTTTTGTTTTATTTTAACAGTTGTATTTAAACGTAAAAATGACTTACTCAACTTATAATTTATTATTTTAATAATTATTTATTTTAAACTCCATTTTCTCTGAATTTGCCAATTATTTTTATGTGTGATTTGCATCACACAAAGTTAGCAAGCGTCCAATTTATGATTATAAAATAATAAGTTTTTATAATTGAGTATTTTTAACAGTAGAAAGAATCCATCTGCATTGCTTACAAAAATAGCAATACACAAGATTGTGTAGGATAGGCTCATTTAAAAATCAAGATATTAGCTTAGTGGATGTGGATTAGTTTCATTTTTGAAAGTTTAATATGGATTATTCAGAAAATTTGAGGTTTGGAAAACTTTAGCACATGAACGACTTGCACTGTATACCACCTAGACTTATAGTATTTATTTCAGGTCTGAATTATAAACATCAAGCGACGACATTTGTTAGGAAGTTAAAATAATAAAGTGTGGAATATACCCGTACAATAAAATTATCGGCTAAATAATAAATCACTTTTAGGGTGTTCACTGTCAGTACTAGGTGGAAAGACATTATATCAGGTAAAAATTTGAATTTATTGATTTCTAGGATTTCCTGCTTGTCTAGTTTGACAGACTTGTTATTTAAATGTAGAACATTAAACAGGAAACTATCATTAAGCCTATTCACTTTATTAATTGAGCATTTTATCAATGTCAAAAATTTGTTTGTAATTACTTTCAATCGCCATTCTAAATTTATTAATCTGGGATAACTTTTTAATTATATGTTAGATGTGTTAAACATTTTAATTTTCTGTTATTTTGGAATCACTTTTAATGTAATTGGTAATTTCTTTTCAATGCCAATTGTTGTTTACAACTTTTCATTTTTGTATAAATAGCATTGTTAAATTATATTTCTTATCAGTTGACAATGCTCGCAATGAGCGAAACCGGTCCTGACCTATTAAATAAAGTGGAATGAAGTACAAAGGAATATTGTGTTTTTATTAATAAATAATAAATGCTTGGCTATCCATCATTCAATTATCGATTTTCGTAATTAATTTTTAAGATATAATGAGAATATATCTGATTCTCTTGAGAGATATGAAATTTTCTGTTTTATTATGACTTGCGACACAATTTCTTTCCAGTCAGTTTCTTGGTATATTCTTGAATATTTCATTCATTCTATCTTTTAATTTTTTATGATCACTTTCAGATTCTAGTATTTTTTTTCCCAACCGCAATAATGTTGCAGCATTCCTTTTCTGAAAAAAATCATTGTATCAAAATCAAAATTGTAAATTTCTTTTTATAATCTAATAATCATCATTCTGAAGCTGGAGTCAGAATCGAAAGTCTTGGTATTATTGCATATTGTCACATAATATTAGTATATTTAGTAACATTTGATTGATTTAATAATTATGTATGCATGCATATCTTTGAATAATAGTATTCAATTGTATGGTAAAAAGGTCTGGCCCTTCCTTGGCACACTGCTTTGAGATAAAGCTAGCATCTTATTAACATATTGGCAGTCTACCGCTGCTTGTTTGTCAATGGAAAGTGAAATCCATTTGCGACACTTAAATGTGTTAAATTCGCTTGTTTGATAGTCTCAAATCATAAAAAATGAAGGGGTATGGACATGGAGTAATCATTCCAAAAACTCAAAATGTCATAACATAAATTGATTAAAACTCAAAAATAAAAACATTTAGGATATCTTCAATAAAGTGACAATTATTAATGATTAATCATTTTTAAACTAACTTGCAAAATACAATTATGTTTCTTGGCATCTGAGAGTTTCTCTTGGTTATTGAGCCTAATGCTATGGAGTTGGGCTGCTAAGTCTTCCATCTCAATGATTTGTAAAGATTTCACACATATTTTGTCTTCAACTTCCTCAGAAATATCATGCTTTAATAATTCTTCATCCTCATCTGCCTTCACCTTGAGAGCATCTGAACCTAATAAAATAATTACTGTATTAGGAAAAGCAGGCAATATGACAAAAAAATATTTAATAAAATCGTTAATTCAGCTTTAGGATTAGGATTTGCCTGTATCTCCGATGATGGCATTAGACATTGGCACTACCGTGGGCTTTATAACCTCTACTGTTCTGCATGACATTATCATATTATACAAAGCGTGCATGGAAGCCTCTTAAATGCAGGAAGTCAAATCATTGGAAGACCCCAATTTTTACGGGATGGATGGGTTTTCAAGACTTACCAGTGATGGAATTCAGTGATTGTCATAGAAAAATGTGTGATCAAGTGGAATGGATGAGACTATTTGATGCACTCAATTTTCATTCCTGACTGTAGGGCCAGAAAAGAAGCATGATGAGTGAGTTAACACCTCCCCCAAAATATATTCAAGACTGATGGGTGAAATAATATTGATAGATTGTAATTACTGGCAAGCAATAATTTTTCTTCATGCAATTTCATAATTCTGATATAAATTTCCATTGCTGCATTTTCATGGCCTGCTGCTAAATCGGTCGTGGTATGGGCCCAACGTGTTTTAGCTGATTTTAATGTGTACTCCTACAAAACAAAATGTGAAATGGTAAATTTTATTCAAGAGTGATTATGTAGTGATGAGAATAATTGGTAAATGAGTTCAGTCCATCCATTCTCATAATTCAAAACCAGCGATTGTTAACCCTTTAGCCTCTCTTTAACGTCTCACCCGTGAGTCGCATGCGTATTGAATACTTCGACGTTGATGGCTAAAGGTTTAAAGGCGAAATACATAACAGACAGGATAATTTTGAATATTTAAATTTGATATTTTAGTTTCATCAAGTCAAATCATAAATTATAAATGTCTGTGATGGTTAATAATGTTTAGCTCTTTATCTCTGTTTGGAAAATGTCTCAAGTGACTTAGGTGTTCTTTATATAAGGCACAAGAGGCCCTGGTGGAATCTTTATTCAGTGCCCTATTATTTTCTTTTTGTTTATTACATTCATGCTTGCCATTTCCGTATAAGAATTGTTTTCCACCAACCACAAAAGTGCAGTATTCGTAATATTTCTAGTAAGCTAATATGGCACTTGTGTTTGCAGCCATGACAACTATTCTCGAATTGAGCCTTGGCCGCTGGCCGGTTTCTATTTTTTTGTATCCAATTTATCCAGACCATGACCCAAATAAGAGAAAAATACGACTCACTTAGGAATTATTGATGAATGTTCAAAAAATTTAATTTATTATTTTAAACATTTTTGCAGTTGCAAAATTCATGTCATTTACAAGCGAGTTAAACAGTAAAGCCGATTTTCTCAACACTGAAATATTAATATGCCCCACCCCCTCTCTAACATATCTTTGAGTGTTTTTGAATATCTTAACCTTTTTAAAAAATTAACCCTACGAAAGCAAAGTTTATGAATCTAGAGCAGCCATACTCAATCTGCGGGCTGCATGCGGTCCAATCAGTTCTTATGTGCTTCCCAAAATAATTATAGTCACCAAATATTTTAAAAAAAACAGTTAAAAGTTTGACTCAATATCAAAATTCACATTCATTTTTAAGTAAACGATTTAATATTTTGGATATATTGGTAATTTTGTGTACTTTTTACGTATTTTTTATTTGTAGTTCATTGTTATTTTTTAATATGAAAAATACATTAATACATAAATGTATAAATATCGCGAGCTGAGTACTACAAGGTTCTAAGTGTCGACTTTTGACCAAACTAAAGTAATAATGAGGCAATCTTAAGCGTAGCATTATCTACATGCTGTATAAGTCGAAATTTTGCTTAAATTTACAATAAGCCGTAGTTTTAGGTGCGCGTCGCAAGATATTTGAGGTTTCAACTTGAATTCCTGAAGATGCCGAAAGAAGAAACCCAAATCGTTAGTGAAAAAACTTGTGTGAATGTACATAGGTTGAATAATATCTTTTATATTTTGATAATTTTATTCCTTTTTTTTTTCTTCAATTATTTGATTTTGATCAATCATTTTTATTCTTCAACACAATGGTGTTATTTTTTACCATTATGATGTTTTCTATTCTTGCAGTGTGGTATTATTACATTTTACAATATTAACTTAGTACATTAATGATACCACAAATTACAAAAAATAAATAAAAACCTCCTTTTCCTATATATCCTCCATTTTTTTTATATATTTTTTCCAATAATAATGATCACATTAGATATTTTCCATAGAATTCATTTTATTTTAATTTAAAAAGCGTAAGTCAGTCAGTATAATTATACATGATTTGAAAGTCTCGTCGATTTAATCATTGAAATATATAGAATTATCGAGCATGAGATAGGCATATATAAATATCAATACGTAAGAGTAACCAACACTCTCGTTTTGCCGAGCGAAACAATTAGATGAATTCCACGAGTAAGACAGAGAACGCAGAAAAAACAATATGCGATTGTGTTTGAACAATGTTATATTATAGCTCAGACGCACAATAACATTTTAGAGTCTAGACGTAAGTGTTCCCGTAACCGCATTCCCAGACTTGTTTTGCGTTAACTAACTTCGCAAAATTTACTTTGTTATATTAATTTATTGACTTTACATTTACTTGGTAGAACTCCATTATAATAGAGTAAAAACAGCAACGTATTTAGTTCTACAGTTTTTTTTATATTTATGAGTTGATAGCTATTTCGGCTTTCGCCATCGTCAGAACTATGATTAAACTTACATTTTTCTCAGCTATATATACTGGCTCCGAAGAGATACACAATGCATCATGTTATTCACTCTAACATCCTTATTAAAATTACAATTATAATATAACACTTATTAAATACGACTCTAGTGATTCGAAATACTAAAGCCATAGTTAATAAATTAAACTGATATAAAAAAAATTTACCATGTCCGCTCTCAATGTGGAGCATATGGACTCCTAATGGAGTTTATCTCAACAGAAGTGCTTCTACGAGAACTGCTTGTTACTCAGTTGCTCAACCTCTCTTTATGCAAAGAGAGTTGGAAAAGATGGATAGGGCTAGGACAGGACTAGTGGTAAGCTAATCGCTTTCGGTATGCCCCGTTCATAAGATAGGATTATTGGGAGGGTGGAATTCAAGACATACATCCATACCTTCGAACAGAAATTCATAAATCGATTGAAAAATCAATTAATAAAACTTTCCGTACTGGGATTCGAACCCATGCCCTACGTAATCGAAGCCAACAACGTTGACCACTTGACCACACAAGCGACAAAATTATTAATTACATAACATTAAATTTATTAACTATGGCTTTAGTGTTTCGAAACATAAATATGTTGAACAATTTTATCACTCAATATTATGTGACTTGTGTGTTTATTTGATAGAGGTGTGTACAAACTCACTGATGGTACCGATATTTTTTTTTCTTTTTTCAATCGGTGTCATTTACGGTCCGTTCGGTCCGTAACGTAAATTAATTTACGTATAAACCGCCGAATTTTAGGTTTTTCGTAATAATTTTAAATATGTTTGTCAAAAAGATTTATTTTCTTTGCAAGTTTCCAAACACATACAATGTATCAAAAATGTTTATTATATTTTTTAATATAGTAAATTGTTTTACTTAGATAACGTATTTACGGGTGTGATTGATTCTTTCCTTATCCCTTCTACCAACCGCTTGCCGGCCGGCAAAGATTATTAGTTGCGTGACGCTTTGGGTATGACTGTATCGTTTCAAGCGTGATCGAGACAAGTCCCGTCTACTAGCTGTTGCACAGAATTTTGATTCTTGCTGCTTTCGACAATTATGCATGATTTGTATAAGTTTTTCAGGTTCTAGCCACAAATTATGACACAAAACAAGTACTATACACTATGTTGAACCATATGGCATTTTTTGAAATCGTCATTTTGCTTTAGAAATGCGTTTATATGACAAATTCTACACGGTCACAGAGTGTTACTCCATGGTTTGCGAAGGAATTTTTTAGCACGGTAAGGGAAGGGTTAATGTCACTTGGTATAATTATCGTAACGACTCATTATTTGTGGAACACTTGTTGTTTATATTTATTATTTTTCAATTTCTTGTGAATTTATTCCAGGGCTGTGGAGTCGTGTAAAAAAAAGACGACTCCGACTCCAACTTTAAAGAATTTTTTCAATAATTTCATTTTAACATATATATATGTATTCCATCAGATCATTAGTCAGCCAAGCATGCAATGTCAACACTTCAAAACTTTTCAAAAAATTTTCGAACCCCATATTTTACGACTCCGACCAAAATACCGCGACTCCACGACTCCGACTCCACAGCCCTGATTTATTCACCATAAAAATTTATTCATAAAAATTGTTCGTTGTTTACCTTCAAAGTTTCGTTTTCTTTTTGTAGTGACTGATTCAATTCACATATTTCTTTGGTAGTATTTTGGAGTGCACTTTTTAGTGGCTTTATTTTAGAATTAATGACATCAACTGTATGTTTGGCTGAGAAAGAAAGGTGAAAAGATATTATGAATATTAAAAAATAAAACACTTTTTTTAATTCTGGTCCGCTCCCAATGTGGAGCATATTATGGCCTTCTAATGGAGGTATCTCAACAGAAGTTTTTCAACGAGAACTGCCTCTTACTTAATAGCTCAACTTACGAAAAGAATAGTGATAGAAACGATAAGACTAGGGCGGGACTAGTAGTTAGTTAATTGCTACGCCCTATTATTAGGATTGGAAAAATGGGAGGGAAATTTTAAACACCAATACCCATGTCCTGGAATATCAATTGATTAAAAAAATGCTGTTCATACTGGGATGTCTTGAACTCGTGAGATCGGTCATGGGAGCTAACGACGTTGACCACTCTACCACGGACCCGCCATGGACAGGACTAGCATTGGTTGCGTTGAGCGAAACCGGTCCTGTCCATGTCAGGTCCGGTTTCACTCGCGATGGTTGTGTTGTACGAAACCAGTCCCGATTTTAATAAAAATTGTGAAATTAGTACCTTAAACCCTGTCAACTGTGTATAACATTGATAACTGTGCTTTCTTTCATTTCATTTTTTCATCTTTGTCGCTTGTTCTATGGTTTAGCAGAAATCTGCTTTTGGAAATGCAGTTAAGTAAACCATTTAATTTATATAAACACTTCAAAATTCCTCTTACAAAAGCTAACTTCAGAATCAAGTGAGTCACAGCTATTTTAATAAAATCTGGAGACTTTTTGTTTCATTTACTCTGAAAAACTTTTGAGTGTGGAGCACAAATTATTAAATGATATTTCTAAATATTATAGTAAATTTTTAAAGTATTATTTACGTATTTGCAATTGCATTTCAAATAGCTCAAGTATAAGTGAATTTAAAACATTGAAACACAAGGTAACTTGTCCACATAGGTAAAGATACCATTCCATACACCAACTTTGCCCAAGCATTAATAAGTAATTATAGTAAGTAGGAATGTATTAATTGATTTCTTTTAAGAGTATCTGTCTTCCAGTTATCATTTTTTAATCGTTTAACATAAATATTCAAGCAATGTATCCAGTACATGTGTTTTATGTTTTTAATTTCAATTGAAAATAATTATAATTTAGATATTTACCTGCTGACAGTTGAATCTGGAGCCTTTGCAAAGTTCCAGACAATTCTTTTTGTTTTTGTGTGAACAAATGACTAGAATTAGGGTCCATTTTAAGATTGAGTAAGATGTCAGATCAGATGATTTTTGAATTGCCGCTTAAATTGATTAAAATATTGCCATGTAACCAATTACTTTACACAATATTTTTTTATATTTATATTCTGGTGATTTGTTCCAATATTGTGTTCATGCACATAGCTTAAGAAAAGTTTTGAAATAGATGGACGATGCAAGAATTAAGACGTAATCAAAAATATTATCTTCTCTTATGAACATCAATAAATAATTATAAACGTTTTGCAATTTCGTTTCAAGTTTTCTTTTTGTGATTTAATAGTTTGATTATTAAGTACCAGAAATTAAATTTTCTTAAAAAAAAAACGTATAAAACTCATGAATAAGCCTAATACATTTTTTTCAGATTTTTTTTCGTTCTTAATAAGCAACCGCGTTTTTACGCCGCTGCCTGTAATAATTAATGTATACAGCTATAATAAAATAATCTAATTTTAGTTGTATCAGCTGCCAGCATATTGTGTGCTTTGATTTGTCAGATATGTGCAACTTTAACGTCCAATTTTAATAATTTAACACTGGTATATATTTTACTTTCATAAAGAATATAATTTTTAAATTTTATTTCACCAAGTCAGCAGCAAATAAAAACGCTTTAAAGTTTTTGGAAAATTTACCTAATAACATGTGTAAATCTTATATGTATACATATATATAAAAATGAATTTTTGTATGTATGTTGAATCTTTGGTGTCTATGGATTCGGAAGCCACTGGTCCGATTGCGATAAAACTTCGACAATAATTTAGCTTGCTTGTCCGGGAAGTACATAGGCGTATTCAAATTAACAAACAGTGTCGAAAAACTAAAATATTCGTAGATTTCAATGTTGTTTACCGGTCAAACTCCCGAGTATTCCATTCGAATTTGAATTTCGTTTGAACGACGGCCATTTTGTTTTGATTTGACAATTCAAATTTGATGTTCGATTGTTTTGATTTTGAGATCTGTCAAATCGTATGGTCTACATGTGTGATTGTACTCTTTTCACTTCAATTAATACTATAATATTTATATATAGAACGTCAAAAAAATATTTCGTGACATTTGACAGCAAAAGTACATTGTGAATTATATTACATAACGTTAGTAAGCCATTATTTTATGGTCATTTTTAAATGCATGTGAATAAAGATAGTATGCGTAAACTGCTACGTACATAATTCCTGTGTCCACTGTCAATACTTGATGGAAAAGCATTCTATATTTATATTAAACGGTTTTTCTCTTATTAAATGTTTTTATATAATCTCGAATGCGAAATTATTAGCAGAGTTTAAAGTGATTATTTTCATGATGTTCAACGAATATTGTACAATTTAAGATTTCGACTGAAGGTGCATGGTGGAATTTCAATATTAAATTTGAATCTTTCAAATTATGTAGATTTTCACAGATTTCGTCACTAACGACCCGGGTTTCGCCCTTCGGCGTCTTCAGGCGTTCAAGTGCACGGATGAACTTGAACTGACGCTTAGTAAATGAATGTTTCGTGTTTATACAATGTACAAATTCTTTTTTATGTTTTGTCAACTATTATATGTAAGTGCTAAGAGTATTTTGATGGTTATGCATGCATTGATTATACTTTTTACGTTTGAGAATCTTTTTGAACGAAGTTTTAATCTATTAGCTGTGTCAAGTCATATAAGAGTAAATGAAGAAATATTTATCTTATATTCTGGAATTCATAATTTTATGGTTCCCATATACCACAGATTATTAATAGTAAGAATACAATAACATTAATTTATGTTTTTTACTATTTATATTTACTAGCTGTAAGCCCGTTGACCTCAACGGGGGGATTTTTATTGCATTTTTAAGAAGTCAGAAAATTACAAACCTATTTATTGAATAAGCCAGAAATTCTAAAAATAAAATAAATATATCTCGGGGCATATATCGACAGCATGCCCTGTAGTATTTAAATTGTAAATTATTTAATTTTTGGAATAATGTTGAGTTTGCTAACAATTATTTTTCCTATTAACAGAAATATACCTCGTAAATTACCTAATTTTTGGAATAATGTTTAAGTTTGCTAACAATTTGTTTCGTAGTGACAGAAATTTCGTAAAATATTAAATCTTTGGAATAATGTTCAAGTTTGCTAACAATCATCTTTCATAGTAGCATAAATCGACCTCGGCGCATATATCGACAGCCCTGCAGTTTTAAATTGTAAATTACTTAATTTTTGAAATAATGTTTAAGTTTGCTTATAATCATTTTTCACATGCAAAATGGTATAAATTAATTGCACATTTTATCAAAACAAAATTATCAAAATGTTGACTGATTCTCCAAACAGAACTTGTTTTTTAAAATATATATAATGATTTTTACTGAAGTTATTTTATTACACATACTGAAATTATGCTTTCGCCAACAACTAACTATACCACGTATGTACCTAGATTAAAAACAAATCTTGAAATAATTGCGTCTTATATTTATTTTTTGAAAAACATATTTCGCTAGTCAATCGGATTTTGTTATTTTGGTAGCATTTATTTTCATACGATCAAGATGTACTGTGATTTAAAAAGAAAGTTTTCAAAAAAAAAAAATGTTTTAAACCCAAAAAAAGCGCTCGAGGCTAGATTCGAACCAGCTTCCTACAGATTATCAGCCGAGCGTTTTACCTCTAGGGTACAGTAGAATTGAGAAAAGCTCGTAAAATAAAACATATAATATGCATGCTGTTTTTTAAATAAAAAACGAAAGGTTCCATTTTCAAACGAAATTTAATATATATTATATATTTTCATCGTTTCTGATAATTGTGACGTTAGCTCAGTTGACAAAGAGCTCGGCTGATAATTCATAATTATGGGATCGATCGACGGTCGCGGCGCTTTTTTGTATGAGAATTCAAATTTTCAGCCATTTGATTCGTTTCGTCAAATAACAGTGTATTGGAAAAATATGTCTTTTTAGTATGAATAAAAAAATGGCGACAGCAGGGCTGGTGAGGAGGGAGGGGGAGGGGAAATCCGGGACAATTTACAGACGGACGGACGGACATTATCGACTATTAATATATAGATTTTATAATTTTTTTTAGGTAGTTTTGTAGTAAGGTTCATCTTTTTAAAAACAGTAATCATAGAACAATAATTTCGAATACGAAAAAAGACTTAACGTATGAAATAAAAATCACAGAATCATGATCAAAAAACGGAACAAATCGTGGAAAGTTATGGAAATGAATGTTTGTTTGTTCGTACTTTATGCGTTGCCACACCGCTCATCCGATTGCAATAAAACTTTGACAAACTTTTTGCTTGCACTTCTTGGAAGGTTATAGGTCTTATATATAAAAATCAATGTTTGTATGTCTGCCATACAGTTCATTTCGACAACGTATACTTGCACT
Source organism: Himalopsyche anomala (assembly GCA_031772345.1). Classification (NCBI taxonomy): domain Eukaryota; kingdom Metazoa; phylum Arthropoda; class Insecta; order Trichoptera; family Rhyacophilidae; genus Himalopsyche; species Himalopsyche anomala. The sequence goes on from CM062838.1 coordinate 7,612,338, forward strand.
TACGCGAAGGTTACAGTACAATTAAATAACGCGTCGACGCTGGCGCGTGTGTTGTATCATAGACAATCGACAGCAAACATCAAACAGACAAAAAGAAAGCATGCACTTCCATAAACACAATTAAAACGCAAACTCTTTCTTCGAGTGGCATTGCAACGCTTGCCGGGTACCGGCGAGTACTAAATAAAACTAGGTTTAACGTGGTTAAACACAAAATAAAATAATCATTTAAGTTGTGAACACTTCAGTAAATTAAAAAAATCTTTTAAAATTGCAAAAGGAATACAGCAGAAAAAAGTCAAAATCTTTGGTTAACAAAGCTTCACTAATTCATTGTTGTTTTAATGAATTCGTGAGTAGGTACCTATCAAATTAAAACAGCAACATAACTTTGTTGGCTCAATTGTTTTACTATTTAGCCAGTACACAGCAACATAAACATCTATGGGGTCTTGTTTACAAACTAATATTAAATGAAGAAGAATAAATAAATATTTTTTAAATTTGTAATGTCGTAATTAATTAATTGTATGTAAAGATATAAATAGATTTCATAAGCGTTATCCTTTTAAAAATATTATAACTACAGACAACTTGAAAATATTGTGTATATCAAACATCTATGTAGTGTAAATTTAGAATATAAGTCAATTATTTATGAATAAAAAAAATATTTTATTAATGTTTAATACCTTAATATTTTGATTAAAAAAACAATTATTTTGGAGCGCTTTGAAATATGTTAATTGACTAATTTTTTCAAGTCAAGTCAGTTGATGTATAATCGTTGTGTTTATATTTACAGACAAAATAATGCGACTGCTTATTTTTTACTATCACTCATTTTTTTTAAATGTTAGTTTTGGCCAGACTGATGTATTTTACTTTTGGTAATACTGGTTGGCAATGACAACCTGAAAATGCTTGACGTACGGATTATTCGCACTGTTCGTTGACCAATTCAGTTAATTCATAGCTGTTTTTTTCAATATTTTCAGAATGGACAAATCTGTCTTGATACAAAAACAAATCAAAGACAATGCCCAAGATCTGCATTCATTTATGAGTGATATGAAAAATTGGGAAACTGAAATGAAGAGGAAAGAATCCGAACTTTCTGGCGGGTCTATTGAGCAGGTCGACGCATATAAAATATAACAATATTATACCTACGAATACATATAGAATACCTAGATGGATTTCTGTCTATATATTGTATTAATCTACCTCATATAAATGTAATGCTGTCTGATTGATATGGCACTCAGTGAACATTTTATCGCCGCCCGAATTTGTCTGTCGACCATTGTTTGAGAAGTGTCGTCTTTTAAATACATCAATAAATGTTCTCAAATTTGTGCTGTGAAATTCTAGGATTTGCCACCCATAAGGAGTGAACATAAAAAAACTAAACCTATCATTATTAAGCAGAAACCGAACGAAAAAAGAATAAATTCTTCTGATTACGCTTCTTGGGAAAAATTCAACGTGGTGACTATCAAAATAATTTTGAATTTTCGACAATAATTTACTAACAATAACGTGATATGCAAATTTTGTTCATCAATAGCTATATCAACAATCTGTTTGTTATTATTGGTCTAGCAGTAATGTCAGTGAAGCCATTTTTTTTTTACCTTTTTGTACCATGATCTTTGTGATATTCTAATTTTGAATCCGATTATTCACGAAAACTATAGACGTATTGGCTGTCTTGAAGCCCATAAATTTCCTTTAAATACACGAAATAAACAAAATAAAATCCCATCTGCAAAGAAATTCCGCAATCTGTTAAATAATCCTGAAAGTTATTAATTTTCTTCAAAGCGAAAATGTATTAAAAAATGTTTCGAATTACATTTTAGGATAAAGCTTGCGAAATGGTTGATTCGGAAAATGTTGGACCTTCATCTCTTGATAGTAAAAAAAGTGAACAGGATAAGGCAGAGAAACTAAGGGAAGAAGCACAAGAAGAAAAAGATAAAGTATGTAAAGTATTTTTATTTATAAATGTCGGTTATCTGTTGTTGAAATAAAACGATGGCGGTTAATTGTAATCAATCTTATTATAGCTTGAATAGTATGATAAATTACGGTGAAGATTGGATAATGTAATGATATTGATATTGTATGTAACATCAGATCTGTAAAAAAACATCAATAAATTTGACATTAAAAAATACATTCCACATGGCTCAGCAGTGTTGGCAAAGTTTTGAAAGAAATAATCTGCAACACGTGAATTATGAATATATTAATAGTCGATAAGGTCCGTCCGTATGTATGCCTCCGATTTCGCCTTTTCGATGACCTCAAGAAAGGCGGTTCCCTCCCCAGCCCAGCTGTCGCCATTTTTTTATTCATACTAAAGACATTTTTTCAATACACTGTTATTTGAAGAAACAAATTTTGTGTTGTGGAAAATTGCTGAAAATTTGAATTCTCATACAAAAAAGCGCCGCGGTCAAGAATCGATACATGGACCCTGGATTATGACGTGAGATCCTTACCGCTCGGACAAAGTCACAACTGTCAGAGGCGATAAAATTAGATTATATATTAAAGACGCATTTGAATTATTCTAAATATTCCAAAATACGCATACTACACATGCATACATAAACATTGGAATTAATCTAAAAATTCCAAAATAATTAATATTTTTTTAGAAGAATTTTTCAAGTATTTGTTAGCAAACTTAAACATTTCAAATATTCCAAAAATTATATTATTTACAATTTAAATACTGCAGGGGTATCGATATATGTCCCGAGATCTATTTCTTCTACTATGAAATATATTTGTTAGCAAACTTAAACATTTCAAATATTCTAAAAATTATATTATTTACAATTTAAATACTGCAGGGGTGTCGATATATGTCCCGAGATCTATTTCTTCTTCTACGAAATATATTTGTTAGCAAACTTAAACATTTCAAATATTCTAGCAGTATTTACAATTTAAATACTGCAGGGGTGTTGATATATGTCCCGAGATCTATTTCTTCTTCTACGAAATATATTTGTTAGCAAACTTAAATATTTCAAATATTCTAAAAATTATATTATTTACAATTTACAATTTATTTTTCACGCCAGTAAATTTTCTGACTACTTACAAATGCAACAAAAATCCGCCCCGTTGAGGTCAACGGGCTTACAGCTAGTGATTGTAATTAGTTTGCATTAAAGAAATCTCATGCAAGGGCACCACTCCTTCTGTTTGGCCTTACATCAAACAAGTAATGTTTTTATTTTACATTTTTCTTCCACAGTGAATATTGTCAAGATTCTCTGTCATTTATTTTTCCCAACAATAATTGAAGATTCTTTATTTTCAGGGAAACAAGTTTGTCAGAATACAAAAATGGGATGAGGCCATATCATGCTATACTCGAGCCATAAACTTTTGTTGTACTGACGCTATATATTATGCCAATCGCGGTTTGTGCTACCTAAAGAAAAACAAGTAAGAGCTTATGTTGCAATATAATTTATTGTAATTAAATATTACCTTGTAAGTCCTTTTTGTGATCTAATAATAAAATTTAGGATAAAAAGCTATTTGTTACCCAGATGAAAGATTTAATTCTAATTGAAATGCGATTTTGAGAATAAATTATTAGATAACTGTTGTATTCGTTTCTATATGTACATGTATGCTGACATGAGATAAGAGAACATAAAAAAATCATAATAAATGGTTTCATAAAAAGGAAAATACAATGTAAAATGTTTATTACAAAGCACTAGGACATACATGTTACTAATAGTAATGTAGTAACCCAGGAAAGACTTACGTTGATCCCAATTTCATCGAATGTTTATCTATAAAATGGTGACAAAGGTTTGAAACTATACGGTCAACAGTGGTCCTGCAAATGATTCATTCTGTACAGCTATTGAGATGAAGCTTTGTAAGACGAAGCTGACACAAACACTGAGAGGCATTTGGTGTGTAATTTCAGCAGGTTATATCGCAGTCAACAGCCATTTGAATATGTGCATTGCGTCAATGTTTAAATAATGCTTAAACGTACTTTTCCCCACATATATTTTTAATTTTCTAATTTAAAAGAGCATTCTATCATCTTACGCTAAAATCTGTGGTTTATTTGGATATAATTTATTTAACCATTGAGGTGCTGTGAGGTATTATAATGCATGGCAGCAGGCTGTGAGTATATTTGAAAAATAAAACCTAAAAAATATATCTTTATTGGAAATATATTGAAAGTATATCGTAAAGATTAAATAAATTAATACACAGTGTGTTGTTTGTGATACTATTTAAAATAAAAACTAAACCTTTCACAAAACGTCAGGGTAGTCATATAAACTGATCAAAGAAAATTCACGAATTAATTGTATATGAATCGTAATTGCATACATAAGTTACATGTATTTTTAATTATATAAAATTACAAAGAATTATTTAAAAAAATCATAATTTAACTGAAGGGGGATTCTTACATATCCCAAAATATTCTACAAGCAGTGATGCATTACGCAACCCAACTTAGCAGTGCGTTTTGGTTTTCCTGGTAATATTTATAATTTGTTATTTTGAATTATTTATTTTCGTGTTAGAATTCTTTTATTATTGAAGTGTATATATATGTATAGATTTTTTCATTTAAATACATTCATTATATGTTTCAGTATGCACGCAGCTGAATCAGATTGCACACGAGCCATAGATCTAGATCCTGGATACGTAAAAGCACTCCAGCGACGTAGTACTGCAAGATTGGGCCTTGGGTCACTTAAGAGAGCTTCTGAAGATTTACAACGCATATTGGAAATTGAGCCAAGTAATAAAGCAGTCAAACAACAATTGAGGGAGTTGATGCAGAACTTAAGCACTACCGGGGTAATGATTATGATTTATATGTACATATTATTTCTTAACTAATTGATTTTGTTCTTAAAAATTATTTTCAGTGTTGAATTTTTAAACTACAAACTATCTGCACTGAAAGGTTTATGTTAATTATTTTATCAAAGTATCGTTTGTATATGATTTTTATAAAAATTTGATGTATGTGAAAAGTCTTTAACTCTTCAGGCTCGTATGACGAGGACATCATGAGCATCAAAACCACTCCAAAGTACGGGCGCTTGTCTGCATGCAAAAACAATGCCCTGTTTTGCCGTTAATTTACAATAGCAATTGAGTTCTATAAATATCAGATTGAAGTTCAGTAATGAATACTCGAATACTTGTTATAAAAAAAAACTGTCATGTTAAATTTATCGTTTGTTTTTGGATTTTTAATTTTTGAAATTAGATTTAAAAATATTTATTATAATATAATAAATAATGAAACATGTAGGCAGTGATGTGCTGCTATGGGTTCGCACCGGCTTGTTTACCAAGGTGCGAGCCGGTTGATAAAATTTTAGCAGCACATGCAGTGGCATGTATGATTGGCGTTGGTGGTCTAAAAATCCAGTGACTTGGTGTTGATTAAATAAAATTTTGCCATTCAGCTTTATATTTTGTATAAATTTCCATTTTGCCATAATAAAAATACGATTTGTTCCTGGAACTGTAAATGTGTTTCAGGTATACAAGCTTAAAGGGTTGATGAAGCAGTCATCAGTTACTTGTCAATTTAACGCTGTCAGATATTATTGGGAAGAATGAAAATTTGATAATAATGATATTAATGGTTATAGGAATAGTGTTGGCTGCATTGTTTACCTACTAGTCCTTGTTTGAAGTGTTGGCTATTCAAAATGAACAGTGCGAAATGTATTAACTGTGGAAAATCTTTGGTAGTTAATTAAATCTTGAGTAAAATGATGCTGATTTAGTGTATTTATGAATTTTTTGTAATTCGATCTGTAGCATTGAATCTCAAGAATGCGTTTGCTGCCTTTCGTATGAGAAATTTTTGCCAATTTCAATACACGCTGATCAATTTTTATACAGTTGTGTAATTCCTGATCTTATTAATATTCAATGAATGTGGTTGAAGTTGCCGTTTTTGTCTTCTGAAATTCTTTGCGAAATATACCACATTAAGACTCCTGTCATATTTAAAATGACAGTTGAAGACCAAGTTTTCTTAAATAGAAACTGTTTTTCTACTCTATTATTATTTTGTATATATCGTAAAAAAATCTGAAAAATTAATACAATTTATTTTGGTCAAAATAATATAATATGGTCTTAATCTACAGGATGTTTTCTGTCAGCCTTCAGCAGTATTTTTAATTATGATTTGGATATTTTTAACTCATTTCGGATAAATGTTGATTTATAATTATTATTTTTATAACACTCATATTTTCTATTAGAGAAAACAGATTGATTCCTGAATTAATTTAGAAAATAAATATTTTCAACCAAAAATCTTAGAACTGTCGGTTTTACTGGGTTGAAGATTGTAAAATTTATTACATCCTTGAATATTAATCCATTCTATCTAATCTTGTCACTAAAATAATGGTTTATTTATTCACTATTTCAGAATATCTACAAATCATCCCCTGCCACGACTCCATCTAGTGATGATTCGTCCAGGTCATTTTCCGAGCTATTCGAATCCAATGAACCCTTCTTGGCAGATTCACTGAAACCGTCTTCAAAGATCAGAGAAATAAAATCACCTAAAAAAGTAATAGAGACAATGCGAACTGCAAATCCTGCCATTCAGGAAGTCGTATCTTCAAATGTCGTCAAAGAAGAACCAACAGCGTCTCCGTCTTTTGTAGCGATCGCTCATAGTTCATCTTCTCGCTCTGACGGTGGTCAAACGTCGACCGACGCGGCCAAAAGTCAACTGGACAAAGATCTTGCGAATCAAATTTTACTTTCGCTATCTGGCAAACAAAACCTTGCAGCTAAAACTCGGCAAGAAATCGTTATGCCTATCGATAAACCCCCGCATCTTAGATCAAAGGTAAAACTAACGAGTAGTGTAAACTGAATTTGACTTGAAAAAAATATACCTTTTTTTATTTCAGCTGTTCTTATTTATTTTACTTTTAAGTCCATATTTACGACGTGACATTGCATTGTTGGTTTAATTTGATTTCCAGAAAACTTTATTCAGAGTGTCGGTTTCCGAAATACCAAGAGGGTGTGTGGTTCAAGCTTTCCCTATAAAATCTGCTGCGGACGGTGTCACCAAGGTGGTGAGCAAAAACATAAACAAGAAAGGGAAATTTAGAGGGAAAAAAAATGACAGACGAAACCAAACATCCAGTGAGAAGAAACCGGGAGATTTAAGCCGACCGGCCAAATTAGACCTAAGCAAAAATGCGCAATCGGAAGAAGCCAAACCTTCAGATCAACTTCCCAAAGATGAGACTGAAAATATTAACGAATTAGTCACAACAGAAGATGCAGCAATATCAGAAGTTCACCAAGAATGTATTGTGGTATTGCCGTGTGTTGATGAGGTGTCAATTATACCTCAGACTCCACAGAGCTCTATAGATTCAGTAGAACTGAATAAAGTAGAAATAAATGATTTGCCAAAAATTTCATTTCAAATACCTAAGTCTTCAGTTCAATTTACCTCACAATGGAGACTTTTGAGAGGGCGAGATCGAGAGCGTAGCGCTTATTTAAAAGTATGTATACATAATGGAATGATTTGTAATTATATTCTTGTACTAAGCTTGTTTGAATAATCAAAATTCGCATTTTATGCTGTTTTATCAATGTTTGATTACTTTAGTGATCTCTTTACATGAGAATGATACTTTTTTCTCATTATGTATTTTGATAAATATAAGTTTGAGATGATGCTTCGGTTTAACACGGTTTTTGGAATATTTGTTATTTAGTCAATGAAGAATACAATTTTGTTTACACATCCCAAAGCATAAGAATAAAAAAACAATTCTTAATGAAGGATTTTATTGAAATGAAACAGACTATGTTTAGTTTGAAGATAAACTAGAGGAAATTAATATTGGGAAAGAAATTAGTCACAGTAGTGATGATTTTCAACGAATTGAGCAGAAAAAATGTTTACTCATTATCAAGTAATAAAGTTACTGAACAAAAAATAGCTTTACTACATTTTTTACAACTATTTATCCAGTATATATCCAATTGATCGCTCCAGGAGTGAAGTGAGCTGAGTTCTGTGGGCCGAAAACCTTATTTCCCAATGCATGTAATTTTTAACAAATAAATATTTTTTTGTGATTGATATAAAATTTGATTATGTTGCAACTTCATAACGATCGATGGTGTCCACATAGACTAAATGTATATTTCGCTACGTCGAAATTTATGGATTTCCATTTATTGCGTAATTATTTAAATGTGTGTTTTATTGTTTACAGTCTATTCCGCCTACCTCACTGCCAGATATATTTCAAAATTTTCTCGAGAGTGACACGCTATCTGAAATTTTGACCACAATTGTCGAAGGAGAAGACTTTAACAAAGCTGATGGTGTTGTGTCGTTGCCATACTTACAAAGCCTATGTAAGGTTAAAAGATTTGGAGCATTAGCTATGTTCCTTTCCGATGCAGACAAACAAGGTGATTTTGATTTATATATGATTTATATCGATGGCTTAATTCAATAGAACGATAAGTCAAAAAAATGATGTTTTGAGTTATATTACCCATTATATTTGAACGAATTTTTTTCTATAGCTCCGCAAAAGTACAACTAGAAAAAAATCACTAGTTTTCTCTCGGTAGGTAAATGTTTGAATATGAACCTTAAGAAATATAAACAATCTTCTCTCAAAAAAAAATTGAATTGTTCAAATTTAATATTGAAATTCTACTAAGCACCTTCAGTCCAAATCTTAAACTAAATCTTCTCTCAGTTTCATATAAATACTACTCGAAATATTGTTAGACGGTTTTGTCAACTTTGCTATGAATTTCAATTAAATTCAGAAAATTGACTAAATGATTCACTAAAAAGATGAGACAAATAATAATCATCACTTTTTTACAACTCAAGATTACAAGTTTAGATGCGTTAAAACTTTCGTCAACCATATCTCAAAACTACCAATTTCTTGTTGTAGCACTGTGGAACTAAGCCACTGATATGAGAAATAAAAATTACTCGCTATTTGGTTAACTGTCAAGTCGAGTGGAAAGGCGTTAAATAAAATAAATATAGATCACATTTCTCAAATCTAACAGTACTACATAATTATTAATTTCTAACGACTCTTAGCTGCGAATAGTTGGATGAATTTTTTCATCCCATCTTCCGCTTCTCTTGTTTCTACTTGAATATTTTTTTTTTGTCTACATTTCCGAAATAATATCAATATTATAAATGTGTAAATAATTATATCCATATCAGTTTAACCCTTTGAGGAGTGAGTTCATTTTGATTGAGGTTTTTTTATTATAGTTTGATTATTTGTAGTATTGCCCCACACAAAAATATAAAAAACATTTTTTTGGATATGGATCAATCTGGGAAGAATATTATTTATCATTTCAGGTGGTAAATATTTTTTTTGAATAATAAAACACAGTTGAAAGTTTTAAGTAACCTAACTTATTACTTTTGAATATTTTTTTTAGAAATTATTACTTTGATTTTGCGTCTAGATCTTTTTTGCTCTCATCTGTATACATGTGACGCTCTACAAACGTCGATTCAAGGAAGGGATCAATCAAAGATGGAATTTTACGCTCAATATTATATGACTACCAATTTGTTTACAAATGTTAACCTTTTTTTAAAAGATCTTATTTATTTGGGACACATAAAAATAATGTGGCGGCCAAAAATCACCTTTGGATGTGTCTAGTATCCATATCTGAAGAAATAACAAAAATTCAATAAAAATAAAATATGAGAATGGCAATAGATAATAGATGACAAGATACTTGAACGCACAGGTACGGTGATACTCATCAAATGGTTAAAAGACATTTGATTGTTTATACTAGCCAGAAATATCATCATTAACCTGTCTGATACTGGAGTAAATATATATGTGATGTACGGGTGGCCTGAGTTTTTTTAAAAAAATGTGTTTTTTTTTGTTTTTGTAAATTTTAGTGTCATTTGATAAATATTTACCAAATATTAGGAAAGGAATCTATAGTAATAAATAGTGTATATACCTGTTAGTAGTACCAGGGGCTCACAACGGATGGTTTTGCACTTTTATACATTTTTATTACTATTTTTTATTGTATCTAAAATTGCGTAAGAATTATTTATTAAATATTTACTAAATTATAATGTAAACTATTCAACTCTAGTAATATTGTTTTTTTGTGTTAGGTTACCGACTACACGTGTTGCATACATTTCGTATGATAACATTTCGTCACATTAAAACTAAATTGGTAAAATTGTAATCTTTGAAATGAGTGTCGAAATGTTTGTAGGAATTGTAGTTTGTAGATGGCAGAACGTTCACCGTTTTTATAAGAATTCAATATGCTGTCAATGGCGGGAACGTACGCGTTCGGTCATAGTGCTTTTGGTGTGGTAAGTACCAACCGTACAGGAACGGTCATAGTACTCAAAAGGTTAATTTCAAAAATGATTATATTTCCCATTCAATTTTTCCCAAAATTTAACTGGTGATGCCACGTCAACAAAGTAATTATGTACACAGATACGGGACAGAAATCATTATTTCTCACTGGCAATGCTTAACCTGTGCTACAATAAAATCGCCATCTTGTGCTTCGTGTTGAAAATAGTATTTAGATACGAAGACAAGACAAAATCGCACATAAACCTTCTGTTGAAATATTCTGCTGTATGTATAATGGTTAATGAACAAACGATGATACATACAATATAAAGATAATAAGCGTTTTATTTCTGTACATATTTTATGTACGATAGCTTACTAACAGATTATTTATTGCAGGTATTTTGAAGATTCTGGAGCGTTGCAAAGAAGTCGAAGGAACTTCTCTGGAAGACATTAATGATATCAAAAACAAATATGAATTATAAATGTTTATATTTTAATGAATCTTTGTCAATTTATTTAATACTGACTATTTCGTAAAATATCGCATGATTAAATGTTTACGTAATTAATTATCACGTGTCTTACAAAAGCATTATAATAATGAAAGACCATTCTTAGTTTCTGTTCGTATTAATGTATATTTATAAATATATAATTGTGAAGATTCTTGCAAAGTGTACAAAATATGAAAAACATCAAATATGAATACACTCGAGTCTTGATTTTTTATTTATTTGAATCGGTGTCGAACTTGAATGTCTGTTAATTGATGATTTTGTTTCTAAGGATAAAGAAGTATTCTTTGTTGATTAAATTAAGCGAAATTTTTCAAAATACCAGCTTGAATCGTTTTTTTTCGTTCTGGAAAAAATAATGGTTTTAACGGTTTTTGGTTTTCATTTCAGTTCTGGTTCGAAGCCCTGTTTTGAACTGACACTGTATTGACAATTCTACATATTAAATGGACAAATTTTTTCTCAAAATCTACACATGATTTCCAGATAGGCGACATAGCACTAAGGGTAAATTTAACCTATAGCAAGAACATTTGGATCCATAACATTTATCAGGATTGCTTTATATACAGCTAACCTAACCTAACCCAACACATCTTTATATACAGCTATAATATTTTTTTATAACTGGCCATTCCCAATGTTAACAACACGTTCACTGCAGAAAAAATTCATTGTATACATACATACTACATTAATACATACTTTTTGTCACAGTGCATTCACTTGTCAAAAGTGAGACGTAAGGAGACTTTGGAAGCATCTGTATTAACTCGAGTGATAATATAAATAAAAAAATAAATAGAGTTGTGTGAATGTAACTTAGCGCATAGCTCCGTCAACAAGGTGCAAGCGCTAGGCGCGTTTTCAGCATCCAACGTGTTAAACATATGGACTCCTGGAGAATTTGATGGATCTCAACAGAAGTTCTATGAGAAATCTTTTTTTTTAATCGCTCAACCTCCATTTTAATGACAGGTAAGTATAGAAGAATAATACATAGACAAAATTAAATGGTTAGCTAATCGCTCTTACTACAACCTGTTATTACAATCGAATGTTTGGCAAGAAATTATGACAACACAGACTTCACTGTCTTCTAACACGGCTATAAATTAAATAATTATAATGATACAAAACCAGTATCCGTTTATTGGTACACTTCACACATTCTAGTCTCACAGAACTCTCGTGTTTGTCTATTCAGATAACATTACCAGACTTTCGAATTTGCAAAGGGGAATCATAGCATTTTCTAAAAGTTGCCATAGTTTATTAGTTGAGGGTTTCCTTGACGATACTTTCTTTATAAATGCAGTGATGTATTACTGTCAAATTTTGATGTATATATGCTTATTATTAAGATATTTAATTTGTTGATGTATAACAGAAAAGCTTTGAAGTAACTTCAATTTTGACAAGTGCCGATGATATGAAAATATTATTTCTGCCAGATCTTTTCAAAACACAACCATATACAATACATTGCATAAGTTAAAACGCTGAATTTATGCAATAATATTTTATTTATATTTCAATCAAAGGACGTAATCTCATATAGAACAATTTATTGTTCTATTATTTAGGCCCATACCGGTTATCGGTATTTAAGTTGTCTACTCATTGTTGATTGTTATATGAATCAATTAAATTGATGTATTGATGTTTAAATTGATGTTTAAATTGATGTATTGATGATTGATGTTTTCTGATAAATGTTTTGTTGAATTACAGATGTTTCATGATTCTATGTGTACTTAAATGTCTACAATAAATGAAATTATATGGAAAAGGTCTTTTATTTTTTACTCTGTTATCATATTAGTATGTTTTGCAAATTTAGCTAAAGCTTATCAGTATGTCGTTCTACATTAGAAAATTATTTCGAGTACTAATCTATTAGTAAAAACTTGTGTATATTTTATGTTATGAATGTCAATTATATAAGTAAAGAGCACACATTAATGATTATGGCATTTATAAGTTACATCAAAGTTTGCGCTGATAGATCAGCTCACGGGTTTTTCAGCACAATCTCAGCATATCAACAAATCTGGCTAAAAAGATTTCACAGAAAAATAATAGTTTCTTACTCGCAAAATAAAACTAGATCTGGGACACTTGAAATGACTTGCAACAACGTATTGAAATGTCATCTGAAAATTTTCTCACTTTCTGTATTATACCTAGGGCCGGCCTTAAGCGTGTGCGAAGTGTGCGGCGTACACAGGTGCTGGCTCTAAAAATAATCAGAGGGGCGCAGATTGGTGGATCGCTTTTGGTTTTTTGAGGCGCCGAACTTCGGCCGAAGGCGCCTCGTACACAGGCGCAAGAATCTACAGGCCGGCCCTGATTATACCTATGTATATTGAATCATACCAAATCTACTATACTCAACTTGCTATAATTTAAAACAGTATAGTTTTGATGAAATTGATTCTAAAAATAAATTTCATTCAAAATATAAAACTTTTTATGTTACTATATAGGTGATAGGTATTTTACAAACTATGGGTTGTGAAAATTATCTTATTTGAAATAGTTATTGCGTATGTATCTGGTATTTTAGAGTGTCGATGAATTGAACAAAGCAAAACAGCTGCCTTTGCAAAGTTATCTTATTTCTTTTGATGACATCAAGGACACTAATAATAAGGTATCTTATTAAACTCAAAAAATGACTATCTATTGATTCGTCATTTGTGATTGATCTTAATTAACATACTGTTATTTGGGCTGTTTGCTGTGATCCAGTGAGAACCAGTGCTTTCAGCATGATATTGTCGTTGGCTGAAGTCTTAATTTAACCGCCTTACTGGTAAAAATGCGATTAGAATCGATCTCTGCAAAAGTAATGACAAGTCGCTTGTGGTTGCTCACCCTCGTCTCGCCAGACCCTCATGCCCTGTTCAAATGGTGAGTATGCTATAAAAGTTCAAAGAAAAGCCAATGGCACGGGCTGTTTCCAAGAAGTCAACTATCTAAATACTATCCACCCCCAATGCTGCTTAACTTGGTGCTTTCAATGTGGTATGGTCGTTGGCGAGTGATGGTAATTAGCCGCCTTACTAATTCAAAGCATGTTATAAATAAACAAATGATTGTGAAAGAAAGCAAATGTATTTTTAAAGATTGGCGAAAGCATCAGATACGTGATCCCAGCGCTTGCACAGAATTCCCTGATTTTTGTTAATTTTTAAATTGAGCACAATAATAATTGTCAGTCCAACCAGTTAACAGGTATTTATTTATACTTACCATACGTAGTGAAGTGAAGTAAGGGAGTGACTTGATTTTTTTTTACATCTAAATGTATTTCATCGCAGCTAGTCGATTTCCCCCCTCCCAACCCTGAAATGGTTGGATATATTATTTAAAGTGAAGAATCACAGTTTAGTGTGCCCTTTTTAAAAACAAAAAAAAGCCTTAGACTTTTTGCAAATCTGAAAACATCAGTTGTCAACCGTATTAAGGGCTGCCAGATTTCTTGACATCAAAACCGGGATGTTTTTTTTTATCTAGTGGCTTAAGCAACTGACTAAAACAGGTGTGTACAACATGTATAGCCGCTATATATACCATCTAAAATCTATTTAATTTATTTTACTTAAAAACAGGAAAAAAATAATTGAAGAAGTATTATAATTAGGAAGTAAGATAAAGCTACTGATATTTTTATTAGATTTATCCCGAAAGTTCCCTTAGGAACGCCGGGACAATAGGCTAGAAACCGGGAATAGCCGATATATCGAGACGCCTGGTAGCCCTAACCGTATTGCAACTTGAAAAGGAGGTATTTCCTTTTTTAATATCAAAGTAGTATTTCTAAAGAAAAGAGTTAAATTATTATTCTATTGTCAAACGGGAAAATTAGTGAGAAAAAGTGCGCAATAAAAATCACATTCACACATTTATACAGAAAAAATGGAAATTACTAATGAAAATAATCTTGGATATTTAAAGTCAGAAACTGAATCTGCCTAATAATCCGACTGTGGAAAGGTATAAGGACGTAACCAACAGTTTTTTCTACACAATATTTTTTGATAATCTCAATGTCTAAAAATGCCGAGTTAGTATCTAAATTTTGCTTTTAAGTTTGAAAAAAGAAGGGGGGGGGGGGGGGGGCGGTTGTGAAAAATGCGACTAGGAAAATAAATTTAAAAAAGGTTTTTCTTAAGCAGTTTATGAAATTTATATTTTAATCAATGTCCGCTCCCAATGTGGAGCATATGGTCTCCTAATGGAGGTATCTCAACAGAAGTTTTTCTATGAGAACTGTTTGTTACTCAGTCGCTCAACCTAACTTTTTTTAAAGTAAGTAGTAAGGACAGAAGGATAAAGCTAGAACAGGACTAGTGGTTGGCTAATCGCTATTGCTACACCCAGTTATTAAAGGATCAGAAGGATGGGAGGAGAAGAAATGATGTGAATTGACATCACAAACACCCAGTCTTCGATCACAGCTTTGAGTTGAACAATTCTCAAATTCACTGTGATCTGACCGGGAATCGAACCCAGTCCTGCGTGATCGGTTGAGCAAGCTCTAACCAACTGGGCCACAGCAGGTCAACGTATTTTACATATTACGTCAATAAAAAAACCAGTTTATTAGTATTCCTGTACTTTAGGGTTGTGAATATGTGATAATTTGCCTTTGCTAAAAATCATCAAAAAACGTATTTTTTGTTTCTTGTAAAATTTATCTTTGGGCTACGTCCTTTTCCCTTTCCACATTCAAATTATTCTAACATCTTAAATTTTCATCGTTTAGGGCAGTGTCAGCTAAACTGTGTGCCGCAAGAAGTCTCAGGTGTACACAGGGGTGGGCTGGAGGGGGCTCGAGGGGGCTCGCGCGAGCCCCTTGTTAAATTTCAGCGCGGCCGGCGAGCCCTCCTCATCCCAAATCATTCGCCTTAGATCAAATCAGCACATAAATGCTATCTCTGTAGATGGTTAAATTTTATTAAGAGACAAGACTTAGTAGCCAATTCATTTTTTCATTCAGCGTTGTGGGCTTCCGTGCCGAACCTTATGGGTTCGAGCTAATCGCTAGTCTTGTCTTAGCCTTATCATTCTATCCCTATTACTCTCTTTAGAAAAGAAAGGTTGAGGGACTAATTAACAAACAGTTCTCGTAGAAATTTTTTTTTTGTTAAGATACCTTCATTAGGAGGCCATATGCTCTACATTGGGAGCGAAAATGGATACAAATAAATGGATAAGATTTACCGAGCCCCTTGTTAAGATATTGGCAGCCCACCACTGGCCGCGGTGGAAGAAGCCTTAAAAATGACAATTTAAATAATGCCGATTTCGGAAGCAAAACTGTAGCAAATCGAGGATTTCAAATTCCTCGGTGAGCTAAAAAAAAGGAATTTCGGAGATAGAAATTTGCGGCATCTTGGTGTGCCGCGGTACTAGTTCCATTCATCAGTGTAAAGTAAAAAAGTTTGGCAGACACTGGCTTAGGGGAAAAAGTGGAATCGAATGAATAAAGGTGGAGGGGGTGGGGGATGTCAAGGTCAATCAAAAAAAGCAGAACTGGTATACTCCGATGAACTCGGCATCGATCCAATAGATGTCGGTAACTAATAATATAATTATTACTATATCGACTGTGGAAAAGAAAAAGGACGTAACCCACAGTTTTTCCAAAACAGGTTTTTTCGATCATCACAATGTATGCAAACTGCAAATGCCGAATTAGTATCTAAATTTAGCTTTTATGTTTGAAAAAGATGACCTTGTAAAAAATTAAAATCAAGAAAAAAGACTGAAATAAAGGTTTTTCCTGGATAATTTCTTTAATAAATATTAGGTTATGTCAATTAAACACCAATTTAGAAGTCTCCGTGCACTTAAGAGTTGTGTATAATTCATAAATTGCATATGGCCCAAAATCATCAAAACACGTTTTTTGCGCCTCCTGTAAAATTTGATATGTGTGGGTTACGTGCTTTTTCCTTTTCACAGTCGATATTATTTTGAATCTGTATTGTGACATCAGAGGCGACCGTAAAATTAAAACAATCTACCATTAATGCAATATGTATAGATAAAATAATATTGCAGCTGACCATTTGATTGCTTATCCGTCGTTTGTAATGTGCGCTCATATCGACGATTTTGGTGTGAAAACTTAATTCAGTTTAGCGTGAAGCGCGTTGATGTGTGACAAATTGATGCAGTCATTTGCATATTAATTTTGTCGCCTTCGATGTGGCTTCAAATTGGATGTTGCATAAAACTACTATGGCATTATGCACATGACACTGTCGGACGGTCCATTGATAATTGATTTTAAGCCAACATGTTAAAGTGTAGATTAAATTTCTAATGATGTTATCATGTAATGTATCAACACATTGACAATAGACAGCTACCAGAGGCCTAATTTTTCGGATAATCTGGTTGCATATCGACTGTGGAAAGGAAAAATGACGTTACCCACAAATATCAAATTTTACAGGAGGCGCAAAAAACGTGTTTTGATAATTTTGGGCCATATGCAAATTATGAATTATACACAACCTTGAAGTGCACGGAGACTTCTAAACTGATGTTTAATTGACATAATCAAATATTAATTAAAGAAATTATCCAGGAAATACCTTTATTTCAGTCTTTTTTTTTGGTTTTAATTTTTTACTATGTCATCTTTTTCGAACTCAAAAGCTAAATTTAGACACAGCATCAGCATTTGCAGCTTGCATCCTTTTGACAGAACGTGTATCAAGTTTGATACATTGTGATTATCGAAAAAAAGCTGTTTTGAAAAAACTGTGGGCTACGTCCCTTTTCCTTTCCACAGTCGACATGTATTGGAATTTGGTGTTTTCCGTAAGATTTTCTTCTCGCAGCTTGTATTTCAAAATCTTTCATTTATTTAAAAGACGGATTGGAATTTTATGTATGCATAATAAATTGGAAAAATCATGTACAGAAATTATTATTCAAATATTACCAAAATCTGACATATGCAATGTCTAATGCCGAGAATTGGTCAGGAATAATGCTTACTTGCTGGGTGTTATCCTGATCAGCAGCGCAACCAGGATTTTTTTCGAGGGCTATTTTACGAAATATTTTACGTTAATGATACGATTGGCACTTAATTTTCAGGTGCCACCAGGGGAGAGCTTTTGACTATTAGTAGGCGTCAGCGACCAGCGGCCCGCGAGATTTAAACACTAAAATATTTGTCTACACATCATTACAGTATAATGACATGTGACCCAAGTGCGTTACCGACCAAAAGGTTACCGACCCTTGGTGTATGTGTATAACCCAGGCGTGGTGACGGGGGCCTTAAGGCCCCATGCGGCCTTTTGGCTACTCTAGTACGGCCTTCTGGCAAATTCTCGAATCTGTAAATTTTTGTAATTTCGTGAATTCTTTGGGATTTTTGATGTCAAAATCTTCGAAAGACCTAAAAAAAAGGTCCCACGGTGCTAATTTTGAGAAATCCGCGAATTTCTGGGCTTTAGAAATTGGTATGAAATTGTTTCCGGCCAAAAAATCCCTAGTCAATGTTTACTGCGGCCTTTATGTCAAATCAGAAAAATGAATGCGGCCTTTGGAGAAGAAAAGGTTCCCTACCCCTGGTATAACCAGTGCTTTTTTCCCATATAACACGGTGGAACGGCGTTCTGGCACCTTTTTTTGACAGCATTTTTACTGATTAAATCAATATTCGCAAACAAACATTTTTATTCTGCTTTGAAAACTGATTTTCAGATATGTACATATTGAATTGATGTGTTATGCTTTCCGAGAATAGTCAGAACTAAGTTTAGACCGTCAAGACTTAAGCTGTGATGTCCATATGGGTCTTCATATTATAAATAAAAAATAAATGCACTAGTTCAAGTTTTTGAAGAGAAGAATGATTTGGACTTTATACAAATTTTCTGCAGCTGTTGTAGGCAACCGGTGTTACACTTCAGGAGACGAAAAGAAAGTTTGAGCAACTGATTCACAAGTAGTTCTCGTAAAGACAGCTGTTTGGAATACCTTCATTTGGAAACCATATGCTCCATATAAGAATCGAATATGGATTCGAAAAAAAATCTTGACAAGAAGTGAGTAACCTTTTTTTTTAAAAAAAAAGCACTGTGCACCCATATATTATTAGTTCACAATCCTGATATATAAGAACGATATAATTTAAAATAATTAATCAAAGTATGCTAATGATAATATTTTTAAATTGTGAAATAAAGATTTCAATTTTTGTTTTATTTTCTATAAATGAATAAAGTTGCTCCATGAGTAAATATTTTCCACATTAGAAGACACCAAGATTAAAAGTGTCGCATTATGTCGTATTGATAAGAGCTTTGCCTAGTGATCGGACGGGTCTGGACTCAAGTCCCAGCAAGATCGATATCAAATTTGATTTTCAAAATTGAAAATCTGAGATAACAAATAAGTGTTTGTGATGTCTTTTCTCGGGTTGATCTCGAGTGACTTTTAAAACATAATTTTATAATTTTTCAATTTTTAAAATTTGGCGGCTTGGAAAAAGCAGTATTTAAAAAAAAAAAAATGAGATTCAAGTTACGTAACATAGTCGATATGTAATTCGAAATTGCGCCATCGTCAAAACAATGTTAAAACGTATTTTACTTCACCTTTATTATTAATTTACCAACCTAGATACAATCTTGAGTTGTATTTCAATATAATTAATTTAATGTGATAAATTTACTTAAAGTTATTCTATGAAAAAGATTAACCTAATATAATGATTTGATATTGTTTGATTCTATATTTACGCTATTTTGAATGCTGGTACTAAATTATTGATCAAACCACAACAAAACATCTTTATCAAGAGAGCTTTGAAATCAAAGCTGAACAGGTTTTAGTAATTTGATAGTCGAAGAAAATTATACGATTCAACTTTACTTAGACGTCTAACATGAATGTTTTACGAACGAGATGGTTGTAGTGAAGGGTGGCAGAGAGATTATTGAAGGGCGCATTAATTTTATCAAGCGACAGAATTTACTATTTACAATTTAATACTTGCGTCATTAAGTTCGTATTGAATTAACAACGTTAACTACTTTGGCCCTTCAAAACTTACATATTCTCAATGTTCACAAAGTTTCTGTCTGAATGAGGAAGCTTTCAAAGTGTACGCAACGTCATGAATGAATTAGATATTGATGAAATGTTAGATTCCCACTTAATTCGATGTTCAGTTTGATATTCGTACAACACGTTTCAGGAAATATTGGATCTATTACATTTGGGAATGAATAAATCAGTAAGTTACTTTGAGATATAATAGATACTGCCACTATGATAAATTACGAACGTTTTTGATTGTGATAAAATTATAGATTTAGTAGTAATTTAGTCATTATTAGGTCTTTATTTTTATCATTTTGCCATTGATGTTAGTTAAATGTATGACATTTTTTTTTGCTAAAATCGCAAATAACATATACGAATAGTACCTAAAATCAGAAATAAATGTAAAGTTATTTTACGATTTGAAGAAAATTTACGATACTGTAAATAACGATACATTTTGTCTACGCTTATTTTCTACAGCGCTATCTATAACTCATAATAATAAGCCACTCTATCCGATTTTTTTTCATCTGACTTAAAGATTTTTGTGAAGTATGTATGTATATATAAACGTTCAAAAAAATATTAAGTGTCATGGTATTTTCTTTCCTACGCAATGCTTTCTTCTGAAATCATCTTCATTAAGACAAAACTTAGCAATAGGGATTCCAACTCGGATATCCGGATATCTGATATCCGGATATATCCGCCCCTTTTAAACTATTCGATATCCGGATATTTGGGGAAATATCCGGATAATATTCGTTATAATTTTTAATGACTATTTTACAAAATCGACGAAAGATGATATGAATACTGGGGTATTTATGTACTACCTAAGATAAACGATTACTTAGGAGTAGTGTTTTTTTTACCTTCCCCAAACTCGGGTATTATAAATATCTTATCTTGTTATCTTAATACTTAAAAGTTAGACGTATCAGCTCGAGCTCGAGGCAAAAAAAAACCTTTAATGCCGAAATTTCATTCATTGAAGAAATGCCGTTTTAGTAATCTAATGCAGCTGCAAATTTTCAATATTTTAATATGATGGAATAGTATTGAAATGTGTATTTTCTCTATCTAAGGCATTGCAGAGGTGGGAAAGGATTTAGTCAGGATCAGTTGATCATGAAACTTTGATCGTGAAACATCTTCATTTGCGTGCGAGTTCTACAATTCATTACTGAAAACCAAGCAATCGTGACTGTCTACATGTTAACAAAAGCAGCCTGTAATTCCTTGTTTATTAAAATATCTTAAAAAATATTTTGATTAAAATTTTAATAATTTTGTATACAATTTTAGCCATGTCTTGACGCTCGGAAGTATGGACTCATTTTATGAGAAAAGATAATAATTTGCAGTCAGCGGTGTGTAATAAATAAATGTAGGAAAACTATTGGATGCAAAGGATCTTCAACGACTCCTATGATAAATCATCTACAATCTCATAATATTAGTGTTGTTTAAAACACTTCTAACAAAACCAACATCAACAGGAACGGAACGAGTATTTTCAACAGCACGAAAAATTAAAACTAAATTAAGATCAAATTTAAAATGTGGTACATTTAATGCTATCTTATTTTTAAAATATGAATAAATGTCTTATATTATGAATGAACTCGTTTTTAATGTATTATTTTAGTACATACATTTATATATGTAGTAATGTTTTGTTATGTTCATACTTACTGAAACTATCCGGATATCCGGATATATCCGGATAGTTTCAATTTTACTATTCGATATCCGGATAGTTGAAAATGACGAATAGTTGGAATCCCTACTTAGCAACAACAAATGCGAGAAGAGGATTAAATTTCTTACCTTGTAACTTTACACGATTCCCCTAGCTTCAATTAAAAATGTATCTACTCGAACTTCTATAATCACCACCCGTTGTCGATTAAAAGATTGTCATGTTGGATATTCCGTAATACATGTTCAGCCGGTTCAAATGATTGCCAAGAGTTTTCAAAATAAATTTATTGTAAATCCGTGATAATTATTTTTTTAAAATCACAGCACAAACTTTTAACCGGATGGCTGCCACAAGCGTCTTAAGACGCGAACATTTCCGTGAACGGTACGCCAATCATACATAAAATGACGTCTTTGGACGCACGCTTTGAAAGGGATTTTACTAACGTAAATCAATTATGTTAAACATACAACTGTGTCGAACACACTACGACATCTATTGGGAATATCGTCCTATACTCACAATTGAAACAGTTTTCGTTTTTAATACTTGAAAAAACGATAAATTAAAAAATATATATAATTGGAATTAAACTCGTGGCGTGCGAGGTACCGCCATACATACACCTGCTGGCAGTTAAAAGGTTAAGTAAAATTATCTCTATTTATTCAATTATTTCGATTTACCCCACTGTTGCTTTAAGGAAGCGATTACTATACAATGCAATACCTATTTTTTTATGAATGAATTATATATATTTTTACTAGTTCGTTAAAAACCATCATTATTGCACTGTTATCTATTTCATTCAGTTTCCGGCTTAAAAATACGTAGGCAACAAACATTGCGTGATACTATCTTTATTGAAGGTAGTCGTTCGTAAACGTAGCTTAAGTAGGTATACAGAAAACATTGGGTACTTATACGCAAGGCTGCGTGAGTGGTGGAAGATTTTCCATTGTAATTCGTGATAAAAGAAAATGCGAGTGTTTGTTCAGAGCTGCCACGTTGTTGGCACTAGCTGAGCGAAGGCGTATTTTCTCTACCTAGCAATTAAAATACAATTAATGTGCCACTGCAGCTGCTAACCAGATAGTTTATTGCGTTAACTCAATATATTATCTGAGAAATAAACTGAGTTATTATGACACAGCACGCAATATTAGATTAATATTTTAAACACTTTATGTACAGGACTAATTACTAAAAATATAAAACATTTTTTTCATTTCAAGCGTGTTATTTTTACTAATTATTGAACAAAGTTTTGTTAGAGGAATTCCATAGGCTACTGTAGAGCAGTGACTTTCAACCAGTAAAGAAGAGATTTCGTATATTAACGATTTACAATATTACATATTATTAATATTATCATATTTGGAATTCACCATTGATTTACAGTTTAACTATATTCTTAATGGGTGGAATGGTGGATAATATGTTGAAAATTCCTGCTCTAGAGTTAAGCGCTTAACTCCAACGTTTATAGTTCAGGGATGGCAAACCTATGGCACGCGTGCCCGAGGTGGCACGTTTGAGAATTTGGATGGCACGCGAACGATTTCCAAGTTCAAAAAATAAAATTTTTAAGTTTGAAAAATTAAAATTTTGATAATTTTAATATTGAAATTCCACCAAGCACCTTCAGTCGAAATCTTAAATTAAACGAGAATTGTTTAATTTATTTTGTTATTTTTTTTACTGCTCCGGTACGCCAACGCCACACAATCGAGAAATAATATTTGAGGATTTTTGGCACGCGGACCCAAACAGGTTCGCCATCTCTGTTATAGTTGGATATTTTAATAAATGTATTTTTTCAAGAAATGATTATATTTGTTTCACCGAGTAACAAAAAAAATGTCGACAAAAAAAAACAACTTTTTTTTAAAGTTTAAAAATAGTATTTGTGAAGATATTGTATTATTTGAATGAATGAAATGTTCATTTTACCATCATTTATCACGTAAAAAATAATTTAAAATCGATGTTCTTAAAACATGCAGGGTGGACATACAATATTTATTTTATGCACTTAGCCATCGTTATACAACCAAGAAGTTGAATATGTATCAAAATAATGAGACCGCAGAAAGTGTTTTCTATTCAAATTTTATTTTCATTAAAATTCCAGACGAACACCACAAGTCAAGACGTCGGGGCACTACTAGCGAAAATATGTATAGTGGGCATACCTAATACCCCAAAACGAATGCCACTAAAGAATTAAAAAATCCGACAAAGATAAATATAAAGGGTACTGTCAATTTTTTTGCTTAGAGTCACTTTGAATACGTCGTCCAATTTACGTCCAATACGTCGCAGGATTAAACGTTTGATAGAGTAAGTCTTCTTCTTCCGGAACTAGCGTTCACTCATCGGTAATCTTTTTAGCTTCATCGATAGTCAATCCGTATAAAAAATATCATAATACTTCAAATTCTTTTCCGCAATGTAAAATGTTACAACAGTTCTGAAGCAGTATGTTTATGAAAAAAGTAACAAAGTGACGGAGAGTAATTTTAGGTGGCGTGTAGGCTGTACAGCAGCGCAGCCTTCCGCGCCGTGTGCACGGATTTGTAATTAAAATTTCACTCGACCGTCATTATGAAAATGTGCGCCGTGTGTATTCGACGCCGAACCATAAAAGCTCCCGCCGCCGTCTCTCCGCGGACCGACGCTGGCGACGACCGCGCCGCGACGCTTCTTTGCACGTAAGTGTGTAAGCGAATAGAGGCACGTCGGCCTACTTACGAAAAAAACATAAATATTTTTTACTTGTCATATTTTTCAGTAATATAATTTGCTTTCATTTGAGTATTCATTGTAACTGGGAATATTTAAGAGAATCAACATCTTGCTTATAATACAACAAGGTATGATGGAAATAGGAAAATTAAAAACATATTTAGATACTTTCAAGATACTAATTCAAAAATACAGTAATATTTTTTTCAACTTAAGGTCGTTAGTATATTTTTTTGCAATTGTGCTCCGTATGTAATTCAAAATTATGAAAATATTGAAACAAGAATTTGATTTAAAATATATAAATGTCACATGATGTAATGATTCAGTGGTTGGAGTTTTATCACTACGATCAGATGGGTTTGGCCGTTTGGGATGACCCAACAACATTAAAAAAATATACTTATTTTTTGTCTTTTATTTGATGTCTCACTGCGACTTTTATAGGAATTAAAAAAGTATTGCAAACATAATTCGAGAAGGTCAAAGTCGTTACTGGTTTGGATTTTTGACGATATTTTTGCTCGGTGTGTCCGAGAAATGGCTCGTTATAAAAGTGAATAAATGTATGGAGAAATAACCGAGTTCGACTGTAATTATATAACCTTTACTGTACAGTTTAATTAAAATTATACGAAGTGTGAATCGTTCAAATTTAATATCGAAATTCCACCAAGCACCTTTAGTCGAAATCTTAAATTATACGTGTATTCGATTCATAGAAAATGTATTTTCTGTCTAAAAACGCTATTTCAGTTTCACCAAGTTAAGAAGCAACTCATTTTTATTTGTGGCAACACTTCATGGTTTTTTTCGCTGCCATGTTTATATTTCATCACACTGACACAGTGGCGCGAAAATGGAAAAGTACGCGAAATTTCTCGCCAACTAACAAGACTGCTATACTAGCATTGTTTGCGTGACCTATTTATTTTTTATCAATATCGCTTTTTTATCAAGTTTTTTTCTGTGTACTTCTTCTTTATACATATTTCATATCACGACAACAAACTACAGATAACAGAAGCCGAACGTCACAAGAGACCAAAAGACATATCAATCTATTGTGAATCTTTTAATTTATATTTATTTTTAATATTCCAAATTGAAAATAAGAAGAACGGCTACCTAAACATTAACAAGACAGTGCAGTGTACATACATATTATATTAAGTAATACTGTCCCGCAGGCGAAGGAGACACTATTTTTTACCATGTTCACTCCAAATGTTACTGGCCAAAATGAGAATTCCACCATTCTTGAGAATGTGAATCTAAATGTTCCTTATTATTTTTGGAGAAATCGTGGACATGAATTGTTTGTTCTCCCAAAGGTGTAGAATCAGCCTGCCAATGGGAATGCCACTGGGGAGAGCTTTAACGGTGTTCAACAATATTGCTTCGGATGTCGACATATTCCACGTAGACGTGGGTGAGTTCCGACGAATACTATTTTTTATGTATTAAAGTAGAGTTCGTCGGAGCTTACTCAGTTGACTTCTTTGCCATTTTTTTTTATACATATTTTAATATTAAAATTTACTTTTTTTTCTCTCCATTGTAAAAGTTTTAAATTTATAATTTGTAAACCTTTTGCAATGTTAATTAATTAAATAAATAAATAAATAAATAAATAATGGAAGCTATCTCAATCGAAGCATTTCTACAAGTTTGGCTTGATACTCAGTTTCTTCTATTTTTTAGATATGATAGGGATAAGACAAGACTAGTTGCTAGCTTAGCGCACTCGCTTATACCCGATTTAAAGATCGGATGGTTGAAAGGAATATGAAATTTAATAAATCAATGAAATCCATGTTTTTAAATACAAATCCATAAATCAATAAATGAGCTTATCCGTACTGGGACTCGAACTCGTGAACATAGTCACCAAATCCAACATTGGTGAGTACTTGAATAAAAGACAGGAAAATTTTATTTGGTTTTTATTCTATTCGGCTGTGCAGTGAAATGTTGAGTCTCAGAGTGGCATTGATATCTGTGATTCTTTTATCCTTATCCCTTTTCACCCCTATTCAATTCTCAAAACGAGACAAATTAGGACAGACTTCTAGCATTTCGTAAGCTCGTTCTTCTATCCTGTCACTTTACTTGCCGACTTATTCCAACTTGATGTGAAGGTTACAATTAAAAACAGAATGCCATTCAGAAATATCTATAAAAAGACAATGACAAAAACACAATATTATGATAGGTTCATACGTGGGTAAGACCGGTTGTCCACGCCACTTCAGGTAATGTGAGAACGAACGTGTGAATTTGATAGTGTCGAGTCGATCAGATAAACTTTCAAAGTTTTCATAAATATTTGTTCTATCCTGTTTAATAGCTGCTGAAACTCTCCTGGCAATCGTTTAATCCTTAAAAAGGTCGTATATTAATATAAGTGATTGCAAAGTAATGTTTAAGCATATTTGCAATACCAAGATTCAAACACTCTACTTATATTGGAAGTAGTCATCTCTAAAATCGAGTTTTGTTACAATTTATAGTTGGATACTTAGAACTATTTACAAATTTCTTGATTAAATTCGATTAAATATTAAGATATTGTGTTTCTTAAAGAAATAGATACTTTGTTAACTTTCCACTAGTTTCTTTATTCAATCGGATTACCAAATAGCTACGATTTCTGGGAATAAAAAGCTGCAAAAGACAAACATTGAAAGCACATTATGTGTACCTTATACTCAGTGTTTTGTGTTATACATCATTTCCCTTAATTAACACAGAAATAAGATATAGGTGTAGAGCACAATCCTCTCTTGGTTTATGTGCTTATTCACCTATTCTTATTTTGTTTCTTTGTACTTAAATTGTGAAAGACAATTTAAGAAAAGGGAGTGTTTAAAAAATAAACAACAATGCCAATATTATTTTATGGTTGGTATTAGATTTTATTAAGTTTACTGTTTTTATGAAGCAATACAATATAAAATTCAGATTCTTTATTCCCACTTTACTGCTGCTTAAAATAATTCATATTATCAAGTTGATATAAAATAAACTATCATTAAAATGACTTGAGGCCGAGAAACAGGTAAAAGAATCAATCTATGATTCTCTCCATACAGCAATCTCTACAATCATTTTCACTGGGCCCACATTCTGACAAGTGAGAGGCAGAACATCGAGAATGGCTTAATGGGGAGAAATGGCTTCAGAAACCTGGGAGTACACATCACGAGAGATGGAAACCCACGTAAAGCGCTCGCGATCCGATTAGGAATAGCTGGAGCAACCTTCAACACACTGCGGAAAATCAAGGACTCACGGTTGTACTTAGTCAAAACCATGTGCCTTATTTTCAACACATGCATCTTGACAGTGCTACTTTATGGTTGTGAGTCATGACACCTTAGGAAAGCACAGATTAGCCGTTTAGTAGCCGAAAACAGATGCCTGCGGAGAATATTAGGGATGCGGTGGCTTGATTTTGTCAGGAACACAGAGATAAGAGAACGGACTAAACGGCCCTTTATCACGTCTAAAGTGAAGCCAGCTTGGAAACGTGCTTTGGATGTCTCAAGGAATTTTGATTTCTGTCTGTCTCTTTTACCAATTGAATGGATCTCGCCGTCGTGGAAGGCAATTGATGATCATCGATTGGATGTACTCGACGGAGCTAAGGGACCTTGGGATGACAAAATGGGAGGAAGCAAGAAGACTGGTGGGGGACTTGGAAATGTGGTGGTCATATGCTCCAGATATGGTACATATTTTTTATTACACCTGTAATTTTTTTAGTAGCCTAACAAAACATATTGAAATATTGTTATATTTTTCGGTTTTATACTTAAAACAACAATGAGTTAGTTACACATAAATATACATACTGATAGGCAGATAAATCAAGTCAAATAAATATTAATATATTCTTCGAAATTAAATTTTATTGAGGAAATACAAGAATCCATAAAAGAAGTGTGTTCATTTGAAGTTATAGAAAGATTTTTACCGCTCGTTATAGCTTCCATACAAACTAAATGCAGAGGCGTGCTAAAATACTTCTGAAGATAAAATTTAGACACAAAAAAAATGTTTTAATAAAAATGTAATGGTGGCGAGAAGTTGGTATAACATTATGACAACATTGTCCGACAACATTCGAATGTTGTTTACACATTAACTAGATATAAGGTACCCATAAAATAGTAGGTTTGACGTATTTCACTCTCAAATACCAGATGCTAGTAAATTATAACAATATTCTCAAAGTCATTCAACTTGCACAAACTACCAATTGCTACGGCTTCAGATCATACACACATGGTATATTCTGCAGCGTCCAACTAGACCATCCAATCTCGGATCGTTTTTGTGATCCCGGGATTTTGTGATAGACAATTTTTCCAATCTTGGGATCTCCGGATTAAACATTCGTGTATAAATTCGGGATTCGGAATAGAGACATTCTTGTTCGGCGGTTTTAAAATCCTGGGTTTTTAGCTCTCGCAGGGGTTTTTCAATACAATTTTAGTCGATTTCAAAAACCCAGGAATTTACCGAATTCTTAAAATAAAAAGACGCGAAACCTTTTTTCTTTTTTTAGCTATTCCCAGAATTTTCAAATCCAATAACTTAAGAATTTACGGAATTGTCAAATGTAAAAATTTGGGACTTTTTTTAGCCCTCGCGCAACTTTTTTTCTCAATATCGAATTCCCGGATTAGTACTATCGCAACCTTAAGATTTTGGGAACACAGAATTGGACGGGATCCCGGTATTTCGGGATCCGGGGTCCCGGGATTGGATACCTTTCTTGCAACTAAGTTGGCATGAGCGACGGACCGACAGATCGTTAACATGTAATTGCAGCAGTCATTTGTTGGGAATATGCAGACAAGAACAATCAGCTCTAAAAAAACTCAATTCGAAGCGACGTTAAAACTATTAAAAAAATGAATGTTCATTTAAAATTAAATATGATAGTTTGGAAAAATAATATAATATTCAATAATATCGTCTCTACCAGATCTCAGATGGAACGGCAATGCGAAAATGTGATTCAAAATAATTTCATTGAAATAAAATATTTCCAATTGCACACAAATGTTCCCAGCATAGAAACATGTAAAGAGTTTCATATCAACCGAGTTATACGAGAACCCAAACATGCCACTATCCATTAGGTAGTTTTGAACAAGTTCTTTAGAAATATTGCTAAAGGACTAACATTTTATATATCATAGTAAAAATTGTTGACGTTTATACCGAAGTTTTAATTGAATTATTTAGAAACTTTTGATAAAAACACCGCTTTTTAATGAATGTTTTTTGGCGGAATAAAATTTATTTTGGTTATTAGGTATATACATTCATATCTTGACACCATATATACATATAATCAGTATCTTGAGTAACATAATAAGTTATCATCGAATTTATCTTGTATGATATTTAAATTACAAAATTTCTGTCGCATTAGCTATAACATCTTTTTTGTATTATTTATTAAAAAAAAAAAAATGTTTACCACCGCTATCTGAAAACAGGCACAATCATTTTAATGTATTTTTAATCTATGTTCGCTCCCAATGTGGAGCTTATTGCCTCCGATACCTCCATCAGGTATCTCAACAGAAGTCTTTTTTGCTACGAAACGTTGCTTAACATCTATTTTTCGAAGAATAGGGATATAAAAGATAGACCTAAGACAGGAAAAGTGTTTGGGTAATCACTTCGGCTATACCGTTATTTTAGGATTGGAATGTTGAGAGGCATTTTTAACTATCACAAACATCCATGTCTTCGAACAAAAATCGATAAATCGATTGAAAAAATGCTGTTTGTATTGAGATTCGAAACCCCAAAGTTCGGCACGAAAGCCAACGACATTGAGAACTTTGCAATGAACCGGACAATACTCACTGCTACAATAAAAACACACTATAATTGAATGAAAGAATATAACAAACGTATTATATTCATGTCATATCAAAATTTATTTTTTGAATATAATGCCTTTCAAGTATTAGCAGTGAATCATATTAAAACAGTTAGTCGTACCTTTCAGTTAAATAAAAGTACTGCTATGAAAGCACTTCATTTAATAATATTGCAATACAAAGTAAAGTAATAAACAAATGTTTGTCGATTGAGTTTCGATTCAATTAGAAATCCCCCCATTCCTGTCATTTCATATCAGTTTCACCTACGCGCCATTGTTCGTCCCCAGGAAATTTAATCAATTTTCTTCGATTATAATGAAATATTGACTCTGTGAATGAGGGTGGACTTTCGATTAGGGAAGTTTATGAAGGGATGACCCTTTCTTGTTCAATTGTTTATGTTTCACTGTCCATTGGAGGGATTAAAATAATTAATGCGTGTACACAAGATAAATAATCGTCATTTCTTGCGTCATCTACGCGAATATTGATTCTCGTCATTATGATTACAGATAATAATATAATATCATTTTCACAACTGAAGATTATGGAGAAAATTAGTATTTAATGATTGTGGGTGAATGCTTTTGATATTAAATTGGTAATATTGTATAAGAGTTTGATACAAATATAATTATATAATGATAAAATATGGGATATCACTCTTAAAGTGAGTTTTATTTTCTAACCGGTTGCACGATTAAGAACTCTAGTATGTACATACAACAACACGTTTATACATTGGTTTTTCAATTGATATTGATCCGAATACGTATGTATACTTACTAACACGATAACTTCATTGTAATCAAGGCCTACTTGACGGCAATTATTTTTAAATCGCCACAGTCTAATCATGCATAAAAAGATAGGCTTTCTGTATAGAGATTACGGTAACAAAATACTCAAAAACAATCACAAGATTATTATCAATGAGGCAAAACACTCGTTACAATTAATAACACAACCGGTGGAATATTAGTGCTATCAATTTAAATTTTGTACATAATATCAACATGATTTAAGCGCATATTTAAGTCACATTTGAATTTACTTAGTTTATATTTTTTAAAGAATACAGAGCATGGTTAGAAACCAGTCCCGTGCGGCTATACTTGGGACATAAATGTGCGGGTAGACTTCCTTTTCCCCCTTGAAAGTGTTTTCTGAAAGTGACTAGAAAACGTTGATTCCATAAACACAACAAATGATATTACAATTTTTCGAAAACTAAAACACGAAGCAAAAAAAAGTGATACTTGTACACACAGAAAAATACATAATAAACTAGTAAACTGATACACTTTCGTGATTTATAAAAAATATTCATTCGTGTTATACAGTTAAAAAAGACTTCGAATGTTTTCAAATAAGATTCAAAGCATACACACCTTTTTTAACAAATTCTATATTTTTCATAAAGATCAGGACTGATTTCGATCACCATGAGCATTATCAACTGATTCTTTAATGACGAATTTAAGCTAATTGCTAGACTTCTTTTTCGATACAGATGCAATGTAAAAATTGTAAAAACAACCTTTATTGTCTATTGGATTTTGGTACAACAAAATAAATTATCAGAATTGCCAACACACTGGTTTCAAATTAGAAATAGTTATGTGAATGCATGTATGATTTCGACGCATCACATTCAGGTCGCTGAGTCCGTATCATTGAGTATTCATATATTTGTTAACAAGCTATATGAACTCTATTTGAGATCTGATACACTTGCTATTTTTGATTTTTAATAAAAGATACAAAAATTAATAATTCACTTTGTTTTAAACGTCCATTGTTACATACAGCGGGTTTTCCTAAATTTTTCCTATGATAGGACACTTATGTACTACTGAAATATTAATAGAACACATAGTTTATTTACTTTTTGTTCGATTTTCTGCAGGTGTAGCAGCATAAAAAACCATTCCAGGGTTTTGTGGACATCCTTTTCTCGTTTCACGGAACATAGCTTGGGAAACTATGGCATACAGTGGTGTTTTTCAACCTTATTTTTGCAGTGCCCCACTTCAATGCTTCAAAAATCTTCATGCCCTCCCCTATAAAAAATATATGCAGTTACCTAACAAATTTTGAAAAAAACATGTCATATAATGCATAAAATAGATAAATCTATCGAAAAAATGCTATTTCGTACTGGGACTCGAACCCGTGAGGTCTGACACGGAAGCACACAACGCTGAATGGAAAAATGAAGGGACAACTAATTTGCAAATTTAACAATTAACAGAAAT
The DNA here is from genome assembly GCA_031772345.1 of Himalopsyche anomala. Classification (NCBI taxonomy): domain Eukaryota; kingdom Metazoa; phylum Arthropoda; class Insecta; order Trichoptera; family Rhyacophilidae; genus Himalopsyche; species Himalopsyche anomala. The sequence continues at coordinate 7,645,017 of CM062838.1, forward strand.
TGCAGTTTTGTGATGATTTGATCTAAGACGAATGATTTTCTTATCTTAACAAGGGGTTCGCCGGTCACGCCGAAATTTACCAAGGGGCTCGCGCGAGCCCCCCCCCAGTCCATCCCTGCCCCTAACCCATTTTATGATAAAGTGAGACTTTTATTTTCTTGGTTTACTGATATTGAAAAAACGTATTTATTATTTTTACATTGATAAATAATAGCGTTGAATTTTGGAATTAATGAATGATCGATATTGTTTGTATACCAAGCTGTTTCTTATCACAACAGTAGTCATTTTTAAACGTACTGTGCTGTAAAAAACTCAATTATGTTTGACTCCTCTTTCGAACGGTGAAATTTAGATGTCCTGAATTACCGTTGAATTATTATTACTTATAGAATTATGACGTATTGTTAAAAAGTCATAAACGCTAGTGTGGGTTGGAAAAAAATAGACCATTAAAAGGATTACAAGGAATTAAAGGTATTAACTCTCCAAAGACGAGCGTGACCATATGGTCACAGTAAACACCGTTGTCTATTGATACCACTATTCATCATTTTTCTACCTGAATATCGTTGCTTTCACTCATATTTGGTTAAAAAGGGTACATACTTAATTTAGTCATCAGCCACGGGGATAGAAACGGCTTCCAAAAGCATATGCAATTTTTTGAATTTCCGATTTTTTTAATGAAATTTTTGAAACTGTTAGTTATTTTTTTATAAAAACATCAAATTATTTACAGTTCTTTTGCTAATATATTTGCATTGAAATAATGTTGATCTAAAGAGGTTAAATTGTAAATATTTTTAAAAATTTCACGTTTTTATCTATATTTCAACTCCGAATGTTTGTATGCCCATACGGTCAAGCTCGTCCTTGCTACTGTCCGTACACAATATTGCACGGTAATAAAAGGATGTGCATGACCATATAGTCATGCGGGGTTTCTATACAACGACTTTGCGTTTTTTTTTTTTTTTTAAATTGTTAGGAATAAAAGTTATGCGTGACTTCAATATTGCTTAAAAAATATTTTTTTATCGAGTAGTGGCTCCTTAAAAATCCCATATAAAATTTAAAACTGTGAAACCTACGGAAACGAATATGTTGAACGCTGTGTATCACTTATTTTATTTAATAATTTAATTCATCCGATAAATTTATTGTAAATCGTAGAAATTTGAGGCCAAACATATTCATTTGAAATGAAATAGAGTAAATGTCATTCTTGGTATATTTTATTCTTTTGGTACAATGTAATATACTTGTTTTGTTAATAATAATTAATGAACATTGTATACCTATCATTCTTTACGGCGGAATGAAAACCTACTGGACCAAATGAAATCTTTTTCGGAAACTCAGTCAGTTGAAGCCAAATTGAAAATTTCTATGATGAAAAACGCTTCCGGGCCACCAATTAAAATCGCGACAAGCTTTAATGCTCGCGCTGAACTCAATTATTTTAATCAAATGCTAGTTTTTCGACTATCAAAAGCCAAAAATAATTGACTCCAGGATTTAAATAGATCATTGAAACTTGTTCATTTGAATAAATAAATTGTATTACACGCATTAATATTTGTTTGATAAACGATAATTTAATTTATTAACCCATGAAATATTTTTACATATATTCAAAAAAATGTACATCGCGGTTAAGCAAAAAAAAAGACAGATAAAAGTTTCAGATTAAAACATTCATCAACATATGCAGAATGAGTATAGAAAACAATGTAAAGACTGAATGATCGGATTGTGCTCGAGTTTTTTATGTGAGCTGCATGCCTAAAAAGGATTCCATTCAAATACCACCGAAGAAGAACAATTACACATTTTTATGTCATACTATTTATATATTTTCTTACTTTATATCTTAATTTCCTTGAAGCTCAATAAACTCCACATTGATACATACATCTGGTGTTACGTAGATGCTTAACTTTTACTTTAATTCTGAAAATAATGTACTGGTTCGACTATTTTGAAACAAACTAAAGTTGCGCGCTTTAAAAAACTGAGCTATTGGTTTGCGAACATGATTGGTACACGGTAAAATATTCTTGTACAAAAAATATTCGCTTCGAGTAACTACAGAACACAGAAGAGGAACAATTGTGTTAACAATGCAGGACTAGTCGTTCATCTCGCGGACATAATGGATTTTGCTTTACGGCTCAACAAACACGAAGGGCTTCATAAGTTTGCCTGCGATTGTTGCACAACGTTGTTTCACGTTACGGATTTATTTTGTTTCGTTTTTATGTTAAGAGTTTTGTATGGACGTACGTCGATAAACATGATGCGATGGATATCGCTTTATATTTAGTATGCAATACAGTTGACAACTATAATTAGTGATGGAATAAGCGATATCGAAGATGCTCTCTATCAAAATGTTATATGTACTTAGAGATAAAGCGTTTGCTAAATAAATAAACCACAAACATTATAAAGAAACTAGAATCAATAATTAAATAAATATTTTTATTATCATCAGACCAATCTGGAAACTGTGTTCAGTAAATAAATTTAATCATTTAGTTTCAAATCAGTTAAAACAATTTTTGATAGTTTTGAGAAGAATAAGAAAAAGTCACATTTATCGACATGTATTATGATGCAATTTGTAAATTTTAGGAAGTATTTAAATACAATATTTGTCAGGATACGTATTACTTGTTCATCAACGCGTGAACTGATTGGCTTATTCATTTTAAGATCAATTGAAATTCACACATTGATTATTTAAAGTGGTTTCAAAATTAGCCTATTTTTTTGAAAGTAATATTAAGAATTTTACTCATTTTTGAAGAAATAAACTTTGGTTATTATAAAGGAGAAAATAATATCATCTTTTATATAATATATATTATGTATTATTCAAAATTGTGTGAAATCAGTTTTAGTCGGTTCCGAAACTAAGTACTTCAGTTAATTCTTTTTTTCATTACTGAAGTGATCTGCCGTTGGAGTATTTTATTTTGAAGACGTAAAAAAAGCTAAACCTATTTCTAAAGAGAATTTTTTATACGATTATCACCTAAATGATTATCTTATAAAATATCTACACTTCAATAATTTATTTTCAGCAAGGTTAATAAGTCAATAATTGATAGCTCTCTGGGGAGAGGATAATCGTATGCATAAAAAACTTGGAAGACCACAACTAAATAAAAATAAAAGAAGACAAAAGTCATATAAATTTAAAGATTTTAAATAAATTGACTATAACAGAGGTGGGGAACTTTTTCATTTCTGAAGGCCACATTTATTTAAAATAAGGCCACAGAAAAAAAACGTTCACACCTCCCTTGTTTTTCGACTGTCAAACATATAATGGGTTTTAATTCCTTAGAGTACGCAACGTTGTAACCCGCAACCACCCGCTACGGCTTCACAATCTTATTAAAGGGTGTATTCCGTAGCGTAACAACGTTAGTCGTGTTCAAAATTTTTCCAGAAATATCCCGAGACGAAATTCTTCAAGACTTGGTTGCATGCACGATATAAATAATTAAGTGCACTTGAAAATATTAATTTAATCTATTTAATTCAAATCTTTTTCCAGAAAATTCTTTAAAAGCCCTATAATTTGCCTTAGATGCAACCAAGTCAGCATGACCGACGGGGTCGACAGATCCGACAGATCGTATCGTCTTGTACAATTTTTCCGTTCGTTATTTAAGTCTGGACATTCCCAGAGAATGTGATCAACATCCTGAATCATATACCCGCATTTACATTTAGGACTATTTACTAACCGGCCAAGCTGGAAGAGCTTGGCAGCGAAGTTGCCGTGGCCAGTTATGAATTGGCTGGTCTTGAAATTAAGAGTCAGGACTTTGGTTATCAATATTAGCCATTTAACGTTCGGAAAGAATTTGAAAATTTACCTCTCCATAGAAGAATTCTCTCATATAATGGGTTGATTACTCTCTTTTTACAAAGGCCGCATCATAGTAGCCAAAAGGCGGCAGGTTACCTCCCCCCACTGGACTAGGACGTGAAAATATTATGGTGAAAAAGTTTGAAGAAGTGCATACTAAGCAATTTAAGATCACAGCAACTTAATTTTTATTTTGTACTAACTCAGTTGACTTCATTATAATAAGGTAAACAATATAAAATATTGTAATTTGATACCGCAAAAATAGCGGCTATTGTTACGCCATCAGAGCTAGAAGTTCTAACGATGGTGAGATGTCAAAATAAATAAAAACTAGGACCTCCAATCGTGGGATCCCGAAATCCCGGGATTGTGATAGTGCTAATCCTGGGATTTCAGGATTGAGAAATTTTTTGAAAGTGAGGGTGAGGGCTAAAAAAAGAGGTCCCAAATTTTTTCGGTTTTTGTATTTGGAAATTCTGGAAAGAGCTAAAGAAAGAGATAAATTCCTAGGTTTTTAAAATCGACTAAATTTTTTTAAAAAATCTCAGGATTTCAAATTCGCCGAGCAAAAATTTCTCCATACCAAATTCCAAATACTTCTCAGCACCAATACACGTTTTTTTATGGTTTATGTTCTATGCCGGAATCTCGGGTCACAATAAGGGTCCGGGATTGAAGCCCCTAATTACAATGACCACAATGAATACTTTTTCATTTTATCAGTGTATTTTAACAATAGACAATAGACATTTACCCCACACAAAAAGATCTGACAGAAAAGATAGGGAGTAATTTTATTTTATGACAGTTTTTAACACCACTTTAGGTGTAACATCTAAAATTTGAACTAAATTCCGAAATGGGCTCAAGCTGAGGTGGTGCAAAATTGCAAATTTAAATGAATTATTAAAAGCGTATTTTCGTACTAGTAATATTTCCGTGTCATATTGCTACCCGTGTGGTCGAGTGGTCAACGTCTACGACAGTTTTATAAATTGATTTTTCAATCGATTTATGAATTTCTGTTCGAAGGCATGGATGTATGTGATGTAGAGGTCTGCACGGGCCGAAATTTTATAAAAATACCCGGTCCGAGCCTGAAAAACTGAGTCCCGACCCGGCCCGGGCCCGAGTTTAATGCCACACTTGTTACCCAAACCCGACCCGAAACCCAGATTTATATACCTCAGCCCGAAAAAATCGCGTTTTTTACAGATTTCCAACAATTTACGATTATCTATAGTAATGGTTATAATTAAAATCATCATGGCTGATTTATGACACGAACATAGTCTGAAATATTTTTCTGCATAAATAAATTCCCTATCCGGGCCCGAATCTCAATTGCGCTTACCTGCCCAATCCCGGACCGCAGGCCGGGACCGTGCAGACTTCTAATGTGATGTCTTGAATTCCCCCTTTCTACCCAACCTGTCCTATGAACGGAGCGTATCGAGAGTGATTAGCTAACCACTAGTCCTGTCCTAGACCTATCCTTCTATTCCTACTCTCTTTGGAAAAAGAGAGGTTGAGCAACTGAGTAACAAACAGTTCTCGTAGAAACACATATGTTGAGATAAACTCCATTAGGAGTCCATATGCTCCACATTGGAAGCGGACATGGTAAAAAAAAATATTTCCGAAAAATGATATTCCTTCCTATGAATAATGTATTTCTAAAAGCTTCTAATGTAAAGTAATCTCAATTATTTGTCTAATTTCTAAGTATTATTTCAACAGTTTTGTCTATAGATATCAATGAGCCACATATACTTGTTATTCAGATCACTTCTAGATAAAATAATGGCATCAAAACCTAACAAAACATATTATTGTTGATAGAAACTAACATAAATTATCTTATCTAATCTTTTGAATTAATTCATGAATTAATTCAATAAATTAATTCAAAAGATTAGATAAGATAATTAACAAGTGTTAACACTTGTTATCAATACATTTAAATTTAAATAAATTACCTTTGTCTAGAATCTACCTTATAAGTAATATGATTTAATTAAGAGCTTTAAATAATAAGCAAAGAAAATATTTTCAGATTTTTGCACACTATAAACACAATTCATTTGAAAACAAATATACATTACCTTGGATAGAAATTAAGTGTTCAATTGAAAAAACCAACATTTGATACCTGGTATTAAGGTCTTATCAGTAGGTTTGAATCCAGAACCTACTGATCGCTAAGTAGGGCTTAAATTATTATTTAAATAAAGGTTCACTGGTTAAGCACACACAGTGACATGCGCTCAATTATCGGCTTCTATTGTTAACAAAATAAGTATATTGACATGACTCGTAATTTATTTTTGAGTGAGTTTCATTTATTGTGAGAAATGTTTAATTTTGTTCACGATGTTATACCCCAAGAATAAATCCTCACTAAATAAAGTCATTACGACCAACAGCAGTTTGAATGTACAAGTAGGTAGGAATAAATAAAAACACCGCTCACTGTTACAGAAACGTTTTATTAGGAACTTGAAAACATTTTATTTAAAATCACACACAATTATTGACAAATATAATTTACAGTACTACAATACACTTAAAACCTAGCTTGCACAAACGATTTTATATAAGTTATGAAATTATATGCTAAAGTCCTCTTGCGACAGAAAACAAAATTTATTTTAAATATCGTCGAGATGGAAAAAGATCAGTTCTTTCATCTCGACGTCGGGCTTTTCCATAGGCCATTTTAGGAATCGCGTATCGCACCAACCCAAAGAAAAATCACAAGTGAGGTAAAAACTACCGCCGGGAATTAATCCTGGTGGCTGGCACCGCTGCCACACGTCACTTACCGACGACGTTCTACAAAGCAAGAACGAACAAAACGAAGATCGCTTCGGATATCGAAAAACAGTGTTGCAATTTAAGGTCATAAACAATCAAACAATCGATATTACTGGTTACATGATGAAAAAAATTAAACACAATTAATTTAACTAATTTTTTTTAATGTCTGCCAGTTGTCATCACAAAAGGGGTAGTAGGAACTTATGCTTATAAATCATACCGTATCAATATCATTGAATTTTTTCAAAGACCTTAACATGAAGTTTTAATAAAAGTATACCAATTTCAGTGTTTTTTCTTTATTTTAAAATAAGATATATGGAATCTGAATGGAGTTAATCTCAAAAGATGTTTTTAAACCAAAAACGGAACGTTGCTTTAGAAAGAAACATATTAGTATTTATACCGCTTTATTACCGTTTCAACAAAACAAAAACAGCTAGAATTGTTTTCGTAGATTGATTATTCAATATATTTATTAGCAAGTTTTATGTAAAACAATATTTTAATAAAAAATATATGCTGTTTAAATACTTATTATTAAATACAATTTTTATAAAGCACCCACAACACGTGGGATATTTACTTTTTTTAGGTCTAACCACTCTAAGCCGTTGCCTCCAGAAAGATTTGTTTGTTACAGGAACATCTACGGGAAAAAACTGCTTTCTCTCATACTGATACTGAACTGTTAATGGGCAACTCTAAATGGATTGCATTTACATAAGCAAGGGAGACAAGATATTTAAATGAATGTATATATTTTGGGTTATTAAATAAGAAAAAAATAAATTTCAATATGGTTTTTAATTCAAATCCAACTTGCGAACAAAATTCAGGAACGTTTTTAAATTGTAAGTCGTTGATTGAACAAATAATACTGTCGATTATTATGACAACTTGTACTGTATTATTAGAAAGAAATTTGGGATAAGCTAAAATTATAAAAAATATCCAAATTAGTAAAATGAATTAAACACATGCTCTGGATACACCAGCATCATTAAAAACTTCCTTCACTTTTAAAAATACTTGATCACGTTCGGCAGATCCATCGATTCTCTTCACTAATTTCAATTTTTCGTAATGTTTGACAATGGGCATAGAGTCACTGATGTATGTGTCATATCTCTTTCTAATGGTCACCAAATTATCGTCAGACCTTCCGCTGCCCGATGCGCCCCTCCCTAAACACCTTGAGGTGCAATCTTCCTTGGAGCATTCGAAAAACAGCACGAAAAGTAGTTTGGTCTTCTCGGACATAGTCTTTGTCCATTGATCGAGGTTGTCTTGGTTCCGTGGGTAACCATCGATGAGAAATTTACTATTACTCGATTTGTTCATCGCCTGCTCAATCAGCGCGCAAGTGACCTCGGCTGGGACGATTCTACCGTTCACAATTATTTCTTCGATCATCTCACCGAACTCTGAACCCGGTCTCTTGCGTTCCTCCCGCAATAAATCGCCAGCTGACAGATGCACAAATCCGAATTCTTCCACAACATTCTGACATTGCGTGCCTTTTCCTGCCCCGGGACCGCCGAGAACGAATACTACTTCGGGGATCATCTTTTGAATACTGACTTTGAATACCTTAGTTATCACACATATGTTCATTAAAGATAATTTAATTGAGGTATATTCTGATTATTTATTGCATAAATCAAGTGGCTGTATGATAAAAATGATTGTGAAATAATAAAAAAAATATTAAAGATCAAATTAATCAGAACCTTAACGTTTCGCTTATCGCGAGAATTATCATGTCCGCTCCCAATGTGGAGCATATGGACTCCAAATGGAGTTTATCTCAACAGATGTGTTTCTATGAGAATTTATTATTACACAGTTGCTCAACATCTCTTTTTCCAAAGAGAGTAGGAATAGAAGGATAGGGCTAGGACAGAACTAGTGGTTAGCTAATCGCCCTCGATACGACCGGTTCATAGGATAAGATGGGTGGAAAGGGGGAATTCAAGACATCACATACATCCATGCCTTTGAACAGAAATTCATAAATCGATTGAAAAATCAATTTATAAAACTCCCCTTACTGGGATTCGAACCCGTGCTCTCCGTAGCGGTAGCCAACGACGTTGACCACTCGACCACACAGGCGGATTTGTGTAATAATACAATTTATCTGTATAATATGAATGACCAGTTTTTTTTTGGAAAAATATACCGGAACTCACTTCTTGTCAGGATTAAAAAGGATAGCGTTGATTTTCCACTGGCAGTAAACATTATGAAAATGCCATGGCGATATTGTAGCGTTTGTATATTTTTTAGAATATTTAACTTATATCTTAAGCTTTAAAGGCATATAGTTGTTTTGTACAATTTGTATTTGATCTTCAGAAGTTATACTGAAGTTGCCCGGATAGGAATCCAAGTGAAATAAGTATCATTAAAAGTAAAAATAATATTAATCATCAGCTTCAAGGCAAGCAAAACTCTTTTATATTCTATTACAAAAATAGTAATATCAAATAAAATTGAATAGACATTTTATAACTTTAATGTGAGGTTCTCATATTTAATAATACAAGACGACAGAAATCAATAATTATTTCGTTATCTTTATTTACGACTGAAAAAATAAAATTTATATGAAAAACATATGTGATAAGTAAATTTCATATCTAATTTATAGTGATTAAATTGATAGGCGATTTGTCAGATGAAAAATTAAAAATATCGCTGCTCCTAAAAATACAATTATAGTATATGTATTTTTATTCGAATTAATTATCAAATTATCGAAAACGTCCGTATTTTTTTTTAATGTTGATATTGTAATACGTTTGTCTTGATTTATATGTGATACATAACACAGCATACGCACGCAAAGTGCACAAAGAGAGTGCGAAAGTGAGCAGAAATGTAAAGTTAATTTAAATTTAATAAGTTTAATATTGATAAAATCCTAAGTAGTTTATGAGTTCATTCAATGTAATTTATCTGAAAATTTTATTAGTGCTTCATAATATGAGGAATTTATAAAAAAAAATATATCTAATTTGTATTATATTATATAATAAATTTTATCAGGTTTTCTTACAGGTGACGATCGTCTATTGTTGAAAAAACGACACTACATGGCAGTACAGCTGACGTCGATGCGCCATGTACTCGAAAAATAAATTAAAAATAATGAAAACAAAATTGACAAAATATAATGGAAAACAAAAAGTATTGTAAGGTAACGTTAAAAGTTGCTTCGTATGTTAAATGCTCAAATATGAGTTATATTTCGTCTTGCGGCTTGTGAACGCTTCTATGTTAGTTTTCAGCATGTACCCACCTGGAACTTATTGTAACATAAGAAATCAGTGGCTTTCAACCCTACAAAAACCAATAAAAAAAGTGTAAAGATAATTTATCCAGGGTCCTTTCTCAGCGGAAAATTAATTAATGCTGTTAAAAACAACGTTATTATAAAGTAATTTTTATTTTCGCCATGAAGAAAACTGATAAATTATGCGAAATACGAAACGTATGTGTACAAGTTTCTGTATCTTCGTTTTATCTTGACGTTTGTAACAAGATTTTGTGCTACTAGAGACAGTAAAATTATCTGAATAATTTTAACTAATTATGAATTAGTTTAAAACCCAATATCAATAATGTTAAGCTGTGTTAAGTAAGTTTGGTTTTTAATATTTTTACGACCGGTTTTGTTGCGAAACCGGTAATGATAATATTAAAAAGCTATATCTTATATTATCTAATATTATTATTAATAGGTTATCTATAATAAAACAACAAACTTTAGAACAATTAATGAAGTATGGAGAGGCTTTCGTGAACAAATTTAATATTTTGCATAAATTATCAGTATTTTAAATATACCAAGTGAGATTTATAGCCAAAATCAAATTGTCTAAATAGAAGCGTTGATTAGAAAAATGAGACTACGGATAAAGTGTATTTACCAAATATAACAGAAAATTTTCCATCTGAAGAATATTTAAAGCCTGCATGTTGCATACATTTCATCAAATTCAGAACATTAGAGTTGTAACCGAAAAAAATAATAACATTTAACAACTTTTCAAGTGCCAAGGATGATTCAAAAAATGATATACAAAATCTACGAAAGCTTACCTTCTCGTATTTTATTCGCTACTCATTTCTTCAGCCCTATTTTGTCTCTACTGAAGTGAAAATTCTTGTGAGTGTTTATTTATTTTCTTTAGTGAAAACGAGCTGCGAGCTCTTCCTGCCTGCTCATGGTTCAGTTGCAGTCAAACCCCATTGCCTTTCAATTACCAAAGCGAGGAAACAGACTATTTTCTTCTCACAATTTTAATGATCTTACAAAAGATATTACTTCTTGGGCGGAATGGTATTTGTTCTTGTGAAATATTTAAGCATTATTGTGAAGTGAACGATGAAATGAATCAGTGTTGCTTGTCAAATTGAATGTAAAATTACTTGAATACAATTTATACAACCACGTTCATGTCATGACAAAATTTGAAAGAGAATATGACCATTCATTAAATGCCGAAAGAGTAAAACCAGCGACCCTTTTATAAAAGATATAGAAATTTACTGCATTTATCTATATCGAAATTAAGTTTGTTACATTTAATAGTTTTTCAACTCAATAATAAGCTAATTTAAATTTCGACTGAAGGTGCTTGGTGTAATTTCAATATTAAAGCACTTGAGCGCCTGATGATACCAAAAGGCGAAACCAGGGTCGTTAGTGACAAAATTTGTGTGAATGTACATAATTTGAGCGATTCAAATTTAATAATAAGCATTAAAAAAATAATTAAAAAAATAGTAAACGAATATACAAAATAGAACAAATCTGGTATGACAAGATGGATTTGAAAATTTAAATTAAAAAAATTTAAAAATACCCAAAGTGTATAATATATTATACTTATATTAAATGAAATAATTAAAAATCAAATTATGAAAGAAATACAGTACGTTTTGCATACATATTATATATTAATCTATTTACGCTCTCAATGTTAAGCTTATGGCATCCTTATGGAGGTATCTCAAGATTTTTTTTTCTACGAGAGCTGCCTGCCACTCAGTTGCTCAAGAATTAGGTTAGGACAAAGCTAGTGTTTAATTGTTCGATCTCGCTTCGCCATTATTTCATGATTGGAATGTTGGAAAAGACTTTTTAGACATCATAGGCACACATGCCATCGAACAGAAAATCGATTGAAAAACATGCTGTTCGTACTAGGTTTTAAAACTGTGAGATCAGTTAAGGAAACCAACCACGTTGATCTATGCACCCTGGTCTTAAAGCGGTTATATAAAAAAAATATTATTCACAATCTAGAGTTTAAATGATGGCTCTGGAAACAAAGGCAGTAGTCTCCATGTTTTTTTTATAATGAGTTATTACCACATCGTGTAGAGCTGATAATTCCGCATATAAATTTTTGAAGAATTTAAATCGAGTTTGTAACGTTATTAAACGGATTTGACAAAACAATGTTGTTTATATTAAAATAGCATTAAAATACGAATAAGAATATTTAACATTACGTTTTACAGACGTTTTATTTATGAAAAAAAATACGTTTAATTTGTTTTGTAACACTTGAAGATTATAAAAACTTTCGCCTTTGTTTACAGAACCCTAAATTATATTTAGTATTAAATTTATAATTTATTTTAATGAAAACAAAATTAATGCAATGTGATGAAGATCATTCCGATACAAGTTCTGTCAATATTATGATATAAATAAATAAATTGTTTAATAACATCAAAATTGGTAACGTTAAAATTTTAGTCCTGGGATTGCTAATCCGGACATTGTTTGCTATTTTAAATTTCCCGGAATTAGAATGGATTAGCTTGCCATTAAATTGAATGGCGAGTTGATTATAACTTAGTGAAAATTATAATTATTAAATTATCTGACATAATAAATAAGGCTATTTTTAATATACTGCTAATTGTGTTTTATATACATTAAAACAAAAGAAACATCACACATTTGAATTAATTATATTCTTGTAGAACTTATAATAAAATGAAGCAACGTAGAAGAGATTCATATATTATCTATAACTTATAGTTATAATTTAGAAAGAGTGATACTATTTTAGTTTGATAACACGTTTGTAAAATAAATTTTGTTCGAGATTGCTTATTGTATATTTGAAACACGTGGTAATAAACATTTTTAATTTCATGTCAAGAAAGTCATCATTTTATAAATAGCTTCTAAAGTGATAGTTCACCAGTTTTGTGTATTCAATAGATTCTATATATTTTTGTTTGTTTGTTTGTTTGTATCTGTATTCCAACTGGTTAGAAATAGTTGAATGTATTTTAAAATGGTCGACTCATTTATATATTTTATTTTTGTTTATTCAACATAAATTTGTTCAATTTATTTCTGTTAGCTTGCTTAAAAATCTTTTCTCCTGTCGAATTCAATGAAATTAAAATACAATTAACATTGGTAATTAACGCGCTGCATAAACTATTGGATCATGATCAAACCATCTCAACGTTTACGAATAAACTAAAAATTGATTCAAATCTTATGTTATAGGAAATAAAAGTCGCAGAAGACGCAGAGAGTTAAGATACAAACTTAGATAGTACTAATTAAAAATAAATTACTTAATTACTTTCATTATTGGTTTCATTAATCTAAAAAGACTTTAGCGAAAGGTTCTTCTATTAAATCATGAATGAAGAAACTGGTTACTAAAAATTCTATATAGGTGAAAAGAGGATAAAAAAAAAACTAAAATCGCCACAAATGTAAGTTTAAAAAGACTACATATAAAGATTAATAAATAGAGCGGTAAATAAATAAGCCGCCAGAAAATTTACGACAAAAAGTGGAATGAGAGATGTATTTTTAATTTGAATCATAAAATAAACAATTTTTTTAACGCTGCTAGAGAAAAGTAAAATCCTAAAATATTGGCGCGCTACTCAAATTCACTTTATATTAGCAACGTAATATTATAAAATATTACGTTTTTTTATGAGGGTCACAAATTTCTATTGTCAGTGTGTCTTAATTTTGAGAGTAAGCATACTTCTTACATTAAGTATCAATTGTTTTTTCGCTTTTGTAACTTGATGCCTTTTTACGTTAATCTGAAATACTCAAAATTGGATATAAACCTTTTCATGGGTTGAACATGGAACCATCCGATTGCTGGAGTAAACTGATCGCACCACTATACTACAGAATTCAAGATAATGTGCGAGGTAAAACCACTCGAAATTTGTGAACGTGTATGGCAAACTTGTCACGCGCAGAGTTGGTTTGATACACTAAAGTTGGCACTAACACAGGCTGCAATTAATTATTCATTAGAATCCGTTCAATGAACGCTAGTCGTTAATAAAGTACTTACGCTCCTTGAAGTGCTTACAGCTATCAATTAAGCGTATATTTGAGTTTAAAAATTAATAAGCAAACCTCCTCGTACTCGTACATACGAAATGAATAGTGACAACCGGTGAAAGCCAAGTAATAATTTTTTGAAGTATATTTTATAAATGGCATAATTTTAATTGATAATTAGACACACTGTTTGGTTGGCAATAAAATGGAACATGATTTGAATCATACAATCATACAATCAGTGTTCATTTGTTTTTAATTTTTGACAGTAGTTGTCTGAGCGTATTTGATTTTTCTTTTTTATTGTTTTAGAACCTAGACAGTTTTTATCTTTCATTACTGTTGTATTTAATGGGCGGTACCCTAAAATATTCTTCTAGATATTTGATACAATCAGAATTTTTCAGAATTTAAAAAGGGTTTTGACTTTACTGAAAAAACTTAAAACAGATGTATGTCAGAATTTTTTTCACTCAAATATAAAGCTTTTTTGATTATTATTATAAAGAATAATATTAATTCGCTTTTTTCTATTGACTAAACGTTTACTAAGCTGAAAATAATTTTCTAAGATAAGTGACTACAAGCGATTCTTATATTTTTTCAATAAAGATTTTCAGTTTCGATTCATTAAGCTATTATAAACCAAACCAATGAATGTTTGTTGTTGATGTTTCACTACTCAGAATAAAAATATTGTGCATTTTGAGTTAGAGTATGGGTTGGTATTGGGATTCTATGCAAAGTATAAAAACGCAGGCTGAACATTTGCTGGTGAAAGAGCAATTTGAAAGCTCTAAAATATATTTTAAAGTAAGGTGCACTTCAGTGAAGTATAAATACTGCACATAATTTTCAACCCAGCCCATTCAAATAAAACTGGTTTAAAGTCCGCTATTCTAACTCCCTTTTCAGACTCTTAAAAGATAAAATTACATTTGGAGAAAGTAATTGTTGTTGAAAAAGCTTATTGTTCGATTTACAAATTCATTAGTACGTGTTTAATGAATAGTCAAACGTAATAAAGACACATTGATAAATCAAAAATATTTGAATTTAAGCTTTTGACCGAATAATGATTTGACTTTAGTGATCTTTTATCGTTGAACACAAACTAATCATGTATGTATAATATATTAATGAGTTGCAAAAATAAGTTAAATGGCGAAATACTGCTGTGTACCCAACATTACATGTTTTTTTGTCATTGTCTGTAACATAACCATTCAATTTGTATACAAATAACGCGTATCAAAAATTTTTTTTTTTGAAACTCAGTTTTCAAACAGTCTTTTTTTGCGAATTTCCTAATTTTTCAAAATGATTTCAATAACAGAAATGACAAAACACAATATTCCTTTGTACTTCATTCCACTTTATTTAATATGTCAGGACCGGTTTCGCTCATTACGAGCATCGTCAACTGATAAGAAATATAATTTAACAATGCTATTTATACAAAAATGAACAGTTATAAACAACAATTGGCATTGAAAAGAAAATACCAATTACATTAAAAGTGATTCTAAAATAGCACAAAATTAAAATGTTTAACACATCTTACATATAATTAAAAAGTCATCTCAGATTAATAAATTTAGAATGGGGATTGAAAGTAATTACAAACATAATTAAAATTTGGGAATTCTTTGACAAAGTGATACAATTAAAATAATGACATTAATAGAGTGAATGATAGTTTCCTATTTTTCCCCGCTTTAGGAAACCTGCCTGGTCCTCCGCCAGTCTTCTTGCTTCCTCCCATGTTTACAGCGTCCAGTAGCTCCGCCGAGTGCATCATATAGATGGTCTTTAGTGACCTTCCACGACGGCGGGATCCGTCCGGTTGGTAGAAGAGACAAGCAGAATTCAGACTTTCTTGAGGCATCCAGAGCACATGTCCATGCCAGGTTCATCGTCGCTTTTCCACTTTGAACATAATTAACGGCTGTTTAGTCTGTTCCACTATCTCCGTGTTTCTGACAAAGTCAAGCCACCACACTCTCAGTATTCAGTGCAAGCATCTGTTTTTAAAGCATAGTATACGGCTACCCTGTGCTTTTGTAAAATTCCATAACTCGCATCCGTAAAACAACACTGTCATAATGCATGCGTCAAACAGGAGGCAATTGGAGTCCCAGAGTTTCCGGAGTTAATTGAAAGTTACTCCAGCTATCCCCGAATGGCGTGATACGTGCCCTCAGGTATCCGAAATCATCGACCTTCTCAAATATATTTATTAAATAAGAAATTAAGAGATAATTCATAAATAATAAGTTAAAAGATGATATATTACCACAATAGTTGTGACGTGTTTTTAATAAATAAACTTTATTTTCAACTAACCACATGAGTATTCTCCTTTACAGGTGTGAAAAATAAAATAAACCCAAATAAAATAAGAGGGAACGTGTAACATGTCTAGAATAAAGTTGAAGTTTTCCTCGACGGTCTCTAAAAACCCATAAAACTAGAGATTTTAAAAAATGAGGTTATAAAACATGAGCTATTAAATGAGCACACTCATTGATTAACTACCGAAAGTGAGTTCAGTGTTTTGTGAGGGAAGCGACGCAAGCACTGAGCATCATTAAGACGCGCAAAGTTATTGCTGGATTCGTCGAAGAGTCGTAGAGTTTCCCGACGCCCGACTTCGACGCCCGCCGACGCCGGCGTCCCCGCTAACTGATTTGAAGTAACGAGACCATAAACACAGAAACTGCTTTACGACCCTGACGTGTGTGTGGTTGTGTGTTGGCGATAGTTGCAGACTCATTCAATGGATTTTTATTTCTTCACTCATATTGTTTACGTAGTTTTTTTGTTCCTTAGATTTCCTCGCGTATACAATGGTACGTGAATATTTAATGTCATATTTCGGGAAACCCCGAAAAATAAGAACGGTCTGCGAACTTGAACCTTTTTTTGAAAGGCAAGGTGACCCAACAGACTGAAATGAAGAAAAAAAGAGATAAGCTGATAAAATACATTTCGGTATACATATTATCTGATGTACTGTAAGTTGTAATGGAGCAGAAATGTCTCATAAACAATATTTTCACCATGTAAAAATAGCATAAATGAATTATTAATGATAAAAATAATAAAAGATTTTTAGTACTTTTTCCTACATAAAATTTATTCGATCAGGACCGGTTGCGCTCATCACGAGCATTATCAACTGACAGTTAACACCTTAAAAGTGAATTATTAATGATATTTTGTGTACACATTATAGTTAAATACATAGTAAATAAATACTTCAAATATGTGTGTGAACATCATGTAGTATTTGTGAAAAATTTCACGGCAGGTCCGTGGTCGAGTGTTCATTGTAGTAACAATGTTAATCGGTTTGATTTAATGTACCGACAGTTTTTAATAATTGATTTTTCAATAGATTTTTGGATTTATGTTCGAAGGTATGATGTTTGGGATGTTTAAAATTATCTAATACCTATAGGATATTAAAAAACAGGGCGTAATAAGACCGATAAACTAGTCCTGTCCTAGTTCTATCTCTCTGTCCCTACTCTAGCTGAAAAAGAGGGATTTGGTGGAAAAATTTTGTTTATATAAACTCCATAAAAAGTACAAATATTTAACAATAGAAGCATATCGTTGGTTTGATGCAATAAGTCATTAAAAAGTTTTTCGTAAGAATAAAATAATCTTGTAAATGATATATATTATATTCCGGTATGTGCATTTTAATTTATGTCATTTTACAATATTAGTTGATGCCAGACACTCAGTGACTTTCTTAGTCTATGCAAAATGAGAAAAAAGGATTTTGTTTTATATAGCTCAGTTTGACCACAATGACAATTTATTATTTCTTGCAGCAAACCGACGATATATATATATACTTAAAAAAAATACATTAAAACCAAAAAATGTTTTTTTCTGAATGCTTTGACAGAATAAGTAATTCGGAAGTTTATTTGAAATTGAATTGTTTTTAAATCTTTTGAAAAAGTCTAATAAAACATGAGAAAATCGATAACAATGGACAAAATATAGTAACGATTAGTTGTAGTATGCCATTAACAAGAACACAGTTTTTTATTGAGAAATATTATAATTTTGCCAATGTGAAGCGAAAAGGTTAAGTTCTAGCACTTGTTCGGAATTGCCCGGAAATGGTGCAGTTCACATTGGCCCATTTTAGCTTAACGATTACGATCTTTCATGATATCTTTGGTAGTTAAGATGAACTAGATGATATGCTGGGGATCACTTCACGTTTATATAGGTATTATAACGACAAAAAAATGACAGTACATCTACTGCATTGTCAGTTCACGTAAAATTACGAAAAGAGGATATTTTTGATTTTAAATAAATCAAAAAAATGCTGATAGAATAATCTGTGTTGAGATTCCGATTCCTGCTTAAAAAATAGACGTAGCCTAATTCTGATGACATTTGATCTTTTGTACATTTTTTTTCTAATTATTATTAAATTTATCACTATAATAATAATACTGATTTTTTTTTCGGATGTTACAAAAATATTATCGGAAATTGTTGGAACATTCACCGACAAAGAAGGTAAAGTATTTAAGTAAAGTACCGTAAGTCTTTTTTTAACTAAAGATCGAAATATTTGTAACACCTAGTTATGCAACAAGTTGATTAATAAAACTATCAATTTTAATTTGATTCAACTGTGTTTGACACAACAGATAAAAAAATTACACACCATTGTTACGAATTTACTAAACATTACATACATTTTTAATCTATACTTGTAAGATGCAAACTATCATGCTGTAAATGATGTTTTTGTCTACTCTCAGTATATGCACTTTCAAAAAATGTATACACATATTTACTGGATTGAAATGTACTTGGTAGGATTTCATTTTACTATTGTCTGACTCTGTCTGTGGTAAAGAAGTAAATGTTATACCCTAGCAATCACATGGGTTTTCGTTAAAGTACCAGCAACGTCAATACCAAGCTTATATTTCTTAAATTTGAATTGAAGATTTTATACACGAGTGTTTGATTTTCTCTTTGGATTGATCTAAAATGATTAAAAAAAAAAACAAAATACCTGCTGACTTGGCTGTTAGCTTTAATGTATTTTTTTACATAATATGCATATACATATTATATAATAAAACAGTAACAAAGTAATTATTTTAACAATGAAGTAATACAGTATATATATTTTAGTATCCCATCATCGCTAGTTTTTATTCTGTAGAGTTATGAAAATGACATAAAGCTGAAAAAGCTATCTATAAACTAAATATTTTACAATTCTTATGGAGCCAAATAATTTTCCATGCTATTGACAACGTCTCTTTAAAAAAAATCAACTATAATTAACTGATATATGTATAATTCTAGTATAAAATATGATTTTAAAGTAATAAGCCTAGTTATATAAAGCATGTTATATAAAATATATATTTTGATGATGCAAAAGTCCCGTTACACCCGAATGCAAGGCAGTCTTCCTGGTTTATAGGGAAAGCACCCAGTTAGAGTAGATTTATGAAGAGAGATTCGATCCGCCCACAAAAAGGCAGAGAGGGTCAAGAGCTCTTCTGCAATGATATTAAGGAAGCGCAATGAACATTTCTCTCCTCCTTTGGTGATTAAACTTCTAAACTGTTTCAAACTTATGGCTCTAAAGAGGACTTGAACAATAATCATGCCTCTTCTGAGAGAAAAACCAATTTAGAGAGGGTAACGCAGGCCATCTTATTTATTTGGGACGAGGGTTGTCCTCTAATCAAAAAACTTTAAAAATACTGCTTTTGAATATTTCATTAGATATCTTTTAATCTTTTTTTTAAATAAAAGAAATATATTTAGAAACCGTGAAGCATACTTCATATTCGTTAAGAAACTTCTATAAGTTTTGTCACTGACTACTTACATCAAAACAAAGTGTACATTATCACTGTCCTGGAAAAAAATGTTGGTCATGTAAAAAGTAATAGTTTTAAATAAACAAAAAATGAAAAATTTTAGCTTTAAGGATAAAACCTCTATTATCGATATCTCGTGTTATAAAGATAATTATAATATCAAAATATAATAAATATATACGACAGGTACCGTTGCTTGCCTTTAAATCAGCATACATAATAATTACTTATAAAAATATTTTGTTTGGCAAACTCGTTTAATTCATGCACCAACTACTGACAGAAATATGAATATACATATATAGGCCCTCTAGAGGTGAAGTGAGTCAACTGGTAAAAAGAAATATCTTGGACTTTTAAGTACTATCACGTCTTTATTTGGTGTTTTGATGAATCGCGTATTTTTATTTTACGGAGATAACACTATTTCAATGTGTATTAACTGAGGTTTCTATGCTTTAAGACGTGTATAATATTACAACGTATCTTTTTTTTTATAAAATACCACTTGGCTAACTTCACCTCTAATGGGCCCATATAGTATAGTTTATCGACGAAATGGTGGGAATAATATGAGCTTCTTAATTATTTGTTTGTACAATACGAATCCACTTGGCTTCAACCACGACATGTATTTATATATATTTATTAATTAAAACTTTTATTATTATTATCTTATTATTATTAAAAAAAATAGTTCTAAAATGAATATATCTTATTTTTATAAAAAGTTTCTAATCCTTGATTTTTTACGTGTAACATAGATAATTATTTAAATGACATTACAAATTTCATAGAAGGCACAGAAAAAGGTTTTTTGCAAAAGTCAAAATATGAAATACATATACACAACATTGAAGTTCATAAAGACCAATAAAAAAATCTTCAAAACAATTGATTTAAAAATTGATTGAAAAAATTAAGAGCGTTTTTTTCTGGTTGAAATTTTTCCAGGTTTTTCTTTTTCCAAACTTAAAAGTTAAATTTAGATACCATTTCGGCATTTGCAACTTACATGCTTTTAAAAAAATGTGTATTAAGTTGTACACATTGTGGTTATCGAAAAATGCTGTTTTGAAAAAATGTAGGTTACATTTTTTTTGCCTTTTTGTAGTCGATCATATTTAAATATAAAAAAGGTTTATGCTGATCTGGCACAAACCTGTCTTAAATATGCACTATTAATAATAACCGATAAAAAGGTCTGTTTTTGCCAAACTGTTTGCTAAAGAATTTATATCTAAGAAACTTTTTGTATACTTAAATTATTTTTGTAAACTTTTGTTCCATATTATCTTTTTGCAGTATGGTGACAATATACTGTTGTATGATAACCGAATTAAAAAAAAAAAAATAATTATACTTACTTAAAGTTTTGTTTTCGTTGATAATAATAATTAATATTCAAAATATGCGTTGCTGGCGTATTTTGATAAATTTTCTCACACTAATCCTGAATTTAATGGTATAATAAATATTCAATTAAGTAGATAGTTATTGTTGTATTAGTATTATGTGTATACATAAATTTACTATGGTAATATGAGTTACGCCTTCGCACATGCTATGAAACACCAAGAGAGTACTAGCTAAAACAGTGATGTTCAACGTGTAAGTAAAGAGTATCGGTACTTGATTGTAAAATAACTAAATATCAGCATATCGATAGTTGAAAGTTGTGATCGTCTTTTTTATTCTTAGCATATGAAAAAAATGTATGTGTACAAAATATTATAATCGAATGAGCTAACTTAGAATTAAATTGAAAAATCTGAGTGAGGCTCTGAATATTTTGCTATTTTTCTTTTGAAACTTCTAAGTGTTAACAGTATCTCTTCGCTCTAATTATTTCTTTAGACAAATGACTAAATAAATGAAAAGTATTTTCAAAAAAAATAATCTTTATAATCTCGAATAAAAAATGTTTTATTTTTGGCTGTCTATTCTCAGCATGCACTTCTAAAACTTAATTCAAAGTAATCTAAGCTCTTGCATATACGTTTAAACTATATGTATAGTATAAAAAAATGATTCACCAGTCTATGCACCGTATTATAACATAAATGGAGAGTAAAGTATCTTTTATACAACACAATCCATGCATATTTTGTAGTTATTCATCTATACACATTTGTGTCAATAAGCAATAGACACAATCATTTATCATCAGTTGTGATTTAATTGTACTTTAGTCCATTGTTCATGTGTTGTATAATATAGTCGATTTACTGCCAAAAAACGATATGTTAGAAATTGGGTGTTTTGTGATATTATTGCGGATCGATAGATTTAAACAAGTTCTATCGTTAAAAAAACAGGCTCACTCATATAAAATGTACCTACATATTTATTTTTAATTTGAAAGAAGTAACACAAACAAGTCAATTTTTTTGGCAGTGATTACTGGCAGAAACCTACAAATAACTTACAACTTTTAAGTGCTTAGATTGTCACAGTTACATTCCTACTCTATTTACAAAAAAGATATAAAAAAAGAGAAAAAAAAGAGGTCTAAATGTTGAAATTCTTTCTTGAAATATTGGCTAGTGTTTAATTTTTATGTATCTTTCGTATAAAAATAATAAAAGATTTTTAGTACTTTTTCCACTTATAATTTATTTGATAAGGACCGGTTTCGCTCCTCACGAGCATTATCAAGTGACAAGGAAAATAAATTAAACAGTGCTATTTATACAATTTAAATTGAAATAAAAAGATTTTGTGTTTTTCCCGCTTCCATGTAATGATGTACTTCAACAAAATCAGCAATAATGAAGATTCTGAAAAAGAAATTTTTGAAAACCATATCAATTCTTACAAAAGAAATAAAAAATTAAAAAATAATCTTTCGTATATAAAAAAATTGCTTAATAAACAAAAAATATTAAAAAACTATATGTATTATAAAAACTGTTGTGTACCAACGATTTCTATAATCAAAACGGTTTGTTGTGTTTTCAGCTAATTAGTGTCTTTCAACAAATTTGAGCAAATAAGTCACGAACAGACAAACAAAGGTATCGTTAGATATTTACCTGCTAAATCATTAGTGATTTAAATACAGGGATTGCTTTAGTATTAAAATCTAATGTAATGATTTTATTAAAAAAGCCATGGAGAATAAATTCAAAAACCTTTGGTATGCAAATTTAATAATGATTTTATTTGATGTTGACAGATAATTGGGATTTTTTAAAAGCTTGGTTTTTTAACAATAATACAAATTACATCATTTCTGGTTCAAACGGAAAGAGAGCATTTTATATCGTATAGTAAAAAATACTGAAATTATGAGAACTTGGAATAATAAGATAAAAAACAATAAATGGTATTTAATCAATACTTTATATATTTATGAAATCAAATTATAATGTTTATATATACCTACATATAAAATTATTTAAACACATATTGTATGATTAAGCTTAAGATTTTGACCAAAGGTGCTTGGTGGAATTTCTATATTAAATTTAAATCGTTTAAATTTTGAAGATTTTCACAAGTTTTATCACTAACGACCTGGGCTTCGTCTTTCAACATCTCCAAGCATTTAAGTGCAAGTTCAAGTTCATCTGTGCAATGAATATACTGAAAGGCGAAACACGGGTTGACCAAACGTGTCGAAATTGAACGATTCAAATTTATTATATTATTTAATATATCGTTAACGGTTTGGCTTGACTTTTATAACAGAGCTGCAATACTCATTGACCACTCTTTTAATTTCTATAAGCTTGATCTGATAGGTACTGTTCAATGACATTATTGCTACATTACAGAAGCGATCGACTTAAGCGATGAAATAAAATTGTTTAATTATCAATCTATCGGCATTTCAAAAATAAAGTTCATTGTGACTGGTTCACTTAAACATTAATTTTGTGAATTTATTATTATTTATTTTATGTCGTAAAAGTGAAACAGTATTCATTATTCAAGTCACAATGGAGAGTTTAAATGTTACAAATAGGCCGAACAAAAAATCAAAACCGAATAAAAAAAATCTGCTGAATTTACTCGACAAAAAAGTGACTAAGAAGCGAAACTATGAAAGCTTTTCGATATACATATTTAAGGTGGGTTTGTAATTTATAATTACTTTGACATTACGATAATATTTTTTCATATTAATTTGTGTACCTATATTTACGATAAAACTACTAATCGTCAATTCAAGTTCAAATTGGCAATTGAATGCTTAAAGATGACGATAGTTCGTTAGTGATAAAACGTATTAAAACGTACAAACTATTAACCGTAAAAATCCTAAATAATACTAAAAACAGACGATTTTTTGGTATTTGGACACATCAATAAAAAAAAGTCGTGGTATAAATGTATTTATTAAAATATTACTACTTCACTATTTCCTGGTATAAGTTGTAATAACAGTGTATATAAATATACTATTTATTTAAATTCTGTCAAAACTAACTAAAATTTTAAAGTTTATTGCAAAGTCAGTTTATATTTACATCTCCATCAGTTCAACCGAGGATTGCATAACGGCTGCTTTAGCCAAAAGTATTACCACTCGGCAACAGTGTTGGGAAAATAATAAATTTTGTTTTTAATCTTATAATAATATCATCTTTCTCACCAAAAAACGTTACAATAAAATAACACGTCTCGGATTACTTTTGATACAGAAAGAACTATTTTCTTAACCTCTATTATGCGCTCAAAGATACGAAAGCTTTGTTTGATATTGTATAGCTGACTTCTGTGGTTTGGTTGGTTAAAAAAATTCTTAAGCCAGTGCAGGTTCAAGTCCCAGTAGCTTTTTAGTTGACTTTTTTATTTAACCCAGTATCTATTTGAAATCTTGGACATGGGTGTTGGTGATTTCTCTTCTCCTCTAGTCTTCAATATTTTTTTTGGTCAATATTCGTTCCCTAGTCGGAACATATGTCCACCACATGATTCCTGCAAGATTCTCTGTCCCCCGCCAGTCTTATTGCTTCCTCTCATGTCATTCCAGCGTCTCATAGCTCCGCGGAGTACATCCTATAGATAGATGGTCATCAATGACCTTCCACGACGGCGGAATCCATCCGGTTGCTAGAAGAGACAAGCAGAATTCAGGCTTTCTTGTGGCATCCTCAGCATATGTCCAAGCCAGGTCTATCGTCGCTTTTTTACTTTGGACTTAATTGACGGCTGTTTACTCCGTTCCCTTAAACGTATGTGGTAAAGTCAAACCACTCAACCAGGCAACCAATAAAATTTTAATTGCGTTTATTTTGGATGATTTTATAACATTAAAATATTTGGTTCATTGCTATATACGTTATGATGCATTTTTAAAAATTAAATTAAATTAAAAAACGTACATTTTAAATAATATTTTGAAAAAATTTAGAGAAAAGTTTTTAATTTTTTATTCATTGCTTTTACGGTTACTGAAAAATATTTCATAATTATTGTATGCTGACAGTAGTTTGTTTAGAAGTATTTGGATTATCAATGAACAAAGTATTTATTGCACGTTACACTTTCTTAGATATTCAACATTCATTCCACCATCACGTATCCTTTATCCGACACGTCCTTTATCATCCTAAATACAGTTGATGGACTTGAAACAAAAATTTTGTGTAACTAATCAATATTTTGCTTATTATTAAGCAAATGTTAATTTAACAAAAAATGTTCGTTATGACATTTTGTTTTCTTGAGTTAATTAATTCTCACGACCTGATTTTTTGTTATGTATTGTGCAAAAATATATATTTCATTTGTTATATTATACATAATGGAATAGCTTTTATAAGTTGAAATTTCGTACTTTCATAGAGTGCGCAGAGTAGCTCGTTATTTTGATAATGATTTGTAGTTATCGACATCAATATTCAAATATCGTAGGGTAATACATATATTTTTTTCCAGGTATTGAAATCACTGAATAGAAACATTGGCATATCCAGCCGTGCCATGGTCGTCATGAATAACTTCATGATGGACATATTTGAAAGGATAACAAAGGAGGCAAGCTTCCTCGTAAGGAGTAGCAAGAAAAAGACTTTGACTAGTCGAGAGATACAGACAGCCACTCGCCTGGTCATCCCTGGGGAACTAGCTGACCATGCAGTTTCTGAGGGGACAAAAGCTGTTACTCTTTATGTTACAAATTCTGAATCGTGAATAGAATAAAAGGTTATATTAATTTTATTAATTACAATTTAAAAATAAACGCCAAAGGCTTAAACTATTATAACCTGTTTTAAATTGATTTGCTATGGTGAATATTTTCATAACTTTATTCATTCTGTCTGTTTAATTTGTTGTATTGCTATTTTTTTTTACAATCTCAAAATCAGAATTTTCCCTTACTGCTATTACTTTTACCTAGTTAAAAAATAAAATGCTAAGTAATTCGTTTATCTTACAATGAATAATGTTAAAATATTACACATTAAATAATAATTGAACTGAAAAAATAAATATTTATTAGTATTTTGTTATTATTTGAATACTATCATTAAAAAAATGTTTATGAGCAATTTCAATAAATGCTGTATCTTCAATTATTATAATATTAATAAACATTACTTGGGGAGCCGGTAAATTGCTCGAATGCAAATTGCTCGAATAACAAGATCCTCGAGTAACGAATTCCTCGAACGTCAATTGCTCGAATAACAAATTGCTCGAATTGCTTGGTTATTTAAACGGTTTTAATACAGTTTAGTGTTTATTACCCGGTAGTTGATCACTCGGCATTTTATTACATCCTACATACGTTTAGTTTATAAGCCGAACTTTTTATCAAATTGCATATTATTGCTGTACTATTTATCATAATTGAATTTAATTATTATTTTTTAGGCAGACATTTAATAAATACTATCTATATTAATTGATCTTAATTCTGTAATTTAAAAAATCAGTATTGTTGACTTTTACAAGGAGAGCCCAAAATCACTGAATAGCAAAAATGTTTATAGATATGGGATGTAACGTATTTGTGATAGCGGTGGTAACTGGCATAATTATTATTGGATTAAAATGAAACTTTCTGGAAAAATTATCTAGTAAATATCCAAGATGGCGGTTATTATTATTTTTTAATTTATATCTGCGTCAATAAGTAAATAATATTCATAAAGAAAAAATATTATGTGTGAATATTAAAATTTTAAACAACTTTTTTTCTTAAATGAATGGTTACTCTTCTTATATGTATATGATAGGTTCAAGTCCTACTTTATTTATGGTTTTTATTTCCCGACTTGCATAAATAGTTTTTAACTTTTCCGGTTCTAAGCTCAAGAAATGCGACCCCAATACCCACATTTTCTTAAATATCTATTTTAATATGGGTGATACAATGTTTATAATTAAGGTATTCTTATATCATAGTTTTTTGGACCTTTTGTAGTTTATATAAATACGATAAGATAAGAGATAAGCGCCCGCTTATCAGCGATCGTTGGTAAGATAACTAGACTGAAGCGCGCCAGTCGCGCATTGACATTGGCATTGGAACGACGTATATTTTACGCGCAACTTAAAATATGATTATTTATTAAAAAACCAAGGATTTTTATAAAAAAATGTATGCGGAATGATGCAGAGAGATATTTTAAAGCCCGTAGACTATTTATTTTTTTGAAATTCATAAGAATAAGGCCAATAATGAGGAAACCACTGGGGTCAAAAATGACCCCCATCGCCAGAGACGTATTTTTCTAGTCTCCGAGCCGCGAGAGTTAAAGAATGAGTAATTAATGTCTAAGCTTTTACAAAAATTTTGGAGCAATTTGTAATTCGAGCAATTGATGTTCGAGGAATTGGTCATTCGAGCATCTTGTTATTCGAGCAATTTCCATTCGAGAAATTGCATTCGAGCAATTTGCATTCGAGCAATTTACCGGGAATCATTACTTGTATCATATATATTTTTACCAGAGCCCCGAATTAAAAATATGAATAAAAATTTAGTTTTGTTATCATATTAAATTGAAATTTAATGCGTTGATTTTCCTTATAATATAATTTCCGAAATAGTCAAATTTTACACTGATGGAAATTTACATTGAATCTTTACTATTGTGGAAATATATACCCAAAAATGAAAATGTAGTCAAAATTTACTTGAAAAATGATTGTTGCGTTGTTTTCAAAACAGCACAATTTTTAAGTGCGTGTAAAAGTAGAAATAGAGTATTTTGAAATTATTAAACTTAATTTTCATGTTCATCTGTATATAATAAATTAGAGAAAAATTACATGAGTGCTGTTAACGTAATTTTATTAAATACTATATTCACTTTCATATATTATATAAAAAATGTTATTTATACGATTTCTTTGTTTTTTCAGTATTAAAATATCAACCAAGAAAAATAACAATAATTTATTTTACTATTTATTTATTGATCTAATTTATTAACTGCTTGCCTTTTTTATTTAATGCATATAAATGTTTAAAGCTTCTGAATTATATAAAGAATTTACAATGTTCAAATGTTATATGCGTATATATTATATTATAATTAATGCATAAAAAAATAAAAAAAGTTTTGATTACTATTCAAGATTTATTCATTCCTTAATATTTCCCAAAAAATATTGATAATGAAGGAAAATTAAAGAAATACAATTATAAAAATGGAGAATAAAAATATAAACTTCATTCACTGATAAGATATTTTTAAGCACTTAAAATATTTCTCACGAAATAAATAAAAACAGCCCAACATCAATATTTCTCGACCAAGGGCGTATATTCAGCGTGTGATAGGTGTGCGCCGCACACCTAGAACCCAATACCATACAACTATATATTTAAAAGTGGCGGTTCTAGGTACTGGGCTAGGTGGGCTAAGCCCGACCTGCATTTTTCACCTAAAACTTTAGATGGCTGAATAAAAATGAACAGCAATTCGGCCACTGAACAAAATAAATACATTTATAAGCGTAACTAACCTTTCCCAAATGAATATAATATCTTTGTTTTAATTTTCCTCTGTCAATATAAGACAATGTTACGTCTACCTACAATCATATTCTCGATTGTGTTTTGTTTTACAATTTTAAGCTGAGCCGGCATAAAAAAAACAATAACCCTATAAATACTTCATAGAGAGCAGGTAACGTCACGCCAGTCTGGCAACACCAAAGACTTAGGGGCTAAATCCTTCAAGCCCGTAACCACAGACAATATTTCTTTACACTGGGGCGCAATCAAGCACGATTAGATTTTTTTTGTATTTGTATGTACGGAAACGTCATCAAACACAAACGATTGTGTTTCGTTCTGTCAAGCTTCTGTCGATCGTTGAGGGCTAAACTGATTCAGCCCATTACGCATACTTATGCATTGAAACACAAATAGCAATATCGTTGTATTGCATGAAAGTGACAGGTATTGACTCTCACTGACAGTTCTGCATTGCTTTTAGTAGGTACTTGTTATTTCACTTTGAAAGAGACGAATTTAAGGGTTCCGTATTCTATTATTTCTTAGTTACATTAGCATTGATTTTATTATATAATAATTTATGCATTGCAGTGTTGTAGTATTTGTTAATTTGCTTGTAGATCAATGTATAAGGTGAAGTGGAAATATGCTTTTCTCTAGCCACGGGCAAATTGAGGATTTCAAATTTCTCGGTGAGCTTAAAAAAAGTTGTTTTGCAGATATTCTGGGAAGAAGTATACCAAATCGGAGATTTCAAATTTCTCGGTGAGCTAAAAAAAAATAAAAAAGGTATGGGGGCCACAGAAAAATAAAGACACTCAAAAGGGGCCACGCTCCCAAAAAGGTTGAGAAACACTGCTCTAGCCCACCTAAGATTTTAGGTCAAGAACCGCCACTGATATTTAAACTACTTTAATTTGTAGATGGTAGAATATTATGGTGTATGTTTGACGCAAGGCGACCGAATTACGGCCGCACAGCCGCTCGGCGAAACAACTCGCAAACATGGATATGTAAAACGGACCATCCAAGGCGTAGTGTGGACTATGGAGTACTGTTTTTTCTCAGCTTTAAGGTCCCAAGGCGTAATTTTATTTTTTACAGCTCGCGTGTATTTATCTCAGTCTTGACTCGCGACTCACCAGTTGAATAAATCATGTAAGATATGTTTTGTGTTGCAGCCACCGCTGTGTGAGATGTAATGAATCTTTTTTAATTCAAAATTTTGACTGAAGGTGTTTGGTAGAATTTAAATATTAAATTTGAAAGATTCAAATTTAGTAATGAATCTTTTCAGTTAGTACGAAGAAATAAAAAAAATATCATAATTCACACCAATTAGGTTGTAACATTTGGCAAAATGAGCTGCGGTGGAGAAAAAGGATGTGGCCAATGTTACCATATTGAACCAGTACAACAGCTCGAATGAACGAATTTTTCTAAACGATTCGCTGTGGCCAATCAATTTTTGCTAAGCTTACTTTGTACGTGGCTTTATCTTGGGAGAAATTGAAAACCGAAATTATAAAGCGCTGTATAAGACATTCGACCTATGCTTTTATTTGTAAGTTATTGTAATGCAAAATATTACATTTCAAAATGTTCTCTCTAAAACCTCTACTATTGATATTTTTTTTCATACTTATTAAACAAATAAACGACATGCTACAAATGCTGTTATGATTTATTAGCACTTCAGTGGTTCAGAATAACGAGAAAACGTAAATATTCTTTCGATATCCACCGAAAATAAAATTGTATTGTAACACTAGCAGAATTGTTGAGATAAAATAATTCATGCACGAATTAAGTTATGGAATATATTATATAAAGAGAACTTTATGATGCGTGGCAAATAACAATGTTTTAAAATAATATATATAATGTAATATTGGTATTGTTTACGGCAACCCTAGAAATGTGCACATGACAAATAGTACGCAAATGACAGTTACAAGCATTGAAAAAGCGTACACTGACAATTGTGCACAAAGACAAATCCACAAAGAGGATTTCGCACACTTTAGTAGACATACTGTGTTTTGAGTTAGACTTTAAATAAAATACGTAATTATTAATAAAGTAATAAAATGTTTTTATGTATTTATTGGTCACTGAGAATCAAATAAAAAAATGGAAATTAAAAACAGACAGAGAGTCATGCACATAGTTTTAATTTAACATAGTTGCTGTGACACTAAGAATTGTTTTACCTTTTCATAATGAAGTTGATCATTAAACAACTTTATGGATTTAATTAAAAATTATCATAAGCTGAGCGAAATAGAGATACATTGACATATGCAGCAATTTTTGAGAGCTATATATCATAATAAATAAACAAAACAATTAAAATTGAATAAAAATCTCAATTAATAAAAAACTCAATTAAAATATTCTACATAATGCCCAAATGTCAGTCAAAGCTCTTTTATGGATAGCTTCTCCGAAAAATGCATACTTATTAATGGTTTGTTGCCGTTGGCAACGTGTTGATTGTGGAGTCTGTTATTATTTACTGGTGATTCCTTCTAGAATTTTCAACAAAGTCTGATTCGTAAATTTTTACGGTATATTAATAAAATCGTTATATCTTATTTATTATTTTGATTTAATTAAAATGTTCTACGTACAGTGAATCTTAATTTTTAATAATTATTTTCAAAATATTATTTTTATCCCTCACTCCCTCGATTAATTAATTCAGTATGTACTTATTTAAAAACTATCCACTGTGAAAATTAAATACATTTTTTGTACACCATCTTATTATTTTTTGTATAAAATCTACTGAGAAGTACATAATATGATGCTGAAACAAGCTATACTGCGTTTATTTCAAATATATTCTGTATCAGATTTTGGAGATCCTTGAAATAGAATTTTGGCTGTTTTCATGGCGAGGGTTCTCTGTTTGCGATATATTTGTTTGATGAATGGACAAACGAATTTCTCTGGCCGACTGAATTCGAGGCTCAGGCTGCTTGCAGTCTGTATGTATTCACCCTTTAACTCAATTTACGAGGATCTATCCGTGCGGAGGCTTCGGCGGACGCCCCATGTCGGCGGTTCAGTGAGCCGCTATCTTGTTTCTGCTTCGTTTTTATCAGTACACATATCATAGGTGCACGAATTGTTTAACTATGACGTCCGAATTGATAAACAGTAGAGAGCATCAACTTTAAAAAAAAATCATGTACAAATATAAATATAACCCCAAAAAATAAACGTATTGTATTCAATAAAAACATAAATTTTACCGGTGACGCGACAAAATGCATAAACATAAAACAAAGAATGCTGTTATTAAAAGTCACAATTGTGGTCATTATATTCAAGTATCAAAAATATGAAAATCGTTTTTAGTTATCTGTATTATGAAAGATAAGTTATTTCTTCGATTATGACATGCAATATTACATATAAATTTATTCAATGGTATATGTTTCTTAATTCTATATCGGAATAAAATGAAAATGAGAAAATAATGGGAAATGAGAAATTAATTGATTAAGAATGAGCGATATGTGCCATTTTACTGGAGAGCGATTTTTACACTTTTTTTAATACTAAACTTTGTTAGATTAAATATTTTAAAACAATAATGACGTAATGATGTTGACGTTTATTTTTGTAATTGACAAACATAAATTAATTTAAATTAACTTCATTCAAGTATAAAAACATTTTTCTATCCAAAGCACTTTAAGCTTGTACCTAAATCAAAAAGAACTATACTGTTTGTGCGGCCTATTATTTTAGAAATCACATCTTCTCTCAAGAGCTTTTAAAAAGCTTTTAAATATAGAAACTCAAAGTTCAATCGAATGAAACTTTTCATAGTTGTATGTAACACTCGAATAATTTAATGTTGCATGATAACATTGGTAATATTCTCCGATATGGAGAAAAATACGAACAAGTTTGCTCATGTAAAAAATCTGTCTTCTTTTATGTTATTTATAAATCTTAAAAGTTCTGCAAGGCTTATTTATTTTATGTAGTTGTGTTTTTTTTAACCAAATTACATTCGGTTTCAAAAAACTGGCGGGACACGCTTAGGCTACAACATCATATGGGCCTGGACTCATTGTGAAAAATATTTAAAGTAGGTACTCAACTACTAAAGTAGGTACTAGTATTCTGACTATATCGACTTGCATTCGATCAACCTGAATGAACTTGGTTGGAGTATAATGCAAACTCTTATGAATGGGAAAAAGGGTTGCTAGGATGCACATAAAGCGGAGTTTCGACCGTATTTTCATTTCAGTATACGCCGAAGATAAACCTTCACTGTGTTATTAAAGGCTTTTAATGTTCAATACTACAAAAAAGCTTTTTAACCATAAAAAAAACTTAACAAAGAAGCATCGTCCGCGCAGCTTTATGGCGTTAAAAGATATTTTAAAATATTCGTAGAGCTTTTCTTTCAAAAGCTTCGAATGTTTTTAGAATAAGTAACGTTAAAAGTACCTATGTGATACATATTTTGATTTTTTTTATTTGGATGTCCAGTAAACAAGATAATTATCAGAGATTAAACTTTTTTTTAAATAAAAATAAATCGTACTTAAATAGAATAGTTTGGTATAATTAATGTTGGATTTTTGAATAAGAAGACTATGCTGGTTTGTATCCTTAAATATAGCCATACCTAATTTTTCTAAAGCGGTAAGCATGGTCATGAATAAATATTATCGTACAAAAAATGTTTTTCTACCTAAAAATGATATATCTGGTGTGCCAATGGTGATGGTATAAGGAAGAAGTTATACATAAAACTAATGCTAATGCATATTATTATATGCAAATTATAACTCGTGAAAGTGATAGGACATGCACTAATTAAAATTATTAGTTTATGTCATTGCATAGCTACAAACATAATAATGGTACTTATTTACTAAATTGTAAATATTTTCCTGTAAAACAAACATTGTTATACTCTGATGGAATATAACGCAAACACACATGTCCATGTCATTCAGGCCTTTCATAAATTATTTTTTATATAAACTCAATTTAATAAAAAATATTGACAGCTGTTCTATGTGGAAAATAATGACATTACTGACTGACATAAATGTTTCGAAATAAAGTAGTTTTGTGGTATCGGAAAAGCATATTTGAAAAAAGGTAGCATTTTGTATATTCAAATAGCGCTTGGAAAAGTATTAAATTATGTTTTGAAAAATAAATAGTCTTTTTGATATAAATTAAAAGCTGATGGCTACACCTTACTTTGTTTTCATTGAAAAATCTTCCAAAAACCTGTCAATTTATGCATATAACAATCATAAGCACTTTAATTATTCTAAAAGTCTAATGTTCCTGTTTAAATGAACCATTATGACGAATTTTTTAGCAGTGAAACACGTGCTACTCATATTTTAAATGTTAATTTATTTAACGATCTTTGTTTTGCTCTTCGGTATCTTCGAGTATTCAAATATAGCATGAACTGAATTTAATTATGAAGTTCTTTGAAGCTCCATTAGTTGATAGATCTTAAGCATTCTACCCAATTTAAAAATTATGTTTCAGTTAAATTTGTAGTGACAATTTCACTATATTATAAATATATTTTTAAATTGAACCTTTTAAATAATTCTCAATTATTTTTTTTATTAGTTTCTCGTTACATAAAATATATTTTTTAATATTATGTTATTCTTAATATCGCCTTATTTAAACAGGTATTTTTTTATGTTATATAATAGTCACAGAAAATTATCTTTGCTGTTAAAATTTTCCTATGTTGTTTATGAATAAGTGATATATGTATTTTATTCGATGAATTTTTCATATTCAATATTCTACAAGCAATTTAACAAAACAAATAACGAGTTTTACTTTTCCAATCATCTCTTTGACCTTGAATAAGCAAGTTTAGTATATATTTCATACATGTGCAGCAGTAAAAGCTAAGTATCGTCTGCTAAATTATGAGTCGTGATGGAGAACAATTTGCCCATCGGATACTCCATATTAGAATAGCAAGTGGGGCAAGTACCGCGCTCCAGATTTATGAGCACCCCTCTCGGCAATAAAAACAATCACTTCTTTTGCGACGCCCCCTATTCGCTACTCCTCGGCTCACCCTTCTTGGAACGGATCTGCTTCTTAATGGCGCACTGTCAAGATTACATATTTGATTTCTGCAGAATAAATGTTTAGTCAATCCACTACGCGTTTTTTCATCTACACCCGTAGAGTCAAATATCGTTAACATAATGTGAACAGTTTTTTAAATATATACCATTACTGAAAAAAGGATTGTCTAAATAAGAATGAACAAATTTGAGCAAACTGGTGACATAAATACAATTCAGAAGCGAAATATTCGATCGCTTTGGTAGAGCCACAGGCATGTCTACGTTATACACATCAACTACAAAAATGAATACACTAAACTTACTTTCTTTATCAATATTTTTTAGTCAATTACGATTGCTTAAGGTGTCAAAAAATAGTTTCAGCACATGTGAAAACAGGGGGGTGTAACTGGTTATACCAATTATTCCAGCGGTTTTTTGAAATATCAACAAATTTGACTGCGAGATTTTGCTTGAATTACAGTTGCTTTCAGATAGCAATGAGCCTAATTGAAATTTTGCTGATAAAAATATAAAATTACGTAGAGCTGACTATTAATTATGTGATATCTTCAACCCCTACTCCCTAAAACACAAAAAAAAATATATAAACTTATTATTGTAAGTGTATTATTTCCACCTGTGTAGTCGAGTGGTCAGCGTTTTTGGCTTCGGCTACGGAGGGCGCGGGTTCAAATCCCGGCACGGACAGTTTTATAAATTGATTTTTCAATCGATTAATGAATTTCTGTTCAAAGGCATGGATGTATGCGATGTGTTGAATTCCCCCCTCTCACCCATCCTATCCTATGAACGGGGTGTATCGAGAGCGATTAGCTTACCACTAGTCCTGTCCTAGCC
Source organism: Himalopsyche anomala (assembly GCA_031772345.1). NCBI lineage: Eukaryota > Metazoa > Arthropoda > Insecta > Trichoptera > Rhyacophilidae > Himalopsyche > Himalopsyche anomala. Next base: position 7,680,865 of record CM062838.1, read on the forward strand.
CTATCCTTCTATCCCTACTCTCTTTGGAAAAAAGAGAGGTTGAGCAACTGAGTAACAAGCAGTTCTCGTAGAAACACTTCTGTTGAGATAAACTCCGTTAGGTGTCCATATGCTCCACATAGAGAGCGGCCATGGTTAAAAAAAATGTAAAATAAATAAAAATCATTAAATACTTCCTTCGCCAAAGTGCAAAGATAAAAAATCTAACAGAATAAAATAATATACCACTTTAAATTCAGACACTGACTTTCAAAAAGATCATTATACCCGATTTATTTCAAATATCTCCGTCACTGATTTTACTGAAATACTTTTGCCTTTTCGAAAACAAACAAAAGCTTCTCAGTATTTTGGTTGGCTAGAAAGGAACTAATGCAATAATTTAAAGATGAATTATCGGCGTAGATATAATATCTAAGAAGTATACATCGATCATTTATATCTATTACTAAGGGAAACATGCTTTCTTTTGTTGCAAGAGATAACAATATGCCATCTTGAAGTGGACGGGGTTTTCTGGGCTGTTAATTTTTGGAGATTTCCAAGGATTCAAAAAATAGACTAGTAGAAGAATACAATTTTATGATGTTTGAGAATTTCTCTTAGAATATAAGCGTTTTTTTAACTACAGTCTATGATGTGAGAAGAGCTTTCAATACCCGTATAATGTCAGGATTCTGGTATGGGTATTGTTTTTACAATACGACATATTGAAAATTGAAATTTCAACTCAAAAATTTGAATTACAAACCACTTTTTCAAAAGCAAGGTAATAAAACCGTTTTAGCATGGTGTTCTGAGTGATTTTACAGATGCTTAGTTGATAGTACTTACTATAAAATCTTATAGGTATAAGATTTTTCAATTTAAAAGAAAATAATTATTGTTATAGATTTCTGCAAACAATATTAGACACGTATATGCACAACCAATATGACTCAAAAAACATATTTTTTAAGTTTAAAAAATTAAAATTTCGTCTTACTTTGAGTGGCATTATATGAACAAGATATTAAGAATTTGTCATCGAATATACAACAGCAAAAATCTCATTGATAAATGATTGATGTGTATTTTTATTGATTGTGACTTTTTTTAAGAAACTCACATCGTAATAAAGCTTGTAAATAAAATTCAGAATTTTTTCATTTTTTTTATTTTTTTCTATTTCAGTTTTTTTACTGTTTGGGCGGGCCACACAATCGAAAAATAATATTTGAGGACTCTTGGCACGCGAACCCAAAAAGGTTTGCCATCCCTGTACTAGTAGGAGAAGTAAAAAATCACAGTGTAAGTGTTCATTATTAATTCTTGGTGAGAAAGCATTAGATGCATTAATAATGCGGTGAGTGGAACCATTTCATATTTTATTAAAATTTTAAAAATAGTACAAAAAAGAACTAAAAGCATTTGTTACTAGAATTTTAAACATATATTACATTATAAATTAAAGTGATTTTCATATAAGCGAACAATAAATACACTTAGATAGGATAAAAAATAATTAAAAATGTCATAATTGAATATTTATAGCGCCGATATTTTAATCAAAAATTTATTGCCGATGCAATAATATTCAATGATATTCACTTAAGATAATCTGAAATTACCACTTAAGAGTAAGCGCTCATTTACTGTGAGTTTTTTAAAATCTAAGATGGCAATCGGACTTGATTAAGGATATTTATACTGTACATAAAATGGCGGCGGAGGGAGAGCCGAATGGTTTTTCTCGCGTTTTTTCCTCCGATTGGAAAGAAATAAATTGGAAACTGTGAATAAATAAACACATTATCCGTGAAAAAGAATACGGTGCTGTGAAAAAACCTAACTTATTAAGCAGCTACAGGATAGGGCTCAAAATCTCGTTTCGTTAAATTGGATCTTGATACGCAATATATGAATTTAAAGATTTTAACAAAAGAAATATTTTACGTGGCTTCGAATATGGGAGGTTGGTAAATCAGACGAAAATAAAAATAAAAACGAGACTTTCTCATGATATTGAAAAGGCTACCGAAAATATTGTAGTTATATTAAAAATATGATAATTTGCTCACTTCTGTCAACGTCAAATCATAAAGAATACGCTTCTTTATATAATGAAGGAAAAACTACAAACAAAATCTACAAAAAAAACGGAATTTCAAATCGAACGGTTGAATTTATCAGAAGGTATAAAAAAGTTTTAAATTCAACAAGACGGCTTGAAGTTAAGCTCGTGACACTTTTTAATTGAAATAATTAGCTAACTAATTGTATTGAATCATAAATTGTAAATAATTCTACTTTATCAAAACGTCATTATGTGAATATGCATCCATGAACAGATTTACTTTTTTAAAAAACACTTTTATAAACAGAGAATGATGTTTATCTCACGTTTTTGTAACTAAATACTTAAACACGCTCATTAAATTCAAAGTATTTGTTTATTAAACTTTTCTGTAGTATATAATCCTAGCGTAATATAGAAATTACTGTGAATTTTTAAGGTAAAGAATTGGTATAAAAATAACAAAACTTTTCTATTTCGTAATTTTTGCGGTATCACAATAAATACTTTAATGATTGTTGATAGAAAAAATGAACAAACAACGCTTTTCCCAAATAGAACAATGGAGATCTTTTTATAAGATTTTATGAACGAGTTAAACTCAGGTAATTTGATCTCTTCACAGTCCCCAGAAAAAGTAATTAGTTTTGTTGGCGTCATTTCTTGTAAAATATAAAATATAAACTTATCTCTCGTTGATCCTGGTTGAGGTTATACGATAGCTTGGGGATGCTTTTATCTGTAATTGAGTTAGTAATGGAAAACTGATAATGACGTTAATGGTACAATTGCATTCCATTTTAAACAACATTTAAATCAGCTGGGATTGGTGGAATAAAATTAATGTTTTAATTATGCATTTCGAAAATAAACAGGCAATAAAAATGCTCTCCGGGGCAGACTTTTATGTCCCTTTGATAATGATGATGAAAAAAAGCATTACCGTAATAAAAATTGAATAATTTAAACCATTCAAATTATCAGCTAATTTTGCTAATAACTATTAATTATTTATGAATTTTTTAACATTTCATCAATTAGAAAATTGTGCTTTGTACTATTGTTGGTAATTTTTAGTTGAAGTGAAGGGTTAAGGTGATTTTGTTTTTTAAAAAAGGTGTAAACCGTCAATTATACTTGGATTATTTTTATCAATAAAACACTTTTCCTTACGAAACGAAGCGAATTCATATTGTCAATTAAGTAAGCTTTTATTATTGTTGACAAATGATTTTTTTATAATATGTATAGACAGCGGTGGGCTGCCAATACGTTAACAAGGGGATCGCTTAATCTCGAAGCAATTCTCAGTGTTCTGAGGAAGGAGTGAATTTTCTAATCACTCCTATGCAATTATATTCAACACTTAAATAAGCAATCGATGGTTACTTAGTAAACTTATAATATGTAACAATATGAAATTTACCGTAAACTTATCAATGCAAATGAATAAAAATGTAGTATTGTGTATACTGAAGCTGTCGTAGATAATATATAAATTAGAATTTGCAGTTATTTACTACTTTGATCTGAGAATATTGTTTTCTCTTAAGTTAACAAGGGGCTCGCCGGCCTTAGTAAAATTCAACAATGGGCTCGCACAAGCTCCTCCGAGACCCCTCCAACCCACCCCTGTGTAAAGAGTTCTAAAGTATATATTTTACGCATATCCCTTTTTTACTACGTTTTAATTGTATCCGTTAAAAATGCTGTACAAAAATTGATCTCATCAATTTGTATGTTGTTTTTTCTAACAAAAAGAAAATGCTGAAATGAAAAGCAAGCTTTTTGTCAAATAAAAATAACTAGTAGACAAAATAAATACATTTGCTGCTTTATTAATATAAAGTGTGTAATAAAATCCTTGTGGCTTAATTTTTTATCATACCTTTATTTTTCAAAAAGCTTACTTAATTTAAATGTAAATGAATTCATTATTTTAATCCATGTCCGCTTACAATGTGAATCATATGACCTCCTAACTTTTCCGGTTCTAAGCTTAAGAAATGTGACCCCAATACCCACATATTCTTAACTCTCGCGGCTCGGAGACTAGAAAAATACTTCTCGGCCGATGGGGGTCTTTTAGGGACCCCAGTGGTTTCCTCATTATTGGCCTTATTCTTATGAATTTCAAAAAAATAAATAGTCTAAGGGCTTTAAAATATCTCTTTGCATCATTCCTCATACATTTTTTTTATAAAAATCCGTGGTTTTTTAATAAATAATCATATTTTAAGTTGCGCGTAAAATATACGTCGTTTCAATGCAAATAGCAATGTGCTACTGGCGCACTTTGCTTAGCGGCGTTCAGCCTATTATCTTACGAACGATCGCTGATAACCGGGCGCTTATCTCTTATCTTATCGTATTTACATAAACTACAAAAGGTCCAAAAAACTATGATATAAGAATACCTTAATTATTAACATTGTATCACCCATATTAAAATAGATATATAAGAAAATGTGGGTATTGGGGTCGCATTTCTTGAGCTTAGAACCGGAAAAGTTAAATATATATTTTAATATGGGTGATACAATTTTTATAATTAAGGTATTCTTATACCATAGTTTTTTGAACCTTTTGTAGTTTATATAAATACACGATAACGCGATGCGATAACGAGATAAGTGCCCGCTTATCAGCGATCGTTCGTAAGATAACGGCTGAACGCCGCTGAACGCGTCAGTTGAAAATTAATATTTGCACTGGAATGACGTCTTTTTTACGCGCAACTTAAAATATGATTATTTATTAAAATACCACGGATTTTTATAAAAAAATGTATGAGGAACGATGCAGAGAGATATTTTATAGCCCTTAGACTATTTTTTTTTTTAAATTCATAAGAATAAGGCCAATAATGAGGAAACCACTGGGGTCCCTGAACGACCCCCATCGGCAGAGAAGTATTTTTCTAGTCTCCGAGCCGTGAGAGTTAAGGTGCATTAATTATATGCGTAATTTTATATTTACGTATATAAAAAATCTGATTTTTTATTACGAGACAAAAACGTTTAAAAAATTTTCATTCGAAATTAATTAACTTTTATTTCGCTGAAATTTTCGCTTGCAACGTTTATTATTTACACTCTCGATATGTTTTTATATATGTTTAGTTCGTTTTGTTTTATTCAAGCAGTAAATACAAAATCCCGAGTGATTAAAGTCTTTCCTAGAATCAACCCTTTAAATTATTTATAACATTTTCTATCACGATAGGTAAAACAGCGTCTAAACGAAATACTAGGAAAATTGTAACGGTATTTTAGTAACTAGTTTTAACTAGTATGAAACATTTAGATAGATGTACAAAATATTTTCAATTATGGGGGTTGTTAAACACCACATAAAGCGTTATTAATTCTTTGTAAAAGGTTGAATGTAAAATATTTTCAAAATTCATCAAATAGAGAACATTTAAAAATGAGTAGAAAATATTTAACTTATAATAATATATTTCTTTTGTGATGAAAATAGACTTTGTGACGAATGAATAATCTGCCATATTTTAATTATACATATTTTTTTACCACTTGAGAGAGAGAGGTGAAATGAGCCAACTAGTAAAATGGTAAAACTTTTTTTCTGATTTTAAATACAATCACGTCTTTATTTGGTGTTTTGGTGAATTGAATATTTTTATTTATGGTATACATCTCTATTGCGATATGTTTTAACTAAGGTTACCTCAGTTTTGCGATACTTAAAACTTACAGAATTTTACAAAGCATCTAACTTTTTTTTCTTCTAAAATATCACTTCACCTCTAATGGGCCCATGTGTTCTACAAGTTATACAAAAACTATATATGATAATTTAAGATTTCGACTGAAGGTGCTTGGTGGAATTTCAATATTAAATTTGAATCATTCAAATTATGTACACTCCCACAGATTTTGTCACTAACGACCCGGGTTTCGCCTTTCGGCATCTTCAGGCGTTCAAGCGCACGGATGAACTTGAACTGACCAATCTGTCTGACCTGTCAGTTCAAGTTCATCCGTGCGCTTGAACGCCTGAAGATGCCGAAAGGCGAAACCCGGGTCGTTAGTGACAAAATCTGTGGGAGTGTACATAATTTGAATGATTCAAATCTATATATATGTTCGTTTAAAAAACCTGTTTAATCTTTTTTTATTGTTCAAGTAGTTTTTAAAATTAAATTTTGGTAATCTTTACTTTAGAGTAGAAAACTCACTGACGTTTAATCCAAGACGGCCGCCGCGTCAGCGCTACCAACAAAAAAACATACGTCACACAAACAAAATATTAATCATTATTGCTATTATTATTTCATTCTTTTTTTTACATACCTAAGAAGCGTAATTGTAAGTGTACAGTTTTTTATTAAACCACGTTTTACCAACCACTTTACACAGTCTTCAGTATTGAAGGTTTGAGATTTTAACTGATCTCCAATCCATATCTCATCCAGTATTAAACTATCACTAATGAACTCCGCCACCTGTGTGGTTGAGTGGTCAACATTGTTGGCTTCGGCTACGGAGGGCCCGGGCTCAAATCCCGGTATGGACAGTTTTATAAATTGATTTTTCAATCGATTTATGAATTTCGGTTCAAGGGCATGGATGTATGTGATGTCTTGAATTCCCCCCTCTCATCCATCCTATCGCCCATCCTAGCGATTAGCTTACTACTAATCCTGTCCTAGCCCTATCCGTCTATCCATACTCTCTTTGGAAAAAGAGAGGTTGAGCAACTGAGTAACAAGCAGTTCTCGTAGAAACACTTCTGTTGAGATAAACTCCATTAGGAGTCCATATGCTCCACATTGGGAGCGGACATGGTTTAAAAAAAAAAAATGAACTCACTCACGTCTACGATAACTTTCTAGGCTTGAGGTCTACCTACCATCGCGGTACATTGAAAACTAACAATATTTATGTTGAAATAAAAAATGAAGTAATAATAGCAATTACTATAGCAATAGCTCAAGAAATTACAATAGCTCAAGAAAAATCACCATAAACTAAAAATGTTTGTTATCCAAAATTTCATTACATGTAACTTGTGTAGGTGCGTGTGATATTTATCGACACATTTAAACTTGTCCAATCGCTGAGACCGTACCGTGTGTACAATTAATTTTGTATGAATATATCAAGAATAATCCCACAGTGGATGAGGCGAAATTATACTTGCGGTCCAGTGGTGGTTACACAAGGCTTACCTTACAAGCGCCAGTGAGTGAAACAAAAGTTGTTCTGTTTTAAACTTTACCTGGGATTAGAACAGAATTGTCTGAATGGAATTGCAAAACGGAACGTTCATTTCGACGGGTTCAATGACTGTACATCCCGTTTAAGGAACAAGGGTATTATTCGGTCAATATATTGTTCTCATTTAAATATTTTAGCAGGGTATAACATTCAATTATTTTAACAACGTTTTAATACGAGAGCAAATACAATAGCTTAACATTGTTAACAGTTAATACTTAGTAAAAACTAATGCCGCCTGTGTGGACGAGTGGTCAGCGTCGTTGGCTTCGGCTACGGAGGTCACGGGTTCGAATCCCAGAACGGACAGTTTTATGAATTGATTTTTCAATCGATTTATGAATTTATGTCCGAAGGCATGGATGTATGTGATGTCTTGAATTCCCCCCTCCCATCCTATCCTATGAACGGGGCGTATGGAGAGCGACTAGCTAACCACTAGTCTCCTGTCCTAGCCCTATCCTTCTATTCCTAATCTCTTTGGAAATAAAGAGGTTGAGCAACTGAGTAACAACAAGCAGTTCTCGTAGAAACACTCCTGTTGAGATAAACTCCATTAGGAGTCCATAGGCTCCACATTGGGAGCGGACATGGTAAAAAAAAAAAAAACTAATGATATTATATGAAAAAATGTCTTTATAATATAAAAATAAAAGTATTATATACCGGTTTTCATTTATTGAATATGTTAAATATGTGAATTATGTGAATTATGTTTAGTTACCAAGAGTTTCCGTACTCACGTCATAGTCGTCCGATGTAGTCTAGTTGGTTAGAGCTTACTCTACCGACCAGGTGAGTCTGGATTCAATTTCCGATAAATTTTTCAATTTAAATTTGAGACCTAAGACGTGGGTAGATCTCGAGTGACTTACAATATCTCTCATCAAGTTTTTCTTGTATGATCTTTCAATTTCAAAATAACTGACACATCATCATTAGCTGTAATGCTGAATATATATATTTATTTTTACTTTAAACAATTCTTAAAATAGCAAAGACGATTTCTTGTATCTTATACATGGGTGTTATTGACGTCTTTTTTTAAAATTTGACTTGAAATATTGACTTCAATATCAAATTTAAATCAATAAAATTTCGTACTCTCCCATAGTTTTTGTTACCAACGAACCGTTTTTCGCCTTTCAGGCATCTTTTTCTATTCACATGGAACTAAAGTAACCGGTCTCAAGCTCGAATTTATTAGAGAAAAACCCTAGATGTATACAATATTGAAAAGTAATATCAAATTGGATAAATCCTTTTGATATGTTAAATATAATACTATTAGTTGCCTGGTACTTCTTCCAAATGGATCACAGTACTTTAACCATTTACAGTCGTCCATTTGTGAGCAAGAAGCTTGTATATATGTATATAATATATACTGATTACGATGTAGGTCTAGTTTTGTGCTTTATTTATTATTTAAAATGGTCAAACCAAGAACTGTCGCCCTTCGGACTGCATTTTAACTTTGGTAAAATCAATCAGTGATTTGATAAAATAATCATGTATGTTAATTACTGAAGATATCAGTGATACAACCACACAAATTCTTTACCTAAATTTTTTGCTAAGTGACCGATTGATATAATTTTTCAGCTAATGTCTTCGTGCTAATGTAACCTTAAAGTTAAATATATTCAAAACAACGTAAATATTAACAAAAAATAAATTATGAATTTACTTAAATTGAGATAGGAAAATTGAAAAAGATTAACATTAAAAGTGTCAGAAAACGAGTCGAACAGCTAATGCCGCACATTTTTTGTGTTTTCATTAACTATAATTAAATGTTTTAGTTTTTTATATATCCCTAATTTTAACACAAAAATCTAACATTTCAGGTAAATGGCCAGGGTGACATATTTTTTTTATTATTAAACAACAGTTGCTTGCGATCAATTCGAGGAGAACATATCAGAAAAAACCCATGCCTAAGAACTTAGATTTAAATTGAAAAACTATTATTTGACGTTGATCTTCCTGAACTTAAGCCTAACCAACCTGATTGCAAGAGTAAAGCTCTTTCCACTAGACGTCACAAGCCGATGAAACAATCTCTATTTCAAATTCAATCTGTGTCTATTATAAATTGGAATTGAAAATATTTTTTTGATTTATTTATATTTTCAATTTGATTTGATTAAATGTTATAGTGAATCAAGAAATCCGATGATCGGTTTAAAGACGATTCTAGAATCGCTAAATTTATGAAACAAAACAATAACGTTATACAAAAATATGACAATAATATGTAATGCTAAATTCAATTTTCAGTCTTTACATAAAGTCATCAATGACAATAGTCAATAACCGTAAACAAAGCATTGGCTCTCTCATTTGGCTATGCTGTTGACAGATTTAATATTGTTGGTAATAAATCAACCCAGTTTTGACAGTATTTAAATAACAGAGCAATGTCCTGAAACATATGGGTTCCATATACAGAACAAGCTTTAGTTTTGGTGAAACATTGATCAAAACATGCCACAATATTTTCAATGTTTAATATCTGTTTTGTGTAAAACTTATTACTTATGTTACATACATATATTTTATTCAGTATATTTTATTATATTAATTATTGTGCTAAAAATATAATTTTGGATAGACACCGTGTAGTGATTGACATAACTGTTATTATTTCATGGTTTTGTGACTATCGTATTTTTTATACCTAATTGAAATAGTTGTAATATTTAATTCATGAAACATATCGCTGCCCGAGAACAACATGGTTCTAAGTGTAAAATTTTGGCGAAACAAAAGTTAAAATAAATACCATTAATGATATGTAAACATGAAATAGAATTTTAGTCGGGTTCCTTGTCGATTGGTCCACGTCGTTAGCTTCAGATGCGGTACTCACGGGCTTGAATCCTAGTTTGAACAGTTTCCTAAGTTAGATTTTTAATCGATTTATGACTGTCTGTGATGTTTGAGATCGGACATGGATTTAAAAAAATCATTTTATTTTTTTTAAAACTATTCAAAAAGTGAGTATTAAATCGGCCAATCAGATGTGAAATCAAAGCTAGAAGAAAAGCAAGTAATAAAAACGTCTAATGAATAAAAACTGATGGTGGATACTCCTACCAACTGGTTCGTTTGAATATTAAAACATCAAACAGGTTTTTATTACATTAAAGTCAACATCAGTAGTGGTGTTGTGGACTACAAAAATTCAATAATACACTCACAAGTTTATAAAAAGCTACAGTTATTGTAAGTGTGGCAATAATTCCACCGTAAAAGCGATAGTAATCTAATTCAGACCGTTAGACATTTCCGGTGGCGTTATAAAAAACCAATTCACCCTTATAAAGCGATACTGTTTTTGTTGCTTGGGTCCATTACGGGGCTTCCCAACGCGTCGGCGTCTGAATTGCTTGCCGATGCCCATTGTAAACAGCGGCTCGCGCTGGCTTCGGCAGGAAGTACGTCCCCGCGAATTCGCTTCCGTTCGTACCATACCAGGAAAAGAGGCTTCCTTGTAAAGGAGTGTTTCTCGAGTAATAGCTTTGAATATAGCTGCTGAAGAGAATTAGACCTTGTATCAGCGTTTATTTCCTGGTAATTAAATTAAATTATCAGCAATTCAATGTAAGTCTCTATTTTATTCGTTTCCGTTGAGTTTTGTTTTGAAATCGTGTTTATATTAGCAATTTAACACTTCTCTAAATTTTTCATGCAAGAGAGTAGTGACGCCTGTTGCCGAAAAATAACAATAAAATAAAATTATTTCTTACTTTTATTTGAATAGAGATTGGTTATTAAAAAGAAAGTCAGTGTAGTAAATAAAACATCTTTAAAATAAAAATAATGCTACTTTTAATCTGATAAAAAAACACATTGTTACCAAACCCAAATATAGCTTTTGAGGGCAAATTTCTTTTTTGAAAGAAATAATGGAGATGCAACGATAAAGCTCGGTGCTACGAGCGCTGAAGCCTTTTACCACTAGTAACGGCCGACAAAATGGAAGTATACGGCACACGATGAAGTTATGGACTTGCCATACTCACCGGAAACTTGCGTAGTAATTCTATTCAAAGTTTTTTTTGGTTGCGAAAGAAAGTTAGCGAATGTTTCCACAAGCCCTGCTCCTTTGCTGACTGACGAAAAGGTGATATATTTTTCTTCACCCCGCGTTTATGTAATACTTTAGCCTGTGTAAAAAAGGCAAGTCATAAAATGTTTCAAAAACTTTATATACCTCATGAATTATTAATCATTTATTCTGAAAAAAAATGCTTCTTTTTGTGTACAGATTTTAATGTCTTATAAAAATATGAAAATGATATTTCGTTGATAAAAATTTTACATCGAGTATCGAGGTAAGTTAAAAAACCAAACACACTTTGGTTTTCACTATTTTATTTGAAAGATTATTTTTGAGTTGTTTTTTTTTATCTCGCTCTGTTATTGATTAATGTTAAACCAGTAGTGCTATTCCCGCGCGGATATTACTTATTTTGGACGGTCTGAAATACACAACATGTGATTGTGTTTGACTGTCTGTCTAATAAAAACGTGACTGTGTTGAGTTTTTTAAACCTTTCGAAATAAGTACCATGCACGCGGGAATAGCACTACTAAAGGGAGAATAATATTACTTTATTGGACAGTATGGTTGAGTCATCAGTATGTTATTTGTTTTATCATGCTATTAGAAAATAAATGACTTGCAGATAAATGTTTATAACATTCTCTGTGAATTATTTAAGACATGAGTACAATTTTTGATATCAGAAATTTCAAACTCTGATGTCATACATGCGTATGCAATACACTATAATGTTCATACGAGCATTTAAAAAAACTTGACATATTTGAAATTAAACTTTTACTAATATGATTTCCGTGTTGTGTAAAGTCACAACAGCGTTGAAGATGTTTTCGAACAACTGAAATAATCACGTTATGTTTGTCATAAGTCGTGTGTTGGTTGAATTGCAAGTTGCTCTAAAGGCAGTTGCGGTGACGATAAATCGTGATGCAGCTGTCTTGACACTTTGGCAGAAGAACTTGCACAGATTGCTACTCGTGCAGATATCTGATCCATTGAATTGTTTATCACTTGTTGTTGTTGATTGGAATTTCATGAACCTTGTTTCAGGAACATTGAATGATTAATTTCGTGCCATAATTCCTAATTAAAATTGTAAACATGACAGTTTTCCTATTTTAAGCGATTTAATTTTGAGTTTTTACATTTACCATGTCAATACCTGTCATTAATAATTTTTGACTTCTGTGACCAAATGGTAAAAGATCAACCAAAGGAACTAGATTAAAGTATAATTAAATATAATATCAAATTTATTTTTTTGAATGAAAATAATAAGGCCATGGCAATAGTTTTTCGTATAAAAGTATTTGTTCCTCATGATGATCTCAAATAACATCTACATCTCATCTTATGTGATAGAAAAAATACGAATAATCGTTTTGTAAAATATATAATATAACATCAATTATATATTTTTTTATAAATATGTTACACTGCTATGCACCAGAAATCGTGTATAATTTGAAAGTTTTGGTGAGTCGTTTTTTTTTTAGCTCACCGAGGAATTTAAAAATCCTCAATTCGCTATAATTTTTCCCCAGATTATCTCCGAAATTCGTTTATTTAGCTCTTCCAATTCAAAAATCCTATCAATTTTTGGGATTTGCTCAAAATTTTTTAATCCCGAAATCCCGGTCAGAAAATTGGACGGGACCCCGGGATTACGGGATCCCGGATCCCGGGATTGGATGCCCTAATTCATACACGAATGGTAAATTAAATAAGACAATTTATCGAAAATAGTCGTTTCATTAATATATAAAGTAAGTACATAATCTCGAAAACGGAAACAAATATAAATTCTCCAAGTAAAATTATTTAATGTGTCCATAGTACATCTAAATAAATTTAGTGAAACTTTGACATAGCTGAGCGATGAATTTAGTATAAAGATTTGAAATTTATCACCTCTTCGAATAGGATCGTTATTTTTTTCAAGAATTTGAATGATATAATATAATCTTCTATCGAATGTCAATAACGATTCAAATTTGAAAACGTTCGCAGAAAGTAGGTCATCATATTCAAACGGTAGTTATATCAAAATGGATTCCGCTAAAGATCTGCGTCTAAGGGAAATAATATTTTTCAATAAAAATATATTCCGCACGAGGTGTAAAAAGCATACGTTTATAAAAGGGGTTCAGAGGCTTCGATAACGAATGTAAAGAAGTAAACGACTTCCAACAGACTGGCCCAATACAAACCAAATATTTTATATCTAACACGCAAGAGGATTGCATATAGACAGAATATCAGGTTTAATATATATGAGTATGTATTTTCTAATGTAAAAGAAAAAACCTTGTGAGAACGTCACAGAGTGAAGACAAAATGGTTTGAAAAAAGCTGGACAACCAAAATTAGTTAAAAGTTCAACCAAATTCAGCCTAAAACAGCAGAAAGTCAAAAAGGTATATCTGATGACATAATTTTTAAAGCTAAAATATTTTTTTAAAGAACATTAATAACTCATTATTTTGTCTGTATATTATGCAAATTATTTTGTCCGCTTACTTCTTTCTAATATCATCTATACTTTTCATGCTAAAAGAATATCATTTTTATCGATACGATTCTAGTGTTTCGAAACACTAAAGCCATAGTTAATAAATTAAATTGATATATATATATATATTTTCCATGTCCGCTCCCAATATGGAGCATATGGACTCCTAATGGAGTTTATCTCAACATATGTGTTTCTACGAGAACTGCGTGTTACTCAGTTGCTCAACCTCTCTTTTTCCAAAGAGAGTAGGAATATAAGGAAAGGGCTAGGACACGACTAGTGGTTAGCTAATCGCTCTCGATACGCCCCGTTCATAGGATAGGATGGGTGGGAGGGGGACCCCAAGACATCACATACATCCATGCCTTTGAACAGAAATTCATAAATCGATTGAAAAATCAATTTATAAAACTGCCCGTACTGGGATTCGAACCCGTGCCCTCCGTAGTGGTAGCCAACGATGTTGACCACTCGACCACACGGGCGGCTAAATAAATTTTTGGGCTGGTAATATATAAGTATGATAAAAAAAAACATTTTAAATTCACCGGAAAAGTGATCTGAGCTGATATAAAATGTGTCAATATTATTTTTCTAAGAATTATAAAATAATTGTGCGAAATAAATCGAATAGAGATTTAAAAAAAAGTGACTAAGGATCAAAATAAAACAAAGTCATTTGTTAGATGAAAAAATATAGAATATTTTTGTTGGGGATTCAAATTTTTGAGTAACAAACTGAAAACGAAAAAGCAAACACAGTACATATTCATTATTGGCTATATAACCGTCACATTTCATAATAAACACAAATGATTTTATTGATTTTGGCTCAAGAAATAAATACATTTTATACGCATTTATAAAATTTAATATAAGACGTACATTTAATGTTATATAACGAAAAAATGACTTCTAATATTTTAGTGTATATGGTATATTGTAAAAGCTATCTATTTTCTAAAGTATAGATATTTGGGCTATCCTGTTCATTGGGCATATAAAACTTGGCTAAAATGGAGGGTAAGAATTGCCTGGAGGTTGAAAGGGCTGCCAAGCCGGATAGAAGTTCACATCTTCAGGCATCGCTTCGATATCGGAGCTTTCAAAATCAATTTACAGTTAAACTGTCTGAAAAGTTCATACAAACTTGTTATTTTCAGAATAAATGGATAATTATAATATCGTTAAAAAAAAGCACAAGTGATCGGAAATTTTTCCTTAATATTATCACAACGCACGTTTTCAAAGATAAGTAGGTAGTATAATTTTACTAATATTTTATATATATATATTTAATAATATATATACAGTATGATAATTTCAGAAATAAATTTTAATTTTGAATATCATATAAAATTTAATAGTATAATGAATTGCGATACACGTTTAGTATCTTTGCAAAAAATTTTCAGACTAACTCTCGTACGATTAATTATTATTAATCTGAAAATTAATTCTTATGCTTTATTTAATAAACATATATTTTTTAATTCATTTTTGCTCCCAATGAAGAATATAAAGCCTCTTAATAAAGTTTTCTCAAAATAAGTTTTTTTTAAATATATTTTTTTCGATAAGAGTAGAAAGAGTTTTTCGAAGGATAAGGCAAACACAGGACTTGTTGCTGTTTAATCCCTCTTGGTACGCTCCACTATTTTGGTATTGGGCGGGTGGGAAAGAATTTTGAAACATCACAAACACCCATATCTTCCAACAGAAATAGGGGAGTCAATTGAAAAAATGCTGTTCATACAGCGAATTACCCAACGACGTTAACCACGGACCCAACTTTTTCTTAATTCATGTTTGATTTTTCCGAATATCAGCAAAAATTATTTCTACAAAAAAAAGAGGAAATGTTGTACTCCAACACAGCTGTCAATTAATTTGTAAAATCTATAAATAAAATAATAATCACCTGTAAGTTATCTCATTTTTAAAAAAAATGTTGAGCATATGACTTCCTAATGAAGGCATCATAAGAGATTTTTTCTACGATGACTGTTTGTCACTCAGTCGCTCAACTTCTCTTTTTAAAAGAGAGTATTGAGAGAAGGAACAAACTAAGGCAAGATTAGTGTTTACCTAATCGCTTTCGCTATGCCCTTTTTATGATGATAGTGGATGAGTAGCAAGGAATTCAAGATATCATATACATTCATGCGTTCGGACAGAAACCGATTTAAAAAACAATCTATTAAGACTTTAAAATTCGAATCCATGACCTCCGTGTTCCAAGTCATTTACTACAGAGTTTCATCTTTTCGATAGTTCTCAAACATAAATTATCTAAGTCATAGGTTCCCAACCTTTTTCGGGTGGCGACCCCTTTTTATAAAATCCATGTGACCCGCGGCCCCGATGCAATTGAAAAAGTAATTTTAGTTGACTGTAGTTTTAGTTTTGTTGTTCAAATCCAAAATCGAAAAAAGTTGGCGACCCCTTGGGGGTCGCGACCCATAGGTTGGGAACCCGTGATCTAAGTGAACCATTTAAAATACACTAATTGTATTATGTAAATCTTTCATGTAAATAATCTATTGTCTTACTTAAAACATTAATGAGATTGAGATACAAAAATCCGATACTTCCTATTGTAAGATTTGAGAGAAATTAAATGCTGCCCAGGCTATTTAGCCTTATCTTCATACAGTTATTATTATTTTTTTTTAATTAAAAATAAATATTTGACATTACAGCTTACGCCAATGCGTCAAATATTTTTAAGTTGAAAGATCATACGAGATATACTCGATGAGAATTTTTGAAAGTCACATGAGATTAACTCAAGGAGAATTAACTTCACAAACACCCATGTCTTAGATCTCAAATTAAAATTGGAAAAATCCAATTTGATACTGACCTTACCGGGAATCGTACCCAGACCCACCTGATCAGTAGAGCAAACTCTAACCAACTAGACCACAGCGGGCGACAAATACTGTATGTATATAATAATACGATATAATACATACATTTAAAAAAATAATACTTTCTATTAAATTCTAATGTATGGTTATAGTTAATCAGAACCATTGGTATTAATCTTGATAATTAATTTAAACACGTTATCCATGTATTTCGGATTACCATACAAACAATAACCAGCGATTGATTGAATTAAATTACACGGCAGTTGTACTGATTATTGATTCCGTTAATTTCAATGCACCGTACAGCGCTGTGCAGTTAATCCGGTTCTATTATTGGGACAAGATCGTATTGTGTGAAACCTTCGGATGGCGTAATAGAAGTCTATTGTTAACACAGACTTAGGAATTGACGTCGGTGCTTATATTTTCAATTAAGATGTCTGATTCTATATTGGATCATAGTTCCGTACATTGTTCGTTTGAAATGCGCCGGATTTATATGGCCACTGTTTTCATTTTAAAATAATGATACTTGCGATATTTATGACAAGGATTTGTTTTTAGATTATTCAATATAATATTATATCATAAACAAAATTGATTAATCCTCCATCGCTAAACAACTAATCCTGTTTTAATCTATTGAGTAGAGATTCAGACCAAAATTATTATTAATTTTGATTCTTATTTCTCGAAAATTATTTTTAAAAAATCGTGTACAAAATTATTATCATTAAAATAATTCCGTTAGTTTTATAAATATCTTTTTGTAAAGTAGTTTCCAGGGCTGTGGAGTTGCGTGAAAAAAAGACGACTCCGACTCCGACTCCAGCTTTAAAATAATTTACGACTACGACTCAAACTCTTTAAAATAATTGAGAAATTTTTCAATAATTTCATTTTAACTTATATATATGTTCATACATCAGATCATCTTTAGTCAGCCAAGCATGAAATTTTAACACTTTTGACTATTTTGTTTAAATACACATCATTAAATATATTCTTCAAAAAAAATCGAGCCGCTCATTTTTCACGGCTCCGACTCCGGCCAAAATACCGCGATTCCGCGACTGCGACTCCAACTCCGACTCCACAGCCCTGGTAGTTTCTTTAAATGAAAACATTTAGTTAAATATATAAACTTATTTTTGAACTATTTTTTTTTAGTAATAAAGATCTGGACGAGTACGGTTCATCACGAGCATTATAAACTGATTTACAGTAAAATCTTAATATTTAAAATATTTGGTATCTTTTTTTATATTTTAATACAAATTGTTTTTTTTTCACAAATTATTATGATATTAATTTGGGTTCTTGTTGATCATAAGTAAAATTGTATTTGGGGATCAGAAATTCAAAAAAACATACAAAAATATTATTGTAAAAAAATGTTTTTCGAAAAATCAAAAGATTTACCGCGTAATCATGTATAATAAAACACACGAGCGTTGACAGCTCAGCGATATACCCATAACACCCGTCTTACAAAACACATGGTTAGATGAAATTTTTTTCGTTATTATAATATGTATGTTATCGTATTTAATTAATTCCATGTCCGATCCCAATGTGGAGTAAATGGCCTCCTAATATAGATATCTCTCATAATTGTTCTACAAGAACTGCTTGTTATTTAGTTGCAGACTAGAGATTGATATAAAGGACTGGGATAAAACTTGCGGCTATCGGTGGGAGAGAATTTTCAAACATCACAGACAGTCATAAATTGTTTAAAAAATTAGCCTATGAAACTGTTAAAACAAGAATTCGAGCCCTTTTTTCTATACTAACTGCTTGTTAATCAGATTCTCAACATTATTTTTCCGAAGAGATTAGATGTAAAAAGGATAGTGTTATGATAGGACTAGTGGTAAACTAATCGCTCTCGCTACCTCCCTGTATTTTAGGATTGAAAGAGTGGGAGGGAATTTTTCGACATCACAAATATTTATGTATTCTAACAGAAATAAATGAATGATTGAAGACATGTTGTTCGTACTGGGAAATAGTTTTACTTCACATTACTTGGTTAGGTTATATAGAAACAATAATAATTACATAAAGCGACATATCCGTATAGCGTTTAAACACACTTTCTAAAGTCATTGATTTTTTAATAATATCCACTGCCAGTGTGAAGTTTTCGGACTCCAAATGAAACTTTTCCCAACGTAACTGTAACTAGTAAAGGTATAAAGATAAAGCTAAGAAAGGGTAAATGGTAAAATAGCCACTCTCGCTACCCCGTATTTAGGATCGAATGGCTGGGAAGGAATTACAATGTATTAAACTGGTCGTGTTGGAATTTGAGCCCGCAAATACCAAAACCTAAAACAACGGCGTTGAACGCGGCGAAATTAAATTTCATTATAATAATAAAAGGTAACACTTAAAAAAGTTTGCTTAAAATTCATTTTGTATTTGTTCGATCGTTGCTTTCTCTTAAACGTGATACCGAGTAAAACCTAGCAACACTGAAATTTACTTCATATCCCATAATCTTTCGTGTAAAGTAAACTATGCTTCGTCTAATTTATTCAGTAAAGTTTGAATTTACTTTTACAAAACGGTGTTGCCAGCGTTGAAAATTTTACAAAGAATGTTTAACGGAGATGCATTTTCCTCACTGACGTAAACTCGGATTGCAGTTTAAGGGGGAACAAAGCAAACAGAATCAAGTAGCGGCACGTATCTCTAAACCAGTGGCTTGAACTGTTTTACATACAAATAAAATGTTGTATAGAATAGACAATCAATATTCCACCTATATGGTTAACTGTGTCGATGGCGAAGGATAAATTCCCGAACAATGTATAAATTAGAAATGCATTACCTAACAGCCAGTACTGCACTGGCATATAAAACTTTACAGTTAGATATTGAGGTTAAAAGAAAATTATTTGTGTAAAATTACTTGTATTATTTTACCATCATTATATTATTTAATTGTAATTTCATCTGTGCCAATTTGTAATTTATGTATTTTTTATCTATGTCCACTCCCAATATCACATGGCCTCCTAATGGAGGTACTTTACGGAAGTTTTTCTACGAAAACTGTTACTCAGTTGCTCAACCTCTCTTTTTCACTGAGAGAAGTAGGGATGGAAGGATAATGTCTGGGCAAGACTAGTGGTTGACTAATAACTCTCACTACGCCCAGTTGTTAAATGATCGGAGAGAATTTTTCGACATCACAGACACTTATGCCTTTAAACAGAATTCGATATATCGATTGAAAAACTGCTGTTCGTACTGGGACTTAAAACCGTGAGATCCGGCACGGAAGCCCACAAGGCTAACCACTGCACCATAGGACCCGAATTCACAATTATTGATTGGTTAATAAAAACAATATTCCTTTGTACTTCATTCCACTTTATTAATTAGGTCAGGACCGGTTTCACTCATTGCGAGCATTATCAACTGATAAAAAAATATAAACAGTGCTATTTATACAAATTTAAATTGAAATAAAAGGTGTAAGCAACTATTAATAATGAAAAGGATGTACAAATTACATTATTCCAGAAATTCCAACAAGCACCTTCAGTCGAAATCTTAAATTAAATTACATTATAATTACACAAAATTAAAATGCTTAACACCTATAACATATAATTTTTAAAAATCATCAGAGACTAGTAATTATAAGTGGCAAATGATGCCAATTATAAACCCAATTAAAATTTGGGAATTTTTTAACAAAGCAAAACTCTACATTACTAAAGTAAATAACTTAATGATGATTTTGTATTTTTCCCGCTTCCAAGTAATAAGTCTGTGTACTTCAACAAAATCAACAGCAATGAAGATTCTGAAAAAGACATTTTTAAAAACCATATTAATTCTTACAAAAGAAATAATTTAAAAAAAATATATATATAATATAAAAGAGCAGTTAACATAGGCTAATGTAAAGGGTAAAGTAAAGGAGAACTTGCAAATATAATTTGATCATTCAACAGATCTGAATCATGATAGTTATTTTACAAAAAAAAAAATAGAACAGGAATATCAAATATTGACCCGTGATTGGAAAAGCAGCGTAAGCGACAATTCATATACTTTACGGGAATGGTCAAGTTTTAATCATAACAGAAGGTTTAATTTACTCCTTCCGTAACAAGTATTATTTTGGTCAATTAAAGATTATTATTACGAGAGAAGTTAAAAAACAACACAGCCCAAAAAGTTTGCCGACTGCTGCTGTATAATATAACATTATAACATATGTTTACAAGTAATACGAATTGAGCTGTGCTATAACAATAAAAACTGAACTAAGTTTTTTTTTGCATAGATAGATTTGTCCGATAATGTTTGAGTATAAACTTGAAAAGCTCTGCAGAATGCAACTTTTCATCGATTTATGTAGGACATAGATGCAAAGCCCATCTCGACTCCATTTTGAGCGTTCAACAGGAAGTACTCTGAATCGGATGTGAGCAAAGTCTGGCGTAGGTGTGCAAAAAGCTCATCCAGTCCAATCTCATTCAATCCAATAAACTTGAGATTCACTTTTTAGGAAGACTGCATTTTCATCAATAGGTTAGTACTCCGTAGGGTACTATTTTCTTCTAGAAATTTCTTTTAAAAAAATTAATGAATTTTATTCAATATCAACTACGAAAAGATCTGGTTTATTCTGGTTAAATAAAATAAACCTGTTTCATTACTTAGGTTTTTCTAATGATGCTACGTCGTAGATTGGTAACTGTGTATGATATTTGTCGTTTTTTTTTAATAACTTTAAATAACTTGACGTTAAAGTAAGAGTCTCCAATCCCGAATCCTGAATTCCCGGGTTTGAGAATAAGAAGTGAAAAAAACGTAAAATCCTGTATTTTTTTTTGCGCCAGAGTTACAAGCTGTCTTAACGTAACGGTTTGAAAGGATGGAGATATTTTTTTTTGTAATAATAGGAAATCCATAAATTTTCAAGTTTTTGAATGCAGTCAGCTTGCAAACATTGTTGAAACGAGCCAATGAGCAAAAAAAAGGTCTCACATTTTGTCATTTCTCCGAAATCCGTAAATTCCTAGGTTCTTAAAATCTGCCAGACAGCATTTTTTCAAAATGAGTCAGCAAACTAAAAAAAAGGTGTTTCACATTCTTGTCTACATTATTTTAAATCTCTCAATTTCCTAATCCTAAATAATTGCGAATTTTAAAATTCTCCAAGAACCTCAAACAATTGTGACACGATTTTATGATGAATAATCAATCCCATTAGCCCGGGATCAAAAAAAGGGTCCGAGATTGGATTTCATTGTTATAGCTTATGCCAAATATTTTCAGATCATATGAAATAAGCTCAATGAGAAATTTATAAATCACAACTATTTTTTTTATCCATTTCCGCTCCCAATATCGAGAATAAGGCCTCCTATGAAATTCCAACCTGTAAGGTTCGGCATGGAAGCCAACGACGTTGACCACTGTGTCATGGATCTGAAATTTCATTTATTTATTTTTTAGGTATTTGAAAAAATATATTTCATAAACAAACTGAAGTACACTGTAACAAAAAATATGGTGGTAGATCGGAAAGAATTCTTATTTCACATTTTACACGTTAAAATGAATCCCAAAATCCCGGTATCGTCAAATTTACCGGGTTTCAAGTATAGGATGTACTTTTTGGAACCGAGTAGAGAAAAAAAACAGATATAATGTAAAGTTTTTGTATTTTTGACGGTATTTATTTTTACTATATTTATTAAAGAAATTCATCATTTAATCAGCATACTTTCAGTTACCAAGTGAAGTTTTTCCAAATCCTTTTGGATCCTACATCAAGTGCATGTTCCGGAAACGGAACAATACGTATTGTCGAGAAGCTAAAGCCTCACTTGTGAGGAAGGTTTTCTTTAAGCTGTATTCAAATAATTCTTCACCGCACCGATTTTTTTTCGTAAAACTGGAGTATTTAAAAAATATTTTTTATTTACTTTCTTCACTTTAACTATATAAATAAAATTAACGGTTTAAAAAAATTGCATCTATTTCTTAGTTGACAAGATGAAGTTTTGGTTTAGTATTGATTCAATTTTGATTCACCGTGATTGAAAAAATACATTTATCATATAAGCTATTTTTACAAATGCGGGAAATTTTGAAAATGTCCGATATTATTATTGCAACATTCATACTGCGTTAAATTGGTAGGGGAATGAAAAAAATGCGTTATGCTCATTCAACAATTGAGTATTCATATAAAATTAGTTGTATTAATAAAATTCAAATAACATATTCCAGCTTTTATTCTAACATTTATGAATATTGAAAAGGTTGAGAAAGTTTTTAGATATATGTTTATTAGAAACACGCTGTTTTATTAACCTTTTTTTACTCAACAATTCAAATGGAGTGAACATCAATATATTATGTTAATCAAGGATTACTGCATGATACTAAGCTGCACAGTTTCTCTTTTCAAAAAAAGTCGGGATGGAAGTATTGTAAAATAATATAACAAATACTTACTTATTATTAGGATTGGAAAGGTTGTGGAAAAGAATTTTAAATGTCACAAAAATCCACGCCTTCGGCAAGAAAATCAAACGTAATGGGATTAGAATCCGTCGTAACTCTCACACTAAACTAATAGTGTGAAGTTAACTACAGAAAGTCGGCGACAGAAAAAAAGCATTCAAAAATTATTTTCTTTATATATTAGCTTTAATTTTATTAATTTTCTACGGATGCCAAAATTGCTTATTTATTTACATACATATTAATATTATACATAAAAGAAAATTTAATAAAATAGATTAAAAACAACCGGAAATTTCACATCTGGTTCAATCATCGTTCGGTAAATTTTATACGAACAGTTGTATGTCTATTGAAAAAAGTAATCAGTACCAAATTTTTCAAATCAATTCATGTGTCGTGTGGTATGGTGATTCTTCCATTCAAGTCTCTTTCATACACGTATTCTTATAATGTGAGAGCTTTTTTGATTCAGCAATAAACAGTATTTTATTACTACACTATGTGAAATGTAAACATGAATAATTGGTGTGCGGAGATTTCTCGTGCACGAAATAACCCGTTCACCATGTCTTGGCATCGACGACTTGGCTGATAACGATTGTCCCGTATCTTAGGAGAAAAGCGGTCTTTGCTTCAAAAGTGTACGGCCACAGCAAGTCCGTTCAATATGTTTTACTTAGTTCCAAAGCACGAAAACTTCGCATATTTCAAGTGGTGAAAGCCCGGATGTACGAACAAATAAAGGTAGTTGAATACATCGATATTAAAGAACATAAGGAAGTTTTATCATGACAGTTGAACTACTATTACCTGTTTGAATATATAATAGTTATATTCCTGTTGATTCAGGACGTCGACAGTAAAATATTGTATTTTACCACATCTTTGAGTATTCGGAAGATGCACACTGTCATTTTTTTTTGTTAAAACGGTATTATATTTAAACAACAAAACACTTTTTTGTAGTAATTCCAAACTTAAAATAAAGATTAGAATCCGTTTCGGTCATCTTGAGTGAATATGAATCTATAAAAGACTATTGATTTTAAAATCTAAAAGAGTAAAATCAATACGTCAAAAATAATTGGTAAAAGAAACATTATAACAATTTATAAATAACGATTAAAGAAACAGTTTTCTTATATTTTATTTTTATTCATTCATAATTTGGTCGAGTCATTTGGCGGAGCAGTTAGAGTTATGGGCTTCCCTGTCAGATCTCATGGGTTCGAGTTTCAGTACGAACGAAATTTTTCGGTTGATTTATCGATTTCTGTTCGAAGGTCTAGGTATTTGTGATGTTCGAAAATTCCCTCCCACCCTTTTCGATCTTTTCATAACTAGACGTAGCGAGAGCGATTAGTTAACCATTAGTCCTGTCCTGTCTTTATCCTTCTATCCCTACAACTCTCTTTGAACAACGAAAGGTTGAACGATTGAGTAACAACTTCTGTTGAGATACCTCCATTAGAAGGCCATATGCTACACATTGGGAGCGGACATAGCTTTTTTTAAAAATCATTATTTATTAATTATTTTTGTACTTCTTTAACCAATTGTATTAATTGCTACATATACTATATGAATAGCCTTGTATGTTATCAAGCTTGATAAGAAACATCGTGGGTTTGTCGTTTTTTTTAAAACTAGTAACTATTTAAAAAAAAATCTTTTCAGCTTATGAAATGTTTGAAATTAAAGAATCATAAATATGAGCAACTTGATGAGCAATTTTACATCACTCGAGATTTACCTAAGAAAATAAGCATCACTAAAACCCACGTAGAAAACAAAAAGTGATTTTTTCGATCAAATTCTTTGCTTTTTTCTTGTTTATTATAATAACCAAAATAGTTCATTTAATTTTGCGAATCAATTTAAAGTTATATAATAAAAAAGCTAATATGTTAGTGAAAGACAATTGAATTTTACCAGTTAATTTGAACAAAAAAAATATTGTCACTTTAATTTACTAAAGTTGATTGCAATGTCTAAATTAATTTACCGTTCAAGGTGAAAAGTTTCCTAAGTCAAAAACATTAAGATGGAAATTTAAACGAGGGTAGTCATAAATCTCAAAATTAAAGGTAAACTCACTTTTTGCTGGTGCTTCATACCCAAGGTTGATGGAAAATTGTTTGTTTTATTGAAAGCTATTTCATTTAATCAAGTGTACAAGGTTTTCTGAGCCGAACATTTTGTTCAAGGAAAATATTAAAGTATTCTGACATTTTTTTTATATCTAAGATAATATGTTATTAGAAATCAATGTTTAACGATAGATACATAAATTATAAGTAATTTTATTTTAGTTTTAATTATCTCAATATTTTTTGAATGCTATTAACGGTTAGACAAGCTGACCAGTATTGCTCCTTAAAGAATCACTGGACATGACCTCTTAGAGCTAATCGTATATAATATTTTATTTAATTAATTGTCTTGTTGAATTTATAATCCACTGATCGCTTTAGATTATGAATAAATTATTTATTTTTAATAAAATGAATTTCTAGTGTCAACGTAAAATTTACTGAAAATATATAAAATTTAACAAGCAATCTGAATATGTTGATAAATATCGTAGTACTTTTATGACAGTGATATAAATATGCCCATTTTTAAGTTTTTAAAAATGATGACAAAATTTTTTAATTGTGATATTATTATAGGAAGGGACTAGTAATAATGTATTTTTAAAATTATTTATTCATTTAAACCATTTTTTAAATGTTGAAAACATGCATCAGTCCACCTAATATAATATTAACAAGCTTAACTTATCACACAATAAAACACTCTTTTAGGCTAATTTCACATTTAATTCAATATTATTAGAACCGATTTCACACAGGACAAGAATTTTCAACTGATTAGAATATACATTTAAACAGTTCGAACAATTTTACATTGAACGAAGTAAAAGCGTGACGAACAATTGGTAAGAGAAATATGAAAGGTTAAAGAGTATACATATAAAGATGCAAAATATGAATATAATAAAAATGTTCATAACACCTGCAAATAAATGATACTGATATGCAATCGTACTAAAAAACGACTACGTTAGAGTGGTCACTAACAATAAATTCAAAGGTATTTCTAGTTTTGGGATTTTTCACAAAATAATTGTTCAGATAGCATAAATAGCACATGGTGTAAAATATTTTGAAATCATTGCAATAAGAATATACTCAATAAATTTGCTGAGAACTTTATTTTTTTATGTTAAAATAATTTCTAGTATTCATTTAAAATTTTATGTAACAAACTTATTTTCAGAAGGCAAGTCCTTTAAAACGTTAAAACTTTTTTTTCCTGTTGTTCAGTAACTATTTAAACGTAATTGCACGATACAAGCGGGACTTTTCGGTTAACAATGTATCCTTTGTGGGAAATGGTATTTACGGTTAGTTACAGTTAACCTATTAAGGTCCAGTTATATATTATTATAAAAATGTACATTCGCTTAAAACAAAACACTGTAGTCACATTTCCTTTTTTTGTTTTTGCTTTTCCTCTGCGAAACGTAGGCTTGAAAGATTTCTTTTTGTCAGTATTTTTCGAAAAACAATTCTCAGCGTTCTCTAAATGGTGTCCTGCGAAGTTTCAGAAAATAACAAATATTTTGTCTCAAACAGAGATTTTGCCGATTGGAGTATTTTATTTGAATATGCTACGCTAAGCAATTTAGATTTCCTTTTCTGTTTTTAAAAATACACAAAGGTTGTTTGACTACCCATATATTTAAAATTGCCATGGTCAAGTGGTTATAAATTTTGCTAATCCATCTCTGGTGTTAGCGGTTTGGATCTTCAGGAAAATATCATTTACGATTATTTTTTTAAAATACATATATATATATACATTAAATGACTTGAATGTTATTAACCTTTTATAACCAAGGCCATGATCTTAAAATGGGTGTACCGAAAATTGAGAATTAGTTGTTCTATCTTAACGTTATTCTTAATAATAATGTAAGCAATTGGCTAAATACCAACACACAACATCCGGAATATTTTATGTTCAAATAACTTGCGATGTGTTGAATAATTTTTTTCCAAATAAAATAAAGATCAGCTTTAAAAGAAAACACGTTAAAATTATCTTTATCTAGATCACCACTAATTACAACTAGGTTTCAGAGGCCAAAAACTCTGCTAATGAAAGAATAGAGCATGTAAAAAAATATTATTATAATATATTTTTGTTCACTTTTAAAGTGTTCACTGTCAATACTTGGTGGAATGGCATTATAATAAAAATAATAAAAGATATTTAGTACTTTTTCTACTTAAAATTTATTTGATCAGGACCGGTTTCGCTCCTCACGAGCATTATCAACTGATTTTTTTAACTTGAACTTGAACTTTTTTTTAAAATATATTTTTGTTTACATTTATTTATCTGTTTATAAATGCAAAAAAGACGATGCACACATATACATATAGCGTTTTTGAGAGAGAACGCAGTAAACAGATGTGACTTTAATCTGGCGTTAAATGTTACAATTTTAATTATTGTACAATTTTTTAAAATGAAAAATTGAAATTTAAAAACAAATCCTCGCTTCTATTTCCTTTCAATAAAAGAATTGGTGTTAAAAACCTTAGGCCAGTAGCTTTCTGTAGTAGAAAACACGCGGACCCTGCATCTAGTCTCAAGCCCGTCAGAAGGAAAGGGGCTCACGGGATTCGGTTAAGAGATTTGGATAAGCACGCCCGCTGCCGTTGACAGTGGCGTGCAAATCCCTCCTGCAAAGTGATTGCCGAGTAAATACATCCATTACTTTATCATCTATATCTAATGAATTATCGACCTAAATATATTCGGTTCTAAGTGTTGTTTATTTATGTGAACTTTTGTCAATTTAATATTTAATCGGTTGTCCATGTGTATGTGAAAACGCAATAAAAATGAAAAAAATCATGCATTGCATTATAATTCTAAGACTTAAATTGATTTTATGTATATATTTATTATTTTGATAGTATTAACCATTCCTTACTTACTATGAAAAAAAAGCACAAGCTCCTGAGCTGTGTATAAGCTACACATCAGGCAAACGGGAGTGAATCATGACAATTATATAACACTACTACAGCAGTACTACATATAATTGTCATGATTCACTCCTGTTTGCCTGATGTGTAACGGATACACAGCTCATGAGCTTGTGGTTTTTTTTTGCATACTAAGGGAAGGGTTAATCTGACGATTTGAAATGGTTAAAGGTTTAATTAATAATGGTTGTAATAGTTGAATGTGGTAAAATATCATTAGCTGATTGCCACTAATAAAATACGATGCCTTATTATAATAATGTTTTCCATTAATCACTTTTATGGTGTTCAATGTGAATTCTTGATGGGAAGCAATCTATAGAAAAATATAACACTTTTTTCAATAAAATTAGCATGCTCAGCACTAGCATTATCGGCCGAAGAAAATAGGAACATTTTTTTGCCGTGTATAGATTTAATTGTTTCCAGTTGATGTTTCTTGTAATAAACGAAACTGGTCCCAAACTATATTTTAAAAAACGGAATGAGTACACATTGATTTATTAAAATAATGGATAAAAATAATATCACACATTGGACAATGAAAATATTTTGACCGTTTTCTTGCTGTTTAATACGATTTTTTCTGCTATTTTTCATGAAAAGCGAAAAAACATTAAAATATTAGTTTAGTTAACAATATATTATTTATTTATTTGTAATAGTAATAATGTGTTTCAGGCTGAAATTTTTACTTTCATCAATATTTAATTTTCATATCGTTTTTTGTTTGCGAAAAGAAATAATATATATATTTTAATTTTTATACATACATTTTAAGTTCCTCATGTGTACAAGCTCACAGCAGTGAGAGGAATTATAGATAATTAGAATTAATGTTTGAAAAAAAAACAAATTATGAAATAAAATACAGCTTGTACACACGGTTGTTGAGTTATGGAGTCTGAGTCAAAAATGACAGGTGATTCCGAAACCTTTCGGGGAGATTCGTTTTTGTTATCTTTTTTTAAATCGGAGTCATACCATTTGTGAATACTGAAGTCGGAATCTAGGTTTTTAACGACTCCAAATCATAACTATAAAAATATATACTATAGTATAAATATAGTGTGAAAACAGCAAATGAGCGATGTTCATTGTTTTCTCATTGAATGTGTTTGGTATATTATATTATGGGGGTATTATGAAGTGCGTCACTGGCCAAAAAGAGTGGTAGGGCAAGACCTCTTTCGTTGTTCCGGGAAAGTCCCTAACTTTTGCCAAGTAGCAGCGGTCCTTAGGGCACACGGATCCCCAAGGCAGCACATTTTACTAATTATCTGAGGCTGGGAACCTATGAGACGCCGTATTCCCAGCCAGGCGAGCTCCCGAGCTCCCAAATGGTAATTGTTAATGTTTTGAAAACCGAGACACATTTCCCCAAACTTTGAACTGCGTTTAAGATATTTTAAATGGGGAAAATTCCTTTTGTTTCTTAGCCAGCGAGGCATTGGGTCGGCATCAAATTGTTGTTAGGCACCCGTTTGTGATTCTCAACACTTTAAAGTATTTATACAATGTTTAATTTTAAATTATCTTAGAAATTCAGCCGAGTTTTTGTTTAAGTAAGACAAACAATTCAAAGAGAAAAAAAGCGTGAAATTTCTTTTGTATATTTTCAATTTGTTTCAATAAAATATTTAAATTATTTAGAGAGCAGGCAAATTTTGCATTGTATTTCAGGTTTTTATTTCAACAATTAATTTCAAGTTTATCTAAACATTTTCCGCATTAGCATTAATTGTAACCCTCATTTTTTTAAAAATATTATCTGATTATCTAAGATAATGGCGATGTCACAGTTTGATTTTTTTTTGCGACATATGAGTTGCAGCCAAGCACTGCCGGAGTAAATTTGTAATAAATAAAAAAATAAATGACTTTGTCTATAACTAAAGTAAAATGCAGATATATGTATATATACATAATATGTATATTTTCAAATAATGTGTAGAATAAAAAAACATTTCGCTTGGATAAAAACTAACGCTACGTGTTACGTAAGCGAAGTCACTGCGAACACGATTGGACTTCGGATAAAATTACTGTAAGGCTTACGTGGACGAAATCAAAGCGAATGCAAAGCGACTCGGTGCGTCACGAACATATCAAATGGTCTCCGCCGCTGTACAGAGTCCTACGTAACAAAAAGCACTCTCGATCAGTTTATTTGATTCGCTTTAAGCCGCGTTCCAATCGTGTTTGCAGTGACATTCCCCACGTAATACGTAGCGTAGTAAACATAACATAGTCAGCGCATTGTATAATTAAACGTTTCAAATTTGAATAGGAATTAATCGTCATATCTTTTTTAACATAATATTAAGGTTAGGCAACGATTTTTTTTGTTTTTATATGTTTTTAATACAATTTTAAGAAGCGACGCTCATATATTTTGGCACATTCGGAATTTGAGAAACATCGACAATTTAAAATAGACGGCTGACATTAATCAAGCTTAGAAAGAAATATGATGGTCTGTTTATGACATTTTTTAATGGTATTTATTTATAAAAAAACTCGTACGTTGTTTTAACAAATGATAACAAAAAAAGAACGAGGAAAATTTTGTAAGATATTATCCAATTGACAAGGAAATAAGGTTTCAAAATATCACAGATACCACGGATTTTTAAAAAAATATATATAATTATAATTTAAAGCGTTCATGTACGGAAATTGAATAAATTAAACAATATTGTACTGTGGTAAAATTTTCATAAATGTTTTCTGGTAGAAATTAACAGTCATTTATTTTAATAAAAGTTTCTTACTTACAGCTTGCAATATTTTATCGCATTTAGTTTCCACTTCTGCAAACAAAGCAGACTTAAAATATTGCAGTGGAGTATTTAACAGAATAATAATAGCACTATAGAGATTCCATCTCCACTGTAACTATTGTACAAAACCAGCCGGGAAAGCATTTTTCTCATTAAGATAATAATTTATTTTAGTTTTGAATTTATATCCGGCTCGTAAACCAAAAGTTGAAACCACTTGTTACCGCTGTAATATTTTTGCCACAACTGCTTAATTTGACTGTGTTTGAACGGATACTCTGGTACTTTAAGTCTGGAAATTTTCCGCCTCTTTATCTTTTCGATCTTGTAATTTTAAAACTAAAAAACATTTATCTCAAAGCCTTTCGAAAAATAGCTTTTAATTACGCGGGCTTAAATAAATTGTTAACTGACCTGGTAATGAATTATGAAATATGTAAACCAGTGCCTTAGTACAATTTTATGGTGTTCACTGTCAATTTTTGGTTAGTATTATATTATAACAAAACAATTTTTATACCAATTCACGACAATTATTTCTCATCACAAGAATTGTCAACTGATGAATATATAAATTGATTCAGTATTATTTATATATAATGATAAAATTGAGTATATTTTTCGATTAAAAAAATACTTAAATAACCCAGTATATTATCGATATGTCTATTTTCTTGGTTTCACTTAAGTTTGTGTGGTGGAACGAAATACAACAACAAAATACTTCAACCTTAAATTCAACATAATATGATGTAAATCAGAAGAACACGATAAAAAGGAACAACATGTGCTGACATGTTTTCAAATAATTATTATTGTTCACTTAAAAATGGAGGTTATGTAAATAATTATGTGACTTCCATGTCGATTCAAGAAAAGCCATTTATGAAAAGAAGTGTGGGAAAACTGAATTCACTAATTAAATGATTATAAAAAATGTAACAAATTTTAAGAAATATGACATCTGTATACAAAAATACACGCGTTTTGTTTTTTTTTTCACTCCCTGTGTGAAACTTAAAGGATTTTTTACAAAAAGTACTTGTTAGTAAGTTGATCATAGATTTCTACGACTTCAAACCGAAATATATAAATCAATTGAAAGATTCGTCCGTTATGGGCTTTGAGCCCGTAAGCTCCACGACCGAAGTCAACGAAATTGACTACTAGAGCACGAACCCAACTATCTCAAAATGTTTAAACTAGTTTGCCATAATTTATATAGATTGTGTATCATAATTTTCTGAAAAGTTTTAAAACAATGCTGATATCGCAAAAAAAAATTAAGCAATTAAATCATATGAATTTAGTGCATATGAATGCATATATATTTTTTAAATTTCATAACAATTTCGTGTGTTTATGTTTGTATCATTTGTTTTATCACTTTTTTACAAGAATAAAGAAGCTCTAGAAACCGATGGTTAACGGTATAATTTTTTCGAACTATCATTTAATTTTAGATTTATTTTTAATAATATTTGAGTAACAATAAATTATTGGAAAGGATACTTGATAAATTTTAAAGACCGTTTAATATAAGATACATATATTTTTTTTTAAGTTAGCCAGCCTGTAGATACAGCATTTTTTTTTACCATGTCCGCTCCCAATATGGAGCATATAGACTCCTAATGGAGTTTATCTCAACAGAAGTGTTTCTACGAGAACTGCTTGTTACTCAGTTGCTCAACCTCTCTTTTTCCAAAGAGAGTTGGAATAGAAGGAAACGGCTAGGACAAGACTAGTGGTTAGCTAATCGCTCTCGATAGGCCCCGTTCAGCAATTTTATTGTCGGCAAATAACATATTCTTTAAAATCGATTGAAAATGAAACATTTTATTTTTTACAGAAAACTTTGTAACATTACATTTAAATGATAATTTAAAGTAATGACATAAACAAGAAATCGGTTTAAATTTTTCTTTCGAAACTCTACATGTGTTCTGTAAATGAAATATTTATTTTGGTTAACGTTAATTGCTCGAGTATATTAAAAAATCAATATTGTGAACAGTAATCAGGCAAAAATAAACTTTGTCAAGTGACACGCAAATAAAACACACACTTTCAAGGCGAGCCAGACATGAAATCGGTGACATACGTATATTGTTGGAAAAAGCATTTGATTAATTTTAGAGGTAAATTATAATTCAGGTTACACAACAATAAATTGAACCAAACACACGAATCAAATGTTGAAAAACATGTGTGGCATATTTCTATTTTGATTGTATGTGTAAAGGTTATTTTTTATATAAATATAGTACAATATATAAGTATTTAACTAATTAATATGATATCAAAGTTTTTGTTGGTTACGTATGTCATTTGTTTTCTTTAGAAAGGTACATTTCATTGATCCGATTTATTATAAAAATATTCAAGTACATACAATATTTATTTCATGTAAAATCTACAGTTAACTATTAGCATACAAGTACACTATTGTAGATTTGAAGAATAATTTTAATAAGCTTTTGTAACAAAATCAGTAAAAGTTTAAAGAAAAATATCATAAAAGTACTTTTATTTTATCACCAAATTTATATATCACTTTTTATTTTGTTATTTTGAAAAATAAATATACATTTCTCTGAAGCGTTGTGAGTTTTAAAAGCATTTTCGACAAACAGGATTCTGCTGCAAATAATATCTCTATCATTTAAGCAATGTATTCATTGTATTGCGTTTTGTGCACTACCCTGTTAATATTGAAGCAAAAGTACAAACAAACGCCAAAGGCAACAGTTAAAATATATCAGTATTTTTCAAAGTAAACTGTATAATAATATTTTTATAAGATGTGAGATTAAATATTCTTTTAAAATAAATTTCAACGGCAAAAATAATATTTGTGTGGTTTGTTCATTTCAAAGAATAATAACGCTGACTCAAGTCTAAAACTGATAAAAAAGCATTAAAATGGGTACATATGAAAATAAAACAAAAACAGTTAGAAGAAAAATGAGGTGGTTGTCACCACGGATTGGTTTCTTAAAAAGCTGACATTAATATGAGCTTTGAGACGCACATCATAGTAAGCGAATCATCATGTACTTCATCAATCGAAGGTTGTCAATAGGTTGTCAATAGGCAAACATATTTAACGATGCTATAGCCATAATATAATTAAACTAAACTTTAATTGAATGTAGTAATGTGGAAAATATTTTAAATTAAAATAAAATAGTTCTACTGATAATTAACGTTTTGATAAGTATGTTTATTTAGAATTTATGTTTATAAAGTAGAATATGAACTTTTATTGAACTAAAAACCATATTTGACATTCCAAAATAAAAACTGCGATCTCACAAACGTTCAACTTTTAATTCCAATTTATATTTTTGGATCCGTATTTCATTACTTGTTTGAAAACTGCGACGAAAGTAGTTTTCGTTTCAATAAAAATTTCGACAGTCAAAGGAAATTTGGATTTCAAATGAAAATAATTATAACCCAAATAACAAATTGAAAATAAAAGTTATAAAAAATGAACATTTACTTTCAATTTATACAAACGCTATAGGAATCGTTCATTTATTAAAAAAATACCAAGACCATTTTGAATAGTCATTATTGTTGTGTTACTATAATAATATTCACTGGCTATATTTTGACCTACTCTTTTATGAGATCCAAAAGAATTGTTCAAAACGAAACATTTTCCAAAACTATTTGAATCTTGTTTTAGATTTACTCACCTTATTTTTAGATAAATTGTTTTGAAGAATTTTTTTACTCAAAACATGAAATATTAAATAGTTTTTTTTAGTATTTTTTTCCTCCAGCATCTCACGGAAATGACCAAGTCTATATATATGTTTCACGATGGACGCAGACATAAAATACAAAAAATATCCTTGAACTTCGATTCTTTTTCGAACTCACAAGAAAACTCTACAATCAGACTATTCCTGGTTAAATTCAACAAAATAAAATATTTATACATATCGTCGGGCTTATGGCGCAGCGGTTAACGTTGTTGGCCTTCTTGCCGGATCTCACGGGTACCCGGTACGAACAGCATTTTTTTCTATCGATTTCTGTTCGAAGGTATGTCACAAGAAAATGTAGCCACTCTTCCGATCCTTCAATAACTTATGTCAAGATACCTTCATTAGGGAGCCATATGCTTCAAATTAGGAGCGGACATAGATTAAAAAAATACATATCGTCTATAGGTCTTTCTTAATCAGCAATATATATATATATATTTATATAAACAAGAAGAATCGGTGAGTAGTTTTTTATTGTAAGAAGATTTAAGTGGTGAGTGCATGGGAGATTTCGTTAATGTTATAAAATCGTATATTTTTGAAAATATTATCTTTGATACGTCACTGGATTGAAGTCTCAAAAGAGGATATGCGGGGTCGCACATCATCACTTGGTCGTACGCGGCTTTGGTCGGCTGGTTTCCAAGTGACGGGAATTTGCGTCAACCAAGACGTTTATCGTTCTACAGCGGTTTTTAAACAAGGCCTTACTGCCTGGATTAATTCACCCACTGAGATAAACTTTCGTATATTGTTATATGAGATACTCTAATTAAAATTTAGTATGTAATGAATGTAAAGTTTTCTTTGCAGAATTATAGAGTCGTTAGTCGATTATGTTTAAATATTTATTTTACATTCTCTTCTCCGCAATATCCACCGTGATTAAAGTCGCTTTAGAACTGTGCATTATAGAATAAATGTAATATTTTACTATATTATTATAAATATACTGATATATAAATATTTACTTTTAAATGTCACAATTGAAGTGTGAAATCTCGCTAATGAATACATTTTTAGTTAAAGATTAGATCATTACAATTCACGATCACTTTGACTAGACCAGGACCTCCCAAACTATGTTCCAGGAAACACAGGTGTTCCTGGGACTTAAATAAGTGTTGAATACGTATTGAAATATCTTTGCAACCATTGCTCTTATTGATAATATGTTTCTTTGTCACTTTATTTAATACGTTATTTTATTTCCAATGCAATATGTAACTGACAAACGAACAAAAATAAAATTACGTTTCTTTGACAACAGATAAGTCGATGTGTTTGTGGTAAAGTATATTAAAATTAAAATTATTTATCTTCGCGAATACTAAAAATATACCATTATATTATCATCACAAAAGTGGTACAGTCTGAAAACTGACTTTCAACAGAAACTCTTCCTTTGATACACGAACAAAACTTCTGCCTTTGATTATCAAGTTAATTATATTGACCCGTAATAGGCAAAAAGTCGTAACCGACAATTTATAAATTTTACAGGAGGTTTTTTTTAAGATTTAGTTGGAAAAAGAAATTCCTCAAGTGCAGTTAGTAAATAGTAATATATAGTAAATGCCTATGATGGTATTAAACTGACTACTTTTAGTTCTCTAGATCAGTGTTTCTTAACCGGGGTCGACGTGGAACAAACGACACTAGTCAAAACACTAAAGTTCACAGGCCCTAAAAAAGATCAGATGAATGAGATAACGCTCTTAAAGTTCACTGACGCTTTAGGCAATATTGAAAAATTATTGGTTTAAAACGTAATTTACCGAGTTGTGAGTTGTGACACATAAATACTTTTTCTAATTATGCCGAGATACTCTCTTGTCTATCTATGAGTATATAATATTTCGAAGTGAATTTTGATGTAATATAATTTAGAGGTAGAAAAAGTTTAGCAGCGGACAAGAATTTAAAAAACTTATTACGCAAATGAGGGACGTAGGGGCTAACTAAAAATTCATCGGACGATTCAATATATTAATTAGTTTGGCTTAGACATTACCGTTATTTAATACTTTACATGGGGACAACATAATTTTCCTAAGATAATAGAGCTGCCATGAGTGATTATCATTGAAATACTCAAAGGATTATAATGTGTATTATTACTACATTTGATCTCGCAAACTATTACAGTGTTATCAATATGAAATCCACAAATATCTTACATATCTAGTTAATACTTGAAAGATAGTTCCACCGCAGCAGATAGGGTAATTCCCTTGTGGCACGCCCCACATCTTCCCTAATCCGAAATAAACATACATATATATATATATATATTTATTTAATAACGTTTTGTTATGGAACATGATAGAAATGTTAATAAATTTTGTTCTTCAGCAATACTGACGCCTAATTTTGTTATCAGGAGTAAATAAAAAATATTGCATTAAAATACTAGATTATATTTATTATGACATAAATGTATACATTAGAGAATACAAATAGCGATTTTATGATTTAATTTCAATGGCAACTAGCCACTGGCGTAGCAAAGGAGAAGGGTGCGGAATTTACAATTTATTGGTCTTAGTAAAAAATAAAAATTGTTTTTTATACAGAATCCATGCAAACTATATTCTCTCCACCATACTGTCTTCCGTCTTAATTAATTGTGCGTTGTGGCTCGCTGAAAAAATATTATTTTTATAGGATGAATTTTTATACATAATATATTCTTATTAATAAAAATAAAGTATTTTTTTGTAGTAGTAACTAAAAACAATTTGGACATAGTACTTTTAACATATTGAAATAACATGCTGCTAATTTTACAAAATATAGCATTTGCAAATGAAAATATGTTAAAAATAAAAGTATTTTTCAAGAAATTATATTTCAGTAGGTACTAATAAAAAATAGCATCACCTGTGGCACAATATTTTATTGAATAATACAATTATATATAATATTGAACAGTTCATGGTTAGAAATTACTCTCAATCGACCACTATTTTTGAGAGGAAATGAAGTAAAAACTCTTACTACGCCACTGCAGCCTTCTCTTATTCTTATGCTTAGAGAATCGTATGTAAGGCAGCTAATTTTGCCATGCCTTTACCTTCAGTTAAGATTTTCAGGGTTTGAATTCCAGTAATGATATAAATCAACTTTTCTGAGCATAGATAAGTTTATTGATTATTGTACGTTAATCGGAACGCGTGAATGTTGCAACGAATCACGCCAATGTTAAAATGCGTTTGAGTACTCGGTTACGGTACC
Organism: Himalopsyche anomala; assembly: GCA_031772345.1. NCBI lineage: Eukaryota > Metazoa > Arthropoda > Insecta > Trichoptera > Rhyacophilidae > Himalopsyche > Himalopsyche anomala. Next base: position 7,719,008 of record CM062838.1, read on the forward strand.
AACAAACAACTAGATTTTAATTAAGTTAATTGTAATACGAGGTCCTGATAATATAACTTTGCTGATGCTTAATTTGGTGATTAGGGGTGTTGGGAACATGTCAAACATGCACTAGCATCTGGTTCAGGTGAATGTTCGAACTGAACACATATATTCTAACAATATTGCAGAACATAATGGTCACCTATCTAGTTAGTCAAGGATCTTGTTTGATTAGTTTCAATGCTTAAGTAAGATAATAATATATATTTTTTAAATGCAGCTTTCCGCTAAACTTAAAATTTCTTGATTTACAAAAAAACATAGGAAAGAGCGATGGAGTCGTGAAAAAAATACTAATCCGACTCCGGCATTTAAAAATGATCAAACTTAGATGCTGATAGAATAAATATGTATATAAATTGTATATAAAATAGAAAGAAACGAGTAACTTTATGTCTTTAATATCTCCTAAAGTGGATACTGCAAAGTAAATTCTCAGTAGCATAGTCAACTGATCAATGCTGTCTGGACTTATTACACTTGGAGCTGTGTAGTTTTGACACTGAATAGTGGAAAATAAACGTCCAAATATTGGTTTTGATTAATGTTTGAATTTATAATTAAAGGCACAGCTGTCTTTGATGTTTTTATATTTCCCCACCAACCCTCTATCATATTGTGAAAACGAAGAGTAAACAGCAATGAGTTATTTAGTTAAACCATCCAACTTTCCTTACTTTCTCTAAAGTGGAGAGTAGAACGATCGACTAACAACGAGTTTAATTACAATGGTCCATCCGTTTGGAATCTATATGAGACCGGACAGTAAAAAAACAGTGAAACGTTTCTCTATTTTTCTCGTATTCACCGTTTTCCCACAGCATTTTTTTTTGAAGAGTTGCTGAAAGATTAGGATTATGTATGACTTATGAAAAAAGACAATCGTAAACATAAAATAGAATCAAAATCTAGTATACAAAGTTGGGTAAATTAAAAATGCCTTGGAGTCATTTTATTTCAAATTAAAATGTTGCTAATATTATAAAATAAATGAAGTACAATGATTTAATTAGTTGCCAGTAGCGAAATGTGATGAAATTAAAAATATTTCAATTACTTTGTTGATTAAAACTGAATTATTTAAATGGCTTTTTTGCTGAACATGTATTAAATTGCATTGATAATATATACCCCATGAACATAATACGAAAATCTGTAATACAATAATTGTTTCGAATCTGTTCATATAGTATTTTATCAGTAAAATGCATTATTTGAACGCAAATATGGAACGCAATTAGGCAGAAGCTTTTTCGAACACACTATCAACATTCCCGCGATTGTAATTAAATTAAAAAGGTAATTTATGGCTTTCCGCATATTTGTTTCGACAAATGAACAAAATATTTCTATATCACAATGAAATTCACCGAAATCATGTGAAAAGACAATGTACATATGCTCTTTATTTCTACGCGTAATTACTCAAATAAAATGAAAGATATAATTTGTTTCTGTTATCGATTAAAATGCGATCTTCAATGTAGCTTTATATTTTTTTATATTTAAAAAAGGGTCACGCCAATTCTAGATTTTAAAAATAATAAAAAATGAAAAAGCTGTGTATATATTTCTACATTTTCTATTTAAAAATACATGTACTTGTTTCGACATCTCACCATCAAGACTATTTTTAAACGCATTTTCCCTCGCTTCATATAAATAGCGTAGAAGCGATACGATCATACGATTTTTAAAGCTAAAAAGGATACAAAGCAGGGCTGTGAAGTTGTGTAAAAAAAGACGTACCCGACTGTGACTCCAACTCCAGCTTCAAAATAAAAAACGACTCCGACTCCGATTTTTTTTTCAATAATTTATTTTTAATTTATATGTATTCCATCAGATCATCTTAAGTCAGCCAAGCATGCAGTGTCAACACTATGGACTATTGTGGTTTAAATACAAATCATTAAATATATTTTTTTAAATGTTTCGAGCCGCTCATTTTTCACGATTCCAACTCCGGTCAAAACACCGCTACTCTACGACTAATTTGTATTAAGAAAGGTAAATCCGACAAGAAACAAATTTAACGGTTTGAGTCACAGTTTAAAATGTTTTTTATTAAAATTTACTTACGTTTTTTGATTTAATTAATTTATTAAATTTCTTGCCTGTTTATAAGCATTTTTTTTACATTTTTTCGATTGAGAATTTATTCGTCGTTATTTTTTTTTATTAAAATAAGTTGGTTAAATATTTTGAAAGTAAGTCAGAAGATGTTTCTTAAAAGGTGAAACACGCGTCACAATTTGTATCACAATCAGTGAAAAAACAAAGTTAAACAATGTTATCAAATTACATATTTAGCGTATAATGTAACATGTTATAATTAAGTCTTTCTATTGAGTTTTGAACTTTGACCCACATATATCACGCTGCATGAACCATGAGACAGCTTTTATAATAAATTACACTTAAATCACACTTTCTGAAAATTTACCTCTGTTATTTAACAACGTTTTGTGTTGGAACATTAAAATGATTGTTTGCAAATCAACATAAGTGTTCTAATGAATATTTTGTGATGGATTCCTACAATTATGTTCAATAAGTAGCAAATTGAAGTCAATTAAATCTGAACACTGATGTTGTTCATATCGATTGACTAAAATTTAATATTTGAGCATTGGAATGGAAGACCTTTGAGATCATATTTGGTGTGCATTGTTTTGGTAGATCAATCTCAACCGTTCTGCTGCAGACACGACAAAAAATATATAAGATTGTGTGTTGTAACGGAAAAATCAGTCTTAAGATTGTTTGTAACATTTACTTAAGAGAATGACATATGTATATTTATCAAGGTATTGTCGTTTTTCTGATTGCAAACTTAACACATATGATTCAATATCCATTCTTAATTTACTGAAAATATGTCCGCTCCCAATGTGTAGTACAGTGGAACCTCGATTCTACGTTTTTCAAGGGACCGTAATAAATGAACGAATAATGCGGGAAACCGATAATGCGGGAAATCTTCAAATAATATTTTAAAAAATGTTTAATTTTCAAAAAACTTATTTATTTATGTAACTAAATGCAATGTAAAACTATTTGAGCGAGAAAAAAAAAATCTACAAAAACGGTCAATCGGGATAATAATTGGGGTGGGACGATAATATTTGGATGACGGATCGAGGAAATCAGTAAATCATGGAATGATAAACGTGGAATTATTAAATATTGTTACGACGGGGTCTTGGTCGAGTAAAAAATAAACGATCCATGTAAAAAAACGAAGATAGTGAGAACGGTAGATCAGAGTTCCATTGAAAAAAACGCGAAACGAAATGCGAGGCAAAACTATTTGTAAAAAATATTCAATGAAAACGGTCAATCGGGATAATATTCGTGACGGGATTTAAATATTTAAACGGTAGATCGAGGAAAACGGTAAATCGGGGAACGATTAATGCGGGATACTTTTACATTGTTCTTATGGGTGTTTGGCCGGGACTATGAAAAATAAACGATCCATGCGGGAAAACGAACAATGCGAGAACGGTAGATCGGGATTCCACTGTATATGATGACCTCTTAATGGAGATATCTGTTATAAAATAACTGTTTTGTTACTCAGTCGCTCAATGTTTCTTTTTTCAAAAAGAGTAGTAGGGATAGAAAGATAAGACTAAGATAGGACTAGTGGTTAACTAATCACTCTCGCTATACCCAGTTATTGAAGGATCGAAAGAGTAAGATAAAATTTTTGGACATCACAAACACCCATGCCTTTGAACAGAAATTGATAAATCGATAGAAAAATGCTGTTCGAACTAGGACTCAAACCCGTGAGATCCATCACGGAAGCCAACAACACTAATCGCTGCGCCGTAGAAAAAATACTATGAGACAAATTAAATGACGTATTGAAATGCACGTACCTCAATCATTCAATGAAAGTATAAAAGCAAAATTCCATCTATGATTTTAGTCGGTAGTAAATAAATTACAGTGGCTCCAGTAACAAACAATTACGTTACGAGGAAGTTATACAATGCTGGTATTCCCATACCAATTACATGGATGAATAGCTAAATTGTTTGTGGAGCAATTGCTGGATTTAATGTGACCGAAAAACACCAGGTGATGAAGACGCAAGCTGTTTAATGTGTGGGCTTGTGCTTTCTCGCGTGATGAATTCTCCACAATATTAACATTATGGTTTCACTGTGTTTCATTAATCATTGCTACCTAATAGCAAGTTGTAATATATTCAATAGATTGGTACTAATTATAAATTGCAGGTAAATTTGCAACTGAAATATCGACGTTTAAACATCGACACCTTGCAACTGACATTTGACTTTGTTGTCACTGCGACTCGTTAATAATAATGACTGTAAAATAATGAGTTTTTTTTTACTGAAAAATAACTAAATGTTCACTGAAGAATGAGACAATTTGTTTCAAAGTACTGGCAGAAGTTGGTAATTAACAAATTGACAGTTCTGATTAAATAGTAAATAAAATATTTGATCTTTTAATATATGCATTCTAACATCAATGATTTATGCTTCATAGATAATTTTTACATTCAAATATAAATGGATTTATCTGGTACAATTGATATTGCTTGGAATTAAAAATTAAGCACAATATTCCGCCATTAAACCTGCATTAATTAATACTATTTTTTTAACCACGTCTGCTCCTAATGTAGAGCATATAAAATTCTATTGGAATTTATCTCAACAAAACTATTTCTACGAGAACTGCTTGTTAGTAAGCTGCTCAACCTTTATTTTAGAAAGAAATTAGGAATAGAAAGATAGGGCTAGGAGTTAGCTAATCGCTCTCGCTATACCCCATTTTTAGGATAGAATAAGTAGAAGTAGGGAATTCGTGGCATCATAAAAACCCATGCCTTCGAACATAAATAAAAAACTATCCATACTGGGATTCGTGCCCGTTAGCACCGTATTCGTAGCCAACAACGTTGACCACTTATCCCTGAAAACAACAATACACTTTTATTCAGCCAATAATATTGTCATTTCATTATAAATTACTTTGTATTGTGTTGATTTTTTACAAACATAAAACTATATTTTGTTTCTATCTGTAAATTAAGTTTTGTTCCAAACTTAAATTTCAATATGTTACATTTGAGGTTATAAAACCCATTTGCGTGAAGCGAAGAAGAATACATTTGAAAATATTGCAGCACTGTTGGTGCAAAAATGATATTTACAATTGGCGGTTTATAAACCGCAGTCCGCTGATTGGTCGCGAGTTTTGCGGTGCGCCATCTCTCGACGCCGGTTGCAATTAACATAATCCAATTATTCAAATTTCATTATCCCATCTCTCCCTTCAATGACGCTCTCTCGGCTATTCGAATGCTATAAAAAACTGCAATCTGAATTAGTTCTATACTGAGTCGCCAATGGCAACTATTTGATTTTTTAATTTTTATATGACTTCACAGTATGGAAGTATCGTATTTCTTTTTGTTTGGAGAAATTCTTGCGTCGTAGTTTATAATAGGTACTTCCGATTCCACCCCAATAAAAAATTCTAAAATATGGTAAGGAAAATCTTATGTAGGCATGCTTGTTTAGAAGTTGCCTTATTTATTCAATTATATTTTCTTCATCAGCTTTTTACACTTTTGCATCAGTTTATTGTTATAATTTATATAGCAAAAAATAAAACGCTTTTTTAAATACTGGTTTCACTTATCGTGAGCATTATCAAATGAAAGGAAATCAGAGGAAATGATAAAATACTGTTACATCATATAAAAGCTATGTAAAGGTCACACATGATGATGATCGTCTTCTAAAAGCCGTACATATCCTGATCTCATAATGGTAAACCGGCGCTGTTAGATTCAGTGTCAGGCCGTGGCTAGCTCATGTCAAAATGTTGATTTATGGAAGGGATCCTGGGGTCAACTTGTACATAGATTCGCCTGTTCAGCAAACTTGCAACGGGTGTACACATCGTGAAATATTGCCCTACATAAATTCGATCGATTACGACAACAAGGGTATCCCACTGTCTTGAGATTATTTTCCCATTATTCAGCTTACTAATCTATTTCATCTCAGAGCCAACATCTTGACAAAATTATTAATTGAGTTTGAATTTACTTGTCAGGGTTGCATTATGAATGAAAATAGCAATCAATATTAATAAATCAAAATAAAACTCCCTTTGAAATTGTAGTCATTAATTATATCGACGTGCGAGAGGAAAAAGGCGTGAAGTCTTAAACATTGATGAAATGAACTGAGTTGTCATAATAACAACAATACATACATATATGCGTAAAGAGGTAAAAAACCCAGTCAAATCAGCGTTGTCAAATTAGTAAATTTCATGTTGAAAAATCACATTTTACATATAAATTCATAGAACTGTAAAACTTTTAGTTCTACTGAAAAGTACCGATTTAAGACATAACGCCTTTTCCTTTCTTAACCCGTAACATGCCATCCTAAAAAATCACGTTCCATGCCATGATGGCATCTCAGTTTCACTGTTTATTGACAGTATTTAAACCTAAGTTAGCAGCTAAAAAATAATGTTAAAAATGTATATATGCTAGATACCTAAAATAATAAATACTTATTGACAATATTAAGAGAAATATTGAATGTCTTAATGACTCAACTATTTACGATTGCATCATGGGCATGGAAGTGTTAAATAATAAATTCCGTTAGTATAATAATATATAAAAAAATGTCTTGGTCTTGCTGTAAGCTACAACAAAATACTGCCAACTATGCGTAAATACAGAGAACTTGCATCTTGATACTAATTTATTGCCACGCAAACTCGAGATGGACTCATTTATAACTAATTTATGTCAATTTATGATTGAAAAAATCTTTATTAAATATTAATATTGATGGAACTCCATTTAATTAGTTCACATTAAATATTTCATATTAAAATGCTTCATTACGAGTCGATATAGTTTAAAAATAAAATATCAAACAAATTCACCGATGTTTTTGTTATCATTTACTAAATAAAACAATTAATAGAAAACGGTCAGTTTTGCTACATTATTTAGTCAGTAATTCAATAAAAAAACAATTTTATTGGTACACTAATAAGGGCAAAATATATTTTTTAAGCTCGTGTTAACTGAAGTCTATATTAAAGAAATGACAAAATAGTTGCCCGAAAGGTTTTACAAAAAAATGGCGAAAATCTTATTGTTTATAGAAATAAATTAGTACGCATTTTTTAAAGATTAGGCCTAATTACAAACGGCAGTATCGTTCCAGGTGCTACCGCTTCATGTTTCAATATTAAAACTTGGCGTTTTTACTTTTTTTATAGACGAAATTTTCCAAAGTCATCGTAAATTTATCTTAAGATTTTTAACTACTTTTGTACGCGGGCTAAAGTGTTTTTGCGGAGAGCTGCGTCAGCCAATTGAACTGAAAAAACATAAGCACTAAGATACTTGAATTTTTCGAAATATTTAAAAGGAGAGTTTTTAATACGAACAAATTTCAGTAACAGTCTTCAGACTTGTTTCGTAATAAAATTTAAACTTTAAACAAGAATCTTTTTGTTTTCATTAAATTAAGCTACCTAACTTGAAAGAAACGAGATTCTATTTTCGTTTTTGTTTTCTTTTTTTTTTGAAACGAAACGAAACTATTTCTAACACCTTAAAAAATTTCCAGTGGCGTTGATATGTAGAAAGAGCAATATCTTAAAAATCTATTCACTACAGATTTTTTTAAATTTCTCCATCCTACTATAAAAGTGTAATGTAAGTTTATCTTAAAATAAGTATATCTACAAAAACTGCTCGTTACTTATAGATTATTCTCTCTTTTTTTGAAGAGTAAGGATTTATTTGGGTTAATGAATTTCTTGACTGACATTTAGTGGTTCATCGGTATTTAATTTTTTTAATTGGAATGTCCAAAAAAAGTATTTTTCAGCTAACGCGTGTTAAATTATGCAGTAAAAAGAAAAGTTATGCCAAAGTAGAATCGTTTACAAAATATCATCGGGTTAATGGCACAATGGTTAACGTCGTCGGCTTTCAAACCTCACTGGTTTGAATTCCAATACAAAAAGCATTTTTCAATCAATTTTTCGATTTCCGTAAGGCGAATTCCCCCTATCATTCTAATGCTAAAAATAACGGGGTGAAGTGAGTGTGATTAGACAACCCCCTATCTTTTCTCCCTCATGCTCTTTTCCAAAAATAGAAGTTGAGTGACTGATTAACAAACAGTTTTCGTAGAAAAAACTCCTGTTGAGATATATCCATAAGGGGGCCATATGCTTCACATTAAGAGCCGCCATGGATTTTGTTTTTTTTTAAAGAAAAACTTCATGCATGTCTTTTTTTATAAATGATTTGTATTTTACACAAGATTACGTCGGATAGTAGTTTCTGACAAGGCCTGCAGATCTGACTGAAAGTCGTATCGTCTTGAGCAATTATGGAGGTACCTGGATAAATGTGGATTATTATTTTAATTTCAATATAAAAAATGATATATATAACAAAATTTTGACTACCATTTAAAGGATTACAAGATTGGCGGTCAAATGAGAAGGATTAAACTAGTTGATACGTAAAGGTTGACAAAGTAGGTGGGAAAGAATCGAAATACCATAATGGCTTCGAAAACTACTCATTTTTCAGTTAATTTAACAGTTTCATAATATTCAGTGACTTAAACTCTTTGTCACTAGAAAATAAGAAAAACGAAGTATACAAGTGTCTTAACCATATAACAAAGAAACAAAAATAAACATTTTCATCCACCGCCGAGTAAAATAAAATTTCAATGTAACATAATTTTTTAAATGTATTAATTGGAATAAGGAATGGATTTTATCAATCTGATCACAATGAAGAGTTGTTCAGTAAGACTGACGCAAAAAGATAAACGCGACCACGTCACAAAAAAAAATGAAGTTTACAGATAGAATCATCGTATTATGTGATGTTATAATCATTCACTTAGATTTCAGCAGCGCCTTTCCCTTAAAATTCTAAATATATATTAAACTAGCTGGCCCGACGAACTTCGTACCGCCTCAGAATCAATAAATGTTGTGTTAATTTATTGGATGAGTTAAATTCAGTTTGAATGAATACTCAAAATGAATTAAGTTCAATAAATGTGCAAAATTAAAAATGAAAAGTATTTTAATTACATTGAAATGATGTTATTCACGTGGCACAGTCGATAGATTTAAAGGAATGCAGTGGACCAACGATTTGATTTTGAATTGTGAAGTTTAAATGATCCACATCTTTGTTATTTGCTGCAAGAATTGCTCGTTCACTCAACCAATTATGATGTTTGTGATTAGCAATGATATTCAGGAACACTTTGTTGATTGTCCTTCGATGAGACGAAATTTCAAAAATTCGGCAAAAACGAAATCAATCCATTCGATTCGTCGACAGGAACACGGCCGTTACAGATAGTCAGCAAATGCTTGGAGAAATCTGCGGCAGATGGTCGTTTAGAAATGCAACTCGCATGTTTGTCGTTAGCTGAAGTTTCTTAACATAGCGCCACAGAGTCGATGTTTTAAGTCAAGCGTTTATTTCATCGGCAGCGGTCGATCTTGGAATAACTGGTAGTGTTTGGCGAAAATCGCCAGATAGTAGAATCATTGCGCCTCCAAAACATTTTGAGTCATTGCGCTGATCTTTCATAGTTTGGTTGAGTGCTTCCAATGCGGAGGAAAAATAAGCCACCATTTCCCTCATCAATTGCCTTCATTAAAGTATCGTACACTTTCTGTTGGGGGTTCAACAGTGGTACATTCGTTCGAAGTGATTGGTTCAATGCATCTCGATCATATTCACGTTTACGTTCCGATTCTCGATTGAAAGCGTCGTTCATTCCTCGATCTGGCGACGCATCATGCAGCGCATGAGGTAACACATATCTTCGATCAAAAGCAACGCCTGGTTATGTATCTCCTCATTCACCTCGAGATCGGGATTCCCTGAACTGACGCGAATTCGGTGTAAAGTGTCTTCGGACATGTCATCCTTGTACATTTTCCACAATTCACGTGGATTCGATGGGAAGCATGTCAAAAAAATGATAGCAAATAATTTGCGTATCTGACTTGGAGACGCAGAAACAATTGCTTCAGCGATTGTCATGTCCCAATGAGTTTAGTTTTCAAGCAAATTGAGCTATTGACATGCGGCACGAAATGTTTGGCATACGACGCCATTGACAGTTCGAAATGATTCGAAATGTCGACCCGAAGGGAATTATTGTTTTTTTTCAGATTTTTTATGTTCACAGAACTGAAACACTCTTAGAAAACCATTCCTAGCACTCTTACTGATTGGCTTAGAAATACTTGGCATAGCTAATACCTCTTTATTTCACTGTATTTTAAATAACAAAATTACATCTTCACAATGTTGACAAACGACTACTTTTGTTTGACAGTAACTGTCAAACAAAGACTATTAAATTTAGGTAGGATAAATTTGTTCTCAATGCATGTCACCAACATAATGACAGGGATCTTTTCAAAATTATTCAAATAATACTTTTTTATAATTTTACGAAAGTTCATTCTAAATTTTCATATTTTTTTTATTACCAAATGATATAAATTCTCAGTATAACAAAGAACGCAACATTTTCTAAATCTTCAATATTATATTTATGAGATTATCTTTCATTAGAAAAAAAAAATATTTTTTTGTTTAATGTTCCACACATACCAACAGTTATACAGTCAATCCTGTTTTTATGCGGTAGATGCGTTCCACGAAATATCGCAAAAAAAAAATCGCATAAAAAAACTTGACTTCCATACAAAAATTGGGGTGCGTTACTTAAATTGTAAAATCCGCATAACTTTGAAACAGCGAGTTAAAATATACACTAAATCGCAAAGTATATGAAAATAAGGGGAAAACCACGGCGTAAAAATATTAAAAAATAATCACTGTATGAAAATTCTATGTGTGTTTTAAAGCATGTGGTTCTAAATCACTCTTTTTCGGAAGAAATAGTATGCGCATCAATTTCATAAAACTATGGCTGTTTTCTTACAATGAAATTAGTGATCAGAGTTTGTTCAGATTTTCTTTTTCGATAATTAATTGGTTATGCAGTTTGTTATACCCATATATATTTTAAAGTTATCGTTGAAACTTGAATGCGCGATCAGAATTTGAATCATTTAGAAAGAAATGATCTTCTAATTTACTGAAAAGTTGGATACCTTCTTCAATTATTTTCGCAGTGAAGGAACTGGAATTTCTTTTAGTTCGTCATTGTTTTCTGGTTTTTTGTCAATAATTAAATTTAAATTATTGACATCTTCGTCACTTATATGATATATGATTATGATATAATTTTCGCTAAAGGTATCAAACCTTTCTTCGCCAAGTTCATGTGCTAAAGTAATCATTTCAGCTGATATTACCGATGTTTCAATGGTTTCATCGACTGTAACACACCTAAGTAGTGGACATAATTCAGCGATAGCAGATGCAACATGATTTAAACAGTCCGAAATCGTATTTTTTTTTCAAATGTCGGTTGTGTTTATGATTCTCTCTATCCAAAATACAACGATATATGGTCTCGATGTAATATTTAACATTTTTATATATCGTAAAATATGGTACATCTAAAAAAATGCATTTCTAAAAAACCGCATTACTTCGAAATCGCATAAAAAACCACATAAAAACAGGATTGACTGTATATGGGGATCAAAAATAAAATAATGATTTGATAGTATTCTATAACAATACATGAAAAGTATACTGATTTTTTTTTACATACCTTCTGATTTTATGTACTTTCATTCGTCTTTTCACATTTCAGTATATATTTTAGCGACGGTGATGAACATGAGACATAAATTCCTAAAAGTTTTTTTTTTAAATGGATATTGAAGATTTAGTTTCGATTTAGTTTAAAGTTGGCATTCCTAACTTGATTAACAAAATGCCTCACATGAGGTAACACATGTCTTCGATCTAAATCAAAGCCTGGTTATTTATCTCTTCATTCACCTCGAGATCGGGATTCCTTGAACTGACACGAATTCGATGTAAAATGTCATCCTTAAACTTGTTCCAGAAGCAACATAGTCGATGTGAACATGTAAAATAATGAGAGAAATAATGTCGTATCTACATGAATTCAGAAACAAATTTCTTCGTATTGCATGTCCAAGAATATAATTTCAGCCAATTGACTCTTTACATCAAGAAACACATCGTCATTTTTTTCGATGAAACTTGTAACGCCACCAAGAGCATTCGTGATCAGATCCGCAACGCTGTGCGGTTACGTTAAAATTCTCGATAAGCGTTCCAAGTGTAATAACGTGGTCATCTCAAGTATAACAACGTTCGGGCAAAATTTGGTTGTCAATAAGTTAGATAACCAATTATAAACGTTACCTATGTCATTATTGTCCGATTTTCTTCGTTTTAATTTCCAGATCATCGATTTCTTTTATACTAATCCATATCTAAATTTAAAATTTTTTTAATCAACGTCCAAAGACCTTCCCTTAAAATTCTTAATTTATATTAAAATATCAGATACGGAAATGATTTTAAAAATGAATGACGCTGAAAGCCTTGATGATATTTTATTTATTATTTTTTTACGCTTAAAATAGATTTTCTTTTAAATAAAGCATTTTGTAGCGATAAAAGACCATTCGGTTACTGTAATAGACATATCAAATTATGATCCGCACAAATAATGTAACATTATCATTATTTTTTGATTGACATAATAATTATTTCACGTGTTATGATAAATTAACCATTTTCTAACTACATTTATAAAAATATTTTTGCCATTTTATAACAAATTATTTTGTGCTATATAAGTAAATAATAATTTAACTTTGACCTATAATTTAAATTTAATTAAAGCTTTTCGTTATGACGTAAGCTCAGTGGGATACGGTTCCGATTATTACTTTATTAGGTAGACTAATAAGGATGTTTTGATAAGTTTCGTTTTCATTATAAACTGCACGACACTGTACTAGTCACCCAGAATCAAGAATGTGGAGCCAACAATGGAAGTTCTAAACATCCAACCACCTTTGGAAATTCTATTAGAAAAGTTTCACACTACCGTGCGAAGATCACATTCCGTAATAGGAATTAGAAAAGGGAGGTATCGCTTTGTTCAGCTTAACGAAATGTACATTTAAGCCGAGACTATTACAAAAAGAAATAAATAAACGAATTTAAGTTTGTACAAACTCACATGAAAAATTTCATGTACGACAAAAATCTTTTGATATTAAAAATAAATTCCACGATCCAATTATTATTATTTATTGTGGCCATTTTTGCCTCTAATGGAGCATTGTTATGTAAAAAGGCGACAGTCGTTAATTTGAACTGCATGTCAACTGTCTATTTGGTTGCGTAATCAGCTTAAATCTATTTTTTGATAATGATTTTTCAATAGGTAAATGGACTTTTTTTCAAGCCGTAAGAATGGCACAATTTTTATAACATAGTGTAAGGGGATGATTGGCTTATACACTTATTATTCTTGCATAATGCTTTCCTTCTATTATCCAAAAGAATGAGATTGATTGACTTAATTCGCTTAACAACTTTGGTAAATAAATTAAGAGTGACACATGAAATTTTTAAAAAATTACTTCTTACCACCATTCGTTGTGCATAAGCAGCCAACGTTTTAAGAAAAGTTTTCAGAGCGTCATCGACAGAAAAATAATCCAGCATTAAAATCAACTTGCTCAAAGTGAAAAGTTTTGCATTGAACATGCCATGGTTGGTTAGAAACTTAGAAGTTCAATGAGATGGTGTGATAAATTTTAATGTTAGCCTTCAGTACACATTTAAGCGTACTGATACTTATTCAAACACTATGAGTAAATATTATTTGATTGCGTTGTCGAGTGGTCAATGCCGTTCGCTTCATTTATGGAGATCAGGTTTTATAAATTGATTTTCAATAGATTTATATATTTATGTTCAAAGGCATAACATTTTCACTCATCCTATACTAAAAATGGACGAATCGATAACGACTGCCTAACCATTAGTCCTATCCTAGCTTCTCTTATCCCTATTGTCTTTGAAATAAGGGAGTTTGAGCAACTGAGTAACGAGCAGATCTCAGATAAAATCCATTATTATTCAATATGCTTCACATTGAAAGTAATCACGGTTTTTTTTAACCAATATGTTTCTATAACTTTTGATAAGAAAAAATTACTCTTATACCTAATATGACCAGACGTCCCGTTTTCAGGGAGATAGTCCCGTTTTCGGGTAGCGTTTCCCGATGTCCCCGAACACAGTTTCAATGTCTCATTTTCAAAAAGAGAAAAACTCGCAGTAACAATTAAAAGAAAACACGCAAAACTAAAATTCTGGCTGTAGAACCTAGACTAGAAGATAAAGGTGTAGTGTGCGCACGCAGTAAATAATACATTTCAATATAAATACTTTATTTTTATATGATTTTAAATAATATGTATATCTATATGACATCAAAAATCATTACTATCTAGTTAATTGTATTGTATGAAAGTGTGAGACCGTTAAAACAGCGCCTAAAAGTAGCAACATTTGTTTAGCTGTCCGGTTTGGATGGAGGGGGGAGGGGTAAATAAAAGTTATGTTAGTCATACCTTACCTTTAAGTTCGGACAGTTTTGTAGCATGTACATTTTATTAAATCGAGTAAAAAAAATCGTAAAATAAATGTTCATCGCTGGATAAAGCCACCTATTTAAGAAATTAATTCATTGATAAAGCGGAAATTCCTTAAAACTAACGTCTCATCACTTTTTTAAGGAAGACTATTTTATTTTTCGGTAGTATTTAAGTTGTTTTACTAAGGACGACCGTGAACAACTGTGTAAAGTCGTATGATTTTATCGATTTCACGACGTCCATTATCGTAGTCGTGTGATACTACCTGAACGCAGCCGGTGATTCATACGACACCCACGTATCTTATCTCAACAAAGGCACAATCGAAAAGGTCGTGTGTATAAATAGCACTCAACACTTTTGGCAGTCGGGGATTGTCCCTTGTACCCTCGCGGGCCTTCTCCACCATTCTGCGGATGATTTCAGGATGCGGAACCGTATTATATTTCGTAGGGCGCAGGGGAATCGGCAATATTGACAAGATGAACAGTTGCAAATAACTTATAAATGAACACCTGAGTGAACGCTACGAAAGAATACCCTTTTTTTAAATATTGTACAGCCGTTACTTCTTGTTTTTTTTTTGCAGTGGAAAATTGAGTAAGCGGTGTCAATTTTATAATATACTTTGCATTAGTAAAAACACAATATTCCTTTGTACTTCATTCCACTTTATTTAATATGTCAGGACCGGTTTCGCTCATCGCAAGCATTGTCAACTGATAAGAAACATAATTTAACAATGCTATTTATACAAAAATGAAAAGAAAAAAATCAGTCGACAATGCTCGCGATGAGCGAAACCGGTCCTGATATATTAAATAAAGTGGAATGAAGTACAAAGGAATATTGTGTTTTTACTAATGCAAAGTATATTATAAAATATCTCAAATTAAAATTGAAAAAATATTAATTTGACATATTTGTACCTTTCCAGGACTTAATCCCAGACCCACTTGGCCCACTTTTAATAAAATGGCCTCCTTAATCTGAAAAAAATAATCCACGTCCCTTCTGAACAATAATCATGTTGTGCGGCAGCTCCCGGAGAAAACCTGCGCTATTAGTTTGGGAAGCATCAAACTAGACTACAGCCTGCTGACAGCATTGTGGCTCTCCGTGGCTTTGTGGGTAAGCATGTTTCTTAACGCTCAGGCGGGCCTGTGCTCAAGTACCAGTAAAGTCATTGTCAAACTTTGATAAAATTAATATTTTAAATATGAGGCATGCGTTTTTGTCATGTTTCTTCATTTCAAATTTATCTCAAGTGAGTTATAAAAGATCTTTAAATTCATAATACTCAACACATTGGCATTAGCTGTCATGCGAAATATTATTTTTTACAATTAAAAGTTTTTGAATCATCCTTGATTCCATATTAATTAACATTGTTTTATTCAATTCGTATTAAAAGTCATACATGTATTTGATGTGGTTGTAACAAGACATCGTTACGTTCCTTGCAGTATTTATAATCAAAAATAATATATTTTTTAATAAGAATTTACAGCGAACACTTTAAAAATAGCATTAAACGACTAAAACAAAAACCGTTCTCTCAATATAATACAGAAGATTAACCACATCTGAATTAGAATTGCTTCTTACCAATATATATAATATATATAAAAAGAACTAATATTTAATACAAAAACAATCTACTATGTCTTACTAGAATAACGTTACGTAGTTGATATGTATTTCAGTTTCAATACATCGTCAAAACTATCAGTAGCGTGAAGCTACAAAAACTATAAACGTTCTCAAAGAATTTTATTAATTTTTGTAATAAAATAATAGGGTAAAAATATCAAGGTATTTCAGTTCTACAGTTTTTTATATGGTATACGTTGATAGCTATTTCGGCTTTCGCCATCGTCAGAACTAGATGACGAAAGCCGAAATAGCTATCAACGTATAACATATAAAAAACTGTAGAACTGAAATACCTTGATATTTTTACCCTATTAAAATGGAGTTCTACCAAGTAAATGCCAAATCAACAAATAAAATTTTGTAATAAAGTTCTACCAAGTGAATGAAACTTCAATTATCTTATATTTAATATGCTTTTTTTCTTATTTTTTTCGATTTATTTTGTATTATATAATTTTTTTGTGGTATTGATTAGTCATTAATAATATGACAAAGTCGCCGTGTAATATGAAATTTCATAGTTTTACATTGACTTGGCAGCAATCACCAAAATTTCATTTGATTAAGAGACTAGAGAAAAAAAGGTTTAAAGACTGGTTGTAATTGTCTCAAAAAGATACTTCGTAATTTTAAAATTCATTTTTGTCATGCAAAAAAATTACATCGTTTTTAAGAAAATGTCATGTATACGTAAGTGTCACTTCATGGTTATAAATATAATTAAAGTCTTTGCTTACAATAGTAATATAATAACAAAGCGTGATATTTTTACACAAAAAACACCGTATTTTGAGAAAAAATATTAAATTCGCAATTTGAACACCAGGCGCTGTAAGCGAGAACATTCTCTCAAAGCACAATAAACCAAATGCTCAAAATTTTTCAGTTAAAAATACAATAAGCTCTAAGCGAGAAACGTATCATCTACGTCATGTCAAATAAAGCACTGTACTACCGTCTCAAAGCTTTTGAACACCTGGGAGAAACGTTAAAGTCCCCAGGGGAAGCGCGTGGATTGGGGCGGAAGAAAAAGGGACGACGGGAGGAGGGAAAAGCTTGCCTCGGGAAAGCCCTTTTCTTGCCAATCGGTGACCTCGACCCGGTGCGCGGAGACAAAATATTTTCCGGGAAATGGCGCTCCTAGTTCGATTACCAAGAGGCGTTGCTTCACTGCAAAACATCAAATATATGATTCTAAGCAGTATTTTAGTATAAATGATTTTTAGTAAAAAATATATCATTTTTTATGTAAAGTGACTTAACACAAACTTTACTTCAAACATTTTGATAAAGATTTTTTTCGAGTCCTCTGTCAAATGGACAACTCAGTGGATTGAGTTGCGATGCTTACGAGATCGAATCTCAATAAGGAAAGAGTCATAAATTAATATTTCGTTTTATGGATTTTTGTTCAAAGGTAATGGATGTTTGAGAATTTTTGGTTTACCTACCGTCCCTCCGATTCTAAAAATGAGTAGAAACGAGAGCTATTAGTTTTCCACTATCTTCTTTTCTTTACTCTCTTCAAAAAAGAGAGGTTTAACAACACTGAGTTACAAACAGTTATAGCAGAAAGATATCTGCTGAGATAAATTTCATTTGTAGAAATATGACCGAGGTCAGATCCGTGGCCAAGCTGTCAACGTCGTTAGTTCCGTGACGGATCTTACGAGCTTAAGTTCCAGAATGAAAAGCAAATTTTAGCAAGAGCCATTAGCTGACCTGCTGTTAAATATTTAAGACTTCCCCTACGGTGCTAAAAATACTTCCGATATGTTGCTGGCCCTTAAAGAACCAAGTGAAAAAACATGTTTTTCACTTTGTTCTTAAAGGGCCAGTAACATATCGGAAGTATTTTTAGCACCGTAGAGGAATTTTTAAGACAGTATATGAGTATAATATAATATATATATAAATCTATATATATATTTTATGCGCGTTATTAAAGCGATTTCAATTACAGCTCGTAAGCTGATGAAACGAGCTGAACATTCTTCCAAATTTGTCAAATACAAAAAAATGCTGTAAATTTCATGACGTCTTGGCTCAAGTTTTGATATAGTTTTTAAGGCGGGAAAATACGAGCACATTTTTTTATGATTAAGATGATAATGTACACCTACATAATGTTATGGTTTATATTTTTAAAATTGATAAAGTGCTTGTTGGCAGTGTTAAAAAATCGAGTAGTATTGAAATAATGTGCGAAAAAATTGTCAAAAGAAAATATCTGAGAACGAAAATGATGTTCCTCATTTTGTAAAAAAAAAGCCATTATGGCGGTGGCGTCTGTATAGATTGGTGTGCGAAAATATGAAATAGGGTGATTTGTTTTAGAAAAAAAAAACGCTCGCTATATGAAAAATATATTCAAACATATTAGGAGCCAAATAATTTACAGATAAAAAACCTAAAATGGCTGCAAGAAAAGTCATATAGCCATTAATATAATATATAAATATCGCTGGAATAAAATATTGCCAATGGAAATAGGGAATTTTCTTTTTGATGGATGGATGGCAAGTCGGTACTTCGAATTTAAATTTGAATGCGGGCTATTTATAGAATTTAACGCAAAAGAATGTCAGATGGGGTGAGAGCTACAAGTTAGTGTACGAATGAGTTTTTTTTTAAATTGAGAATGTTTTGCATTTTTTTTTACATTCGAAATTCGAAAACAAACGCTTAAAAAAATAATAATATTTGTCTTAAAATAATGATAATAAAATTTTAATACATTTTTCACTTACTCCAAAATATTGTTAACCATATATGTTTTATAAGAACTGGCTGTAAACTAATCAACAAATCAGTTTTATATGAATTGCTTTGGTTTTATATTAAGTCCAAACTTCTAGCTTACGAGCGAATATTTTTTCATTTTAATTTTTCACGTCTGATAATGTGAATTTATATTATACTATTTAAAAAGTAGATATTATTTAATAAAATTTAAATTCCATACAATTACTTAAGAAATATTGTTATGATAAGTCTAGATTTTTACTCCTTATATTGAGCGTATGAACTTCTATACGAAAATATTAACAGAAAACTATTAATGAAAATTGTTTATCAGTCAAGAGAGAAGAGAAACTGAGTAATTACTTTTAGTTATATAATCATGCATGACAATGTATGACCGGGAAAAACTATAACATTGCAAACATCCATATCTTTGAATACAACTTCAATTTATAAAACTGTATCACTTGACATGCAACTGAGTTAAATTAAATTCCAGGAGCAAAAATATTATATTTGGTCTGCTACTTTTTTTAAATACTTTTAAAATTTGTTTGTGCTCTTGAATGAAATTGTAAGTATTTGGTCACCCTGTAATATATAAGGAAATTTTGAAGTAATTAAATTCACATTCAAAAGAAATAATATCTCTTCATTTGGATTTGATATGCGCCTTTTAATTTATTTCATGTTTCCTTTTTTGTTCGTTATACTGTTATATGAGACCATTTTCTTGGCATTAAATTGTTCGCAAAATTTATTAAAAATGCTCTTCCGTTTCAACGAATGCCACGAAGTATGTATTATCTAAAAATTTAATATCGAGTTAACGAAAATATCATTTTTTCATGTTGGAATTTTCAAGAATTTTTTCTTGACACATGCCCAGAATTACTGAAAATAAAATTGTAAGAATGATAAATGCCTTTTTATAAAAACAAACAATTTATCGAAACATTTAAGTAAATACGAACTGGGATTTTTTTAAAAACCATGTCCTATTTCAATGTGGAGCTTATGGATTTATAATCATTTCATCTTCAACATTTCGAAATGTTTTTGCATTTCCTTCTCTCGCTCAAGATTTCCCATCTTATATAACTATGTGATATCTAATGATGCTTTAAAGTGTTTGTCTGAAATTGTTGATCTTGGTATAAGATTTGACTCCTCTTTCAACTTTCATTCACATATTACTTCTATTGCACTGAGTGCAAGCAAACTTCTTGGGTTTATTGTTAGACAAAGCAAACCATTTGAAAACCCAACTGTGTTTCGCACGCTTTATGTTTCTTTGGTCTTAAGTAAGCTTGAATATGGATCCATCATTTGGAGTCCATATGAAAGTTCATACAAGCTGCAATTGGAGAGAGTACATAAGAAATTTCTTAGATATTATTATTTCAAAAAATTTAAATTCTTTCCCTTTGATAATTCCTTAAATGAATACTACCCCACCAAATTTCTTTTAGGAATGTTATCATTTCACTCTCTTGAAGCTCGAAGATCGTTTTCAAGCTTAAAGCATTTTTCTCTTCTCCTTCGGGGCCGAGTTAATAATCCTGAAATTCTCAAGACTATTAATTTACATGCTCCCAATTTATTTTCACGTGGGCGAAATTATGAGCGAAAACTTTTATTTCTAAAAACTTATACCTCGCTTAGGAGGTATGAGTCACCAGTTCCTAGGGCCGTTCGATTGATCAACTCTTTGCCTAGTGAAGTGGACATTTTTGGTGATAGTATTTGTGAACTGTTTGTGAAATTTTACTATTTTATTTCTTGATTTTTTGTGTTGATTTTTATGTATTATGTAATTTTATTTTATATTCTGTGTCTTTTATTTGTCAAGTACATGGCGAATTGGCGTAAGCTGTTATGTCATGTACCATATTTTTAACTTTAAACAATAAATAAATAAATAATCGAGTTGATATCAAAAAAATTGTCTCAACGAGAGCTGCTTGTTACTCAGTCTTTTTTTTGATAGTAGGCATAGAAAGATAAGGCTTGGACAGAATAAGTACAATAGTTAGCTTATCACTCTCACTACGGCTGTTTTTAGAATATGATAAAAGGAAAGGAATGTAAGACGCCTATTCACCTTAACGGAAACCCATCAATCGATTAAAAAATCAATTTACGAAACTATCCGTAGTGGGTTTTATGCCCGCGAACTTTGTAACCGAAGCCAATGACGTTAACCAATTAACCAGGGACCCGGCAATTTAATAGAGTTATTTTTATTCTTAAATTATAAAACTAATTTAATTATTCATAATCCTAAATCAATTTGTAAATCAAATTCACTCCCAATGTAAAACCTATAAAATCTCGATGTGGCATACAAAAAGTATTCACTTAACGAGATATTAGTAGTTGCTTTCTCAGCGCTTTTGACACCGTTTTTGAGTGGGTTAAGATCTGTGCAAACATCAAAGACAATAAATTATTTTGGGCACAAATACAAAGGTGAACTGAAAAAATATTTTTAAAAAATATCCATTCTGGGAATAGAGCCCACGGTCTTTCAACTAAATAATCAAACACCTAACTACGCGAATACAACGTTCCCTCTAAGCTGCGCGCGTGCGGTTGGAAACCCCCCACGTACTCATTCCGGGTTGGCGCGCAGTACAAAATAGTTCAATTAATATTTGATCGGTCCGCGCAGTCTTTGAAATTTCCGCGCAGCTAACCTCTTGCCTTAGAGGGAACATTGCTGTCGAGTGAGTTGGTAATTTGTATATAAGTGTTGCGATTTTTTCATTTCAAAAGCAACCAACGATTTGAATGCCATCACATTTTTATTATAAATAATTGGTGAAAGTTAATCATTTTGTACATCTGCATAAAATTTCCTTTTTGATATTTAAAAATTCTACATATTAGTATATATTACATATCTTAGTAGATATTATATATTTAAATATTTGTTACATTATTTCTAGATATTTATTCTTTTGTTAAATATAATTTAAATTCGTCTAGCTAATGAGTATTATATATTTTTTTAAATTTATTTTATCACACTCACAGATATAACTTAATTACTATTGTTATTAAGTAACTTTTACTAGATTTCCATGTTGTCTTATTATAGAATTGGTAGTCGAAGAGATGAATAGTGCTATTTTAAAAAGCCCTTTTTATACCTATCTATTTTGGTTATACTTTTAAATCATCTTTGAAAAAAAATCGACCCTATATGTAGCGAGCGCTTAAAGATTTTTTTGTTGTCCGCTATTGCTTGTTTTTCTTGCAGCTCATGCAAGCATTCATAGTTGAGGAACAGGCTGAAAGTTTGAGAATTATTATTAATATAATTAAAGTAATTTTCTGCTCTTATGTTGAATGTACTAAGAATACATAACATCAACAACTGTTATTACTTGTCGGATCTTATACTAATATCATATTTAGAGATATATTCAAATAAAAAATCATTTAAGAACATTTCAAGGAGAGGAAACATCACCTACTATCGAACGTAAAATATCTATTGAAATAATAATCATTTGATATTAATACTGTTGAGTATTTCACCAGTAACCTTTTAATCGCATTTGCAAAGCTTTACTTCTATGTTTCTGGGGTCGACTTCGAATAGACACCAGAGTAATAATGAAATAGTTAAGCCCCAAGAAACGCGTCTCGTAAATTTTCCTAAATTCTCATTTAATATTAAGCCAAGATTTAGATATTAATAATAATTATGGTATGTTAAAACATAGATTCGCCTTTGTTCCTGTTTACATAATACATGTAAATTGTTATAAAGAGCTTTTCATTACTAGAAAACTATCTTTACATCTGTTTGTACACTTTGGATTGGAGATAAATTTGTTCAACGTATAAAATTTAATAGAAGATAATTATTGTTTGATAAAAATTATATAAATATAAACATTATTTTATCAATTCTATTTGTTTTTATTTCATGAAAATAACAGAATACTTCAGTAAAGCGTTTATAACTTTACTTACTATCGCAGTTGTCAATTAAACTGTAAATAATTATTCATTATTAAATATAATATTCATCTACTGTTAAACGTTTTACTTTTAAATTTAGTAAAAAATACTGTTTGCAATCGAAGACTTTATTTGTGAATGTAAATGTAAAATTATAGCTTTGTAAATTTGTTGTGATGTGGTTTAAAATTCCATCTTCAATTTTAATGATTTTATAAAGTTCATGTGATTTTTTTTTCAATTTTTTTTTGTAAGGTATATAATTATTAATATTCCTGCAAGAAGTTTATTAATAAGTGAGAAATAATTAGTTTCTCACCACCATGTCCTGTTGGCAGAGCAAAAGATTTTTTTATTTAAATTCATGGCCAGGATAAATTTTGAGCTGTACCCAAGTTTGTGTGCTCAAAAAATATAAAATAAAAAACGTATTTTTGTTACTGCCTGAATCAAGAATATAACGGTGATCTGATTAAATAATTAAATGAAGTATTTTTTGTAAAAAAACATATTTTTAATTAAAAATGGAGTAGATGTCAATCAATTTGAAACGCTTCTGATTATAGTAAAACACCATGGCAGGTATTTTAGATTAAGCCACATTGTTTCTATGTAAAGGAGAAAAAAAGCTTAAAACTATTTATATATATAAATATAAAGGTATGGAATCTTAATAACATTGATTGTATTAAAAAAAAACTTGTGCATTCTAATATACACGACGATGCAGCGCAGCGGCGACGTGTAAATGCTACTCAAAATATAAACGAGATAAAAGTATAATTTAAGATTTCGACTGAAGGTGCTTGGTGGAATTTCAATATTAAATTTGAATCATTCAAATTATGTACACTCCCACAGATTTTGTCACTAACGACCCGGGTCAGTTCAAGTTCATCCGTGCGCTTGAACGCCTGAAGATGCCGAAAGGCGAAACCCGGGTCGTTAGTGACAAAATCTGTGGGAGTGTACATAATTTGAATGATTCAAATTTAGATAAAAGTAGTTATTTTAGCTTCCCTCCAAGATTGAAACAGCAAAGAAAATAATGGACTGTTTCCTGTGATAGAAAATATGAAAAGGTGCGTATTGATTACCTAAATACACATTGTCTTTATCATGTGTTTAACAGATTGATAGCCGAACAATTCAATAAAATTTGTGTCTCAAACTCGCTCACTAAATAATAAATAACAGTTGGTAAGACATGGAAAACTTATATTGATAGTTAATCTTTAAAATCAAACGTATTCAAATTAAATGAAAACTGACACCCTTTGATTTTAACAACTTCTCGAAAGATGTGGGATCCATTTCAAGTACTTTAAGTTATCAAGAGATATGTCTATTATAAAAGCCCTCTGTCACGAAATCGACTTTGAAATTTTTGACGTGGGTCTTATCCCTGAGACGGGTCAAAAAGTTTTTCTATTTCTTTTTGTTTTTCAAGACAAATGATATTATTTTCCGTTAGTTTATACACGCGGACGTGGCTGCTTACTTCTTGACGAAATGACTTCAGGGATTTGATGCAACAGAATAGCAATCTTTTTTGATTTTTGAACCTGCTAAATTCTATTGCTTTTCGTTACCATGATCGCTTGGAATGTGGAAAATATCAAAACTTAATAAAGCGTACCACAACATAAATTTTTCAATGAGAGCTGCTTATATTAAAATTTTCGGCTCTGGCCCATATCACGTTACACTATCCTGTGTGCCCGGCTTATTTTTTAAGAATTTTATTTTTTCTTGATGTCTTTCTAAAACTGCTTTTACTGTGAAACTGCGTGTTCAAGTCAAATAAAACCTTTTGTGATTGCTTAAAATACTATATAAATTCAATTTTTATGATATTATTGGCAGTTTTTTATGTACTGAAAAGCCATATTAAAATTTTTGCACACGTTCCTTAATCTTTTTGTTTTGTTTGACACAAACCTTGAATGTTCTACGTAGCTTATTTATTTTTGATGTTGCAATTGGTATAAAAATATTTGTGAAGGCTTTTCTTCTTACCAAATATTTGATGCCTTAGCTTTTATTAACCGTAATGGATAACTTTTAGGGTGTTCACTGTCAATACTTGGTGGAAAGGCATTATATTAGTAAAAACACAATATTCCTTTGTACTTCATTCCACTTTATTTAATATGTCAGGACCGGTTTCGCTCATTACGAGCATCGTCAACTGATAAGAAATATAATTTAACAATGCTATTTATACAAAAATGAACAGTTATAAACAACAATTGGCATTGAAAAGAAAATACCAATTACATTAAAAGTGATTCTAAAATAGCACAAAATTAAAATGTTTAACACATCTAACATATAATTAAAAAGTCATCTCAGATTAATAAATTTAGAATGGGGATTGAAAGTAATTATAAACATAATTAAAATTTGGGAATTCTTTGACAAAGTGATACAATGAAAATAATGACATTAATAGAGTGAATAGGCTTAATGATAGTTTCCTATTTTTCCCCGCTTCTAAGGGTGAGTGTACATGCTTAAACAAAATCGACAGCCAGGAAGATTCTGAAAAATAAATTTTTCAAAGACCATATCAATTCTAACTTAGAATTAGTGGAATGAAGTACAAAGGAATATTGTGTTTTTACTAACGTAATGGATAATATATTTTTATGACATTGAAAAAATAATTGAGCTCGGTAAGCGTTTTATGTTATAAAGTCACAATTAAAATATATTCAAACGGCCAACGAGATCTTGGCAGCGAAGCTGCTATTAGCGTCAGGACTATTATTAAAATCTATTTTCACGCGATATTTTTTTTAATAAAGTCGGAGATTTTTTTCTTCCTTTATATAACTCGCAGATAAAAATATGCGCCATTATGTAAAATGCTTTCAATTTTTTGTTCAGATGTCATGAAAAAGTCAATAAAAAATATCAATCACACACTCTGAACGGACGTCAAAAATGACAGTATAAAAAAATTCACTGTCGTCATTAGTGTGATGTAAATCAAGGAAAATCGTAACGCACATCTGGTGTCCAGTGTTGCCAAGCCCAAATGTGAAATTAAAGTAAACAAAATATTTTTGATTTGATTGGTATCTTTTCATATGTTATGGGGCGCTTGTGGAGCAAGCTCCAATCTCCCTTTCATCGTTGGTTAGTGTTTTTTTATTTTTATTTTTAGATGTTGAGGGCCCAATTTTTTTTTGAAGGATTCTATTTAATTTTTTTAGAATCATATTGGATTTTTCTTGTAAATATATATATTTTTTTAAGATTTTATTATTTTTTGGGTATAGAGGGATGGGGTGGTGTGGGAGAGGAAAGGTAGCATATATAGTGGGGGGGGGGGGGGTGAATAGTAAGGGAGGAGTAACAATTTAAAGTAATATAAGAATAAAAAAAGGGGTTTATATGTTTAGAGTGGTGATAATATGCATTTGTATTTACATTAGGTGAGTTTTTTTTGGTTTTTATGTATTTGCTTATTTTGTTTCGACCGCGTGATAGCGGCGCGGCACCCAAGCATGTCGGTGTTGGGGTTAGAGGGGAACTCTTAATCTATTGATGTATAACATTGATCGCCAAACGGTCGCTCGCGAGCTACTGGTAGCTCGCCGAGGCTTTTTCGGTAGCTCGCGTAGGATATTTTATCATATTTATAAATTTGCCTATAAAATTTTATTATTGAACTCCGAAAATAAAATAAAAAATCGAATGAAGGCATTGTTTTGTTCTACCTATTTATGTGAACCAACGTTTTCTACTATGAAGGTGGTTAAGAGTAAATATAGAAACAGACTCACAGGTGTACATCTTGATAATTGCATTCGGATGGAAGTGACAAGGTACTCACCGAGAATTGTGGAGGAAAGTGAATGCTATTCTTTTCACAAATTATTTTTA
Organism: Himalopsyche anomala; assembly: GCA_031772345.1. Lineage (NCBI taxonomy): Eukaryota > Metazoa > Arthropoda > Insecta > Trichoptera > Rhyacophilidae > Himalopsyche > Himalopsyche anomala. The sequence goes on from CM062838.1 coordinate 7,745,987, forward strand.
CTCGTTATTTTTCCTTTTATTTTTATATTTATTTTTACTCATACTTATTTTTCAACTATTATTTTGTTTATAAATACATAATTAATGTCTATAATTTATTTTAAGTAATATAATAATATTTTATATGTATGGGCCGATCATAAAAAACTATAAAGACGGAATATGTATAGGTAGCTCACCAGACAATTTCAATTTCTGAAAGTAGCTCACATCCTTATTGAGTTTGGAGACCACTGATATATATCAACCAGTACTGTAGTCCAATGAATTATTCGTGCTATTCGATTGCGGTAGCCACGGGATTTAGTCGTTGTTTGGACAATGTCGTAATTTATTTTAAAAACGATATGTAGATTTGTAACTTAAGACATGGATGCTTGTGATTATCACATTTTTTTGTCACCTATTTGATTTACAAAATGGAAAATGACGAGAGTGATTAGACAAATTTTAGTCCTTTTATAGTTCCACGCGTATCGCCTTACTGACTAAGGTACATACCGATTACGAGACTGAATTGATCAGTTCTCGTAGAAAATACTCTTGTTCAGAAATTTCATAATTATCCTGTAGTGCACACAAGAAGTGAATACAGTTTAAATTATAAAAGATTTTTTAGTGATGTTATATATTTTGGATTGTAAAAAATAATTTGTCTTTTTATAAGCAAAGAGAGTAGGAATAGAAGGGTAAGGCTAGGACAGAACTAGTGGTTAGCTAGTCGCTCTCCATACACCCCGTTCATAGAATAGGATGGAAGGAGGATTTCCATACATCATATACATCCATGCCTTCGAACAGAAATTCATAAATCAATTGAAAAATCAATTTATAAAACTGTCCGTACTGGGGTCTGAACCCGTGACCTCCGTAACCGAAGCCAACGACGTTGACCATTCGACCACACAGGCGGCCAAATATATATATAATAAATATATATATAATAAATATATATAGGTTTATGTATACGTAGGTATAAACATTTCTTTAAAAAAAAAAATACATATTGACCTTTAATTTATGGTGGCCTTTGTTTTCTAAATCCCACATTTTTTATAAATATCAGTATCTTTGACAAAACATCAACTTTAAAAAAATATATTATATAGAGCCTCAATCGATAGATAATTCAAATTTTTGTCTTTTTTATTCCTAGTTTTTAGCAATCTTAACTAAAAATTTGAAATTTTTCATAAGAGTGTAATTTTTATAATGCTGAGTTTTCTACAGCGTGATTATAATAAATTTGCTTAATTAAACATTATTGTGTATATTTTTGGCTATAAAACCCATAATTAAAAATAAATGTCGTTTACTTATAAAAAAACAATACCATATATCAACAAAAAATAATTTAGATTAATATTTAAACAATTCTCACGCTTTTGATTTAAAAGTACAACTGGCAACAAAAAAGCGTGTCAGCATATTTTATATTTGCGTACACTGTCAATGGATTTACCTAATTCCTTGTCATTTGACACGATGGTATGACAATTGACAGATGAAACTGTCAACAGAACATATTACAAATGAAGACTTAGATTACTATCAAATGTAAGCCTTCAAAAGGCGATACTAAGAATATACTGATACGATAGATATTGCAAGATAAGTTTACTCAGAATCCTATTGTCACTTGTAAAGTGCGTGTAGTCGTTGATTTCAAAGTCGTCTTTTGTTATCACTTTATTGCGTTTGAGAAATGATAAACATGTTATATATAAAAGAAAATAGTCTGTAAATACTTAAAAAATACTATTAATTAAGTATTTTTGCATTCGTTGATTTGTTTCATGGGGAGACGTCAGAACTAGCTAGATAACGTTCTGTGGATACTTCCGGAAAGCCTCAATCCTGCTTGCTTCTTTTGTTCAGGAAGATAGTCAAATAATATCCATAATGTTTAATGAACGGAACTGAAGGATGTTGGAATCTTATGGGAGGAAAAATATCAATTCGATTTACAAAGAATCACAGAGTGAACGTGGGCAAAGAAATGATACTTTCAATGTTTTATTGAAAACAAATACATTTATGAATATTTAAATTATGGCTAAGTATTTGAAATAACTAAATTTACATAAAAAAATATGTGAATTCTCAATATTTTTTTTTGAATTCAATAAAAAACAAACATTTATAAAAATCGAAAAATTCTCGTTTTTTCTCAATTAGAAATACTTTTATCCCTAGAGATTCGCCAACATTCTTGAAATATTAATTACATTGAAGTGAACGGTTGTCTTCGCATAGCGATTTGAAATCTTTTTATTAAGTCTACAATTAGAAAGAAAATTTTCTTTCCTTTTGTTTTTAATTATTATAAATTAATCCAACCCTTTTTAATTAAAACCTATTAAAGGAAACGTTCGGGAATGGACAAAAACTGTTGGATGATCAAAAGAAAAGGTCCTTATATTTATTACAGCAGTATCTTTCGAGAAATCAGTGACAGGATTATCTGATTTTTTAAAATAATGTCCTCCAAGATAACAAAAATAGGCAACAATAGTATTTTTGTTAAATTTGTGTCATATGAAATAAATCAATTTTTAAAATCAATTAGGTTTGTTTGATGTTTACATGACGTATTTGTGCATGCAGTATATTCAACAGATTGTCAAGCAGTAGCTAATATTTATATTTAATATTTATGTTATATTATAGTAGGCAAATATGTAATTAAAAGAATTTGTCATTGTGAGACTCAACCAAGTAAACAATTTATGAGATTTTTTAGTCTTATAGTGGACGGGTTAACACAACTAGAGATATTGAAACTATTGACTTTTTTGTTTAGATTGTTAATTTAAATCCGATATGCATGAATGATTTTAGTTCTGCGTGCGGTCACAAAAATAAAATTATCTAAAGGTCACAACCAGTCCTTCTCAAACACTATCATTTTTTCTTTCCTCTTGAACAAAATTCGGCAAACTTTTTTCGTAAAAAGCCACAAAGCAGGAAACAAAGTTTCAGATATTTAATTTAGGCTTCAAATTGTTTTCTCAGAGGGAAACAATGTTGACACAAAAATAAATATATATATAGTATTATGAAAATATCACATGGCGCAGCGGTTAGCGTCGTGGGCTTCTCACGGGTTCTAGTCTCAGTACGAACAGCAATTTATCGATTTATCGATTTCTGTTCGAAGGAGTGGGTGTTTGTGATGTCTGAAAAATCCCTCCCGCTCATTCCGATCCTTAATAACTGTGCGTAGCGAGAGCGATTAGTTAACCACTAGTCCTGCCTTAGCATTATCCTTCCATCTCTACTACTCTTTGAAAAAGTAGAGGTTGAGCGACTGAGTAACAAACAGTTTTTGTATAAAAACTTCATTTGAGATACCTCCATTGCAAGGCTATATGATTCACATTGGGAGCGGACATTACAAAAAAATACTTTAAAATGCCAATTCGCTTAATGTTTTTGAATTAGAAAATTTTAATGGTCAAACTCTGTGAGATTTTTAATTATTCATTCGAGATCAACACGAGAAGAAGAAACATCACAAACACCCTCGTCTAAGATCTAAAATTTAAATTGAAAACATATGGATTTGCTATTGACCTTATCGAGTCTTCGAGTCCATGCCGGCATAATTTACCAGAGCAAAACTTTTGACAAGTACACCACAAAGGTCGAATATGTTTTACTGGTTGCCACACTTTTTTTGTAGAAGTGATTAATTAGATGATACAATTATTGATTTCGATAATCATTACAAAAGAGAATAAACAAAAACCCATCTTTAGGAATGCGATCGGCCGGTCGAACACGATAGACCGTCCCTGATTTTTGAACATACTTAAAATAAACTCTAAAATTGAAATAATTGTAATCGATTTTTTTAGATATCATGTTATCAAACTAGTTGGTATTCGAAGTTAGTAATCGTTCATCGACCAATATTATTTGTGATTCAAGCCATTTTTTGCTTTAAATCAGTTTTCGTTACAAATCCTAGATATTATCAGAGGATGAGATTTAAAAAAAAAAAATTAACGGAACTGAAAATTCGAAGATTTGTTTATTTTATATATTTGTGTCAAATATATTTTTTTATTATTTGACAAGGGATTTAATTCTCTATTAAATATCAACGATTTAGCAAACAGTATATTGGAATATTGAGTTTGGATTGTTTTTATGTTTCCAAGTGGCTTGTTCAATCCCGATAGAAGTGTCAAAGCATATTCAATATCTACTAAATAATTGATAGAACTTAGATACTATAATTGTGGCTTGAAATATTAAATTGTATTTTATGTATATGTGAGATGTTATAATAGCACTGGGAGATTTATCACATTGCTGATAGATAACGTCTAAATATAGTACTTCATTATGACTAAACAACTAATAGTAGTACAGGTTATGTATCTATATATATATTTATTAACATTAAAAGTGTTTCTTCAAGAGCTGCTTGTTAGTCAGTTGATCAAACTCTCTTTTTTTCCAAAAGAATGTTGAAATAGATTGATAGGGCTAAGACAAGACCTACAGTTTGTTAATAGCTCTCACTTTGTCTTGTATTTAGAATATTAGCTCTCGAGAGGTGAAGTGAGCCAACTAGTAGAATAATATAATCATACTATCACGCCCTTTACTTAGTGTTTTGGTAGAGAGCATATTTTTATTTTATTGCAATATGTATTAACTGACGTTACTTCACTTTTACGATACTTTAAGACGTGTACAATATTAAAATGCATCTAAATTATTTTTTTATAAAATATCACTTGGCTCTCTTTACCTCTAATGGGCCCATATGATGTCTAGGAGTGGGAAATTTAAGACATCACACACATCCATGCCTTCAAACAGAAATTCATTAACATATTTAGTATCTAAAATTATATATCGAAATATTATTGTTATAACAGTTTAAAACAATAAATTTGATATTTTTGTAATAAATGTAATTTGTCCTATTTTTTCCCAATACCCAGATTGAAAAGCTCATATGTTCAATAATGTAAGAAAAATGAACACCTTACAAATCAAAAAATTACTATTTCTAGCCATTATATAATATTAACAATTCATAACCAAAAATTAATGCGTATTATCTTTACATAAAAATTAACCAAATTCCGTTTTTTAAATTCTGAAAATCCGTTTAAAAATAAAATAAAACACTTTTTAATATTTTCTGATCAAAAATGTGTTTTGGATTTATGAGTATTAAAAGATAGGCCGACGATATATGATTATTAAATAAATACGTCAAAAATGTATGTTTGTATTTTATTATCCCTCTGGTCGGAATTGTCGCTGTTTTGTTTTTATCACGTTCTGTTTTCTCATGCTCTGTGTTGTTCAACTACCGCGTTGCTCCAAAGGTAGACAGATAAATCAAGACAAATATAATAAAATTGTTAAACTTATAAAAATACAAATATTTAAATGTACAGTTTTTATAAAACGCGTCAAAGCGTATTGGACATATTTTACGGACAAAAATACGGCTCTGCAGGTGTTGTTATTTTAATCGAATCATCATTAAAAAGAATGGTTTAAAATATTTTTTTTTCTTATTTTAAAAATTTGTGTGGTGGATTATCATTCGTGAAGTATTTCCCAAAGTGGGTGAATAGAAAAAATATCACGAGACTTATCTTTGAATCGCGTGTGACAGAGGAGTTTGCCTCAAAGCGTGAAATAATCACAATTATAAGGCCGCATTGTAATGTATGTGTTATGCTTTGTGACCGAAACTTACAAATTACATCTGATACTCTGCTGAATGTGAAATTGCGTAGAAAATTGCGGAGTAACCCGCAATTTGCAGCTATATGCAGTGCCGTGCGTAATCTCATAGTGCTTCACAATTTAATTTACAATTGATAGGCACCAGTTGATTGATTGAACCAGAACTCCATTGTAATAAAGTAAAAATATCAAAGTATTTAATTCTACATTTTTTTATAAAATGAATTTATATCTATTTCGGCGTACACAATCGTCAGAACTATGTTTAAACCTGCATTTACTCAGCTGTATATACAGCATTAAAAGAGATACACAATACGTTTTGTTAATTACCCTAAAATCCTAATTTATATTACGTAGCATAAAACAGCCGGAAAACTTAGACTGGTTTTTGCAAGCTTCACATAGTTTTAGTAGTGAAACAAACGTTGAAAAAAAGAAAGTTGTTCAATGTGAATGCGTTTAATCAATAGTTAAATAATATTTTGATGAATAATATATGTCGTGTCAATAATTCAACGTTTAGCAAGCCACTGATTTTATATAGAAGATTTCGTGAACGCGTATAGGCGCTGATATCAGAGAATGATGCTTTCATAAATTTAAAGCTGTAATGAGAAGTCATACAGCTTCTCGTACAAGATGGCTACGGCACACGAAATGACGACGAAATTTCATGTCGTATTGCCGACGTAGAAGAGAGAATTTTCCAGACAGACAGAATTTATGAGCACGCCTTCTAATGCTTATTGCTAGAGAATTGTAATAATCCGTTTGCAGATGTAGAATGAAAAAAAACGGGTGCCATAAAGAGCTAAAGATGATAGTCTGTCGCCCTTTTATATCGTGGATTTTATCCAGAAAAAATACGAAATAGACAATTTCAACATTTTACCATTAACGAAATGTGCAGCCAGATCTAAAGTGCAATTTAAAGTATTTGAAAAGAACGCATTCAAGATCTTCTCCGAAGGAGTTTTGTGGTACTTTTATTTTAAAAACAAAATTTGTCGAGTTCTAATAATCTATTGGGCAGCCGAACGAAATATAATTTTCAAAAATATTTAGTTCTATAAGAAATAATATCTTTTGTTCGTTTTTATCTGTTATAAGATATCGCAGTTGAAAATGAAGTAATTGTTTGCAGATTCTTACATTATTTTCAACAAGCCTTCTTCCCAAATATGTTCATTTCAATAATATTGCAAATATGCCCGTATGTTATTTAGCATAAAAATTGTACCTCATATCACCACTAAACAAAAATAAATTTATTTATTTGTTTCTAGAAAATTTCAAACTGGAGAAATAATATTAGATACGTCTTAAAGGAATCAAATTAAATATGATCGATTTTATTAATTAAGCTAATTATTTCAACAGAAGTTTTTTTCGAGAACTGCTTGGTCCTCAGTAACTCAAAATATCTCTTTTTGAAAGACAGTAGGGATAGAAAGTATAGTGGTTAGCTCATCGCTTTCAACACGCTCCGTTATTTTTGAGCTGAAATGGTGTGAGAGAATTTTTAGACTTCATAAACATTCATGTCTTCGAACAGAAATCAATAAACTGATCTGTCACGGAAGTCAACAGTGTTGACCACTGCACGACGGACCCGACGACTAATAAGCAAATAAATTTAAAAACTGAACATAATTCTAATGATTATCTGATACTGAAATATTTTAAAACTACAATTTCGTATGCCAATGCAAGTATAAAATAGGAATTATATAAAAAAAACAACACTGGTCCCACATTATTTTTAATTTGTTTGAACACCAATTATGCTTCTGAAAAAAATATTTATCAATAACACATATAAGTGTGTTGTATACATCAATCTGATAACGCCTTTTAAAAATGATTAATAAAATATATTAAAGGTTAGAATGGGATGAGATTGCAACGCACGTGAAAATTCAATTAAAATGCCATGTTGACAAAATCAGACAAACGAATGTGTTTTCCTATTTTGTTTTCAAAGCATCTTATTCCTTCGTTTACCATTGTCTATGCGTATAGAGCAAATGATAAACATAATGGTGTAATGAAATGCAAATTGCCTAGTACTGGGTAGCAGACGCAGATTTGTAATATGTATTTAATTATGTATATTGTCTGGCAGTAGAAGCTGGCGCTATGAAGCGTTAATTTTGTGATTATGTTATGAAGAACAATAATTTTATTTCATATTTTAAAATTAAGTGTTGTTTTGACTTATTATCTGTTCGATTGAATACTTAATGAAAAAAAAACAATTTGATAAAACAAAAGACAAATAAAGAAATACTTTGGTAGCGTAAAGATTTGTTAACGGTTGGAAAAGCAGTAATTATTGCGAACAATATAATTATTTATAAAATGTTAATCTTTTTTAAGAATATGTCGAATATGTGCAAGGAATGTTGAGTTTCATTTTTAAATAACACACTTTTCCAATAATAAATATTGACAGTTTTTATTGGAAAAGTGACATTATATGTTTCACTATTAAAAATATAAAAATTGAAAGCTCGTAAAAATGCGTATTTAAGCTATAACGTCGATGCTGAAATCCATCAACATTGATATAAACTTTGAACAAACAGAACGTTTTTTTAAATTCAATCTTTGTTGGACGTGTTATAACTGAACACGTATTACAAATATTTACTACAAATACTGTCTTGATTTTTAGTTTAATTAGGCTTAATTATCGATTCTGAAATAACGGTGTCTTGCGTTTTAGACAACAGTTCTTCGGAATTTAAAAAAAAAAATAATATCGAAATCCCAGTTTTTTATTTTACCGCTATTGCAATTTTCAATCCCAAAAATGGAAGCATCCAATCAACTGATGATTGTTTCACCTTCAGCAATTCTTCCGGTTCGTTGTCATGATAAAATATAATGTAATAGGGCATGATGAAAAACAAAATTCGCTTGAAATGTCTCTAAAGGCTAATCAAAAAGAACTCCCGGAAACGTTGAAACGAAATGGCCATTACTTGAATAAAATTGTACCTTTTCCGCGCAAATTTCGCCAACTTCAAAAACACAATGGATAAAATCTTACAGCATATCTCATAAAATAATGCCGTAGCCATTAAACAACGGCAAAAATAATTCCTGTAATGATTCCGTGGAACCCAATTCTTCCGCTATTGTCTAAGACTTTTGAATAGTGAGTTACTTTTGGGGTGACTATAGTATCCTGAGGATAAAAATCAAAGACATATTTTTATCATTTCAGAAATACTTACAGACATGATATTATAAATCTTAATCGTAATTCCGTGCCACACAATGATCCTTACTCTTAAGACAGGTCTCGTCTCCTTATGAAAATCTTCTTTGGTACCCACGTCTGATATTGTTGAAAAATCTTATAATATAGTGTAATGAATTTAAAACTAAGTATTAAGTAGTATTTCAACGGCAAAAAACTCGATCAAAAGGTAACTGAAAATAAAATGAGGCTTATTAATTTTTCCTGTTTACCCAGTTCTACAATCACAATACTCACAACTATACATTTAGGATGTTTTTTTTTAAATATTAATGACATATTCTTTCGACAAACTGTTTTTTGTATAATAAATTAAAACAATCTTATGTTTTTTTTTTTTTACCATGTCCGCTCCCAATATGGAGCATATGGACTCCTAATGGAGTTTATCCCAACAGAAATGTTTCTACGAGAACTGCTTGTTACTCAGTTGCTCAACCTCTCTTTTTCCAAAGAGAGTAGGAATAGAAGGAAAAGGCTAGGACAGGACTAGTGGTTAGCTAATCGCTCTCGATACGCCCTGTTCATAGGATAGGTAGGGTAGAAAGGGAGAATTCAAGACATCACATACATCCATGCCTTTGAACAGAAATTCATAAAATCGATTGAAAAATCAATTTATTAAACTGCCCGTATTGAGATTCGAACCCGTGCCCTCCGTAGCGGTAGCCAACGATGTTGAACACTCGACCACACAGGCAGCGAAATATATTTTCATACAAAAAAATAAAAATGTTTTTAATGAGTTCTTTTTAAACTAAAAAACAATAAAAATATATGTCTTTTAATATAAAACGATCCAAAATTCTCCTACAGATATTTTCTTTTACGTTTAAATTAACAGTTCAGTACTAACTGTGCTTCGTTACAATTTTGAAACGCAGTAAGAATTTCAAAGACGTATTTTGATAAGAATTTCAACGATGGTAATATATTGATTGAACATTTAAATCACTCGTTTGAATTTGTTTTTGTCATATAAGATACCCCACAGCCTTTCATGAAAAATTAATTCGAGCCCTTTCATAAAGGTTTTTTGGTGACCGCACTTATTTGAAAGCTGAAATGGCTGGCTAAAAGGAGTCTTATTTACGAACGGGAGTAGAAAGACAATCGTAACGAATATTTTACATTATTTTAAGCAATCAGGAAATATCTCCTAATATCACTTCACTGCTTTTGAATGCTGAGTAATACGTAATCAGTAAATTTCATGACAGTTAAATAAATTGTGTTGACAGATATGACTTAGCGGCAAAGCACTGGCTTTGGGTTCAGGATTTAATTTTATGCCACAAATTTAATTTTATATAAATTGTTTTATTTTGTCCTAACAATATCAAACATAAAACAACACAGCAAAAGCTACACACGAAAAAAGCACAATTTTAACTGAGTAATATTATCACCTGTAATGATTTCTTGATTTTGCAATAGTTTAAATATTTTTTGATGCCTTCCTTTAGAATGGTTGAATCTGATATCAAATAAAATTATACTATATTTCAATTTATTAGTCTGAAAACTTTTTAGTTGATTTTATAACAGCAGATAGTATCGTCTCAAGACGTAAAAGCTTACATAATTACTGGAGTTGCAAAATGCAGAAAAACGCTCGACTTTTAAAAATAAATCTTAAACTTGTACATTAAATCTTTATGCGTGTAGAAGAAAAAAACGATATATTGATTTCATGCAATTTGCTTTTTAACATTTTCGTAAATATTGACTCCAATTAAATGACTCATGTTAGAAGTATTGCATTACGCCACTTCAATTAAATATGATTTACAAATGAATTAATAGTAAGTAAATGAATGGCTAACTAATCCAAATATTTAACATTACTCTTTTGAACATTCTGAGTTTGTGGCTTGTCGAATTTTGCTTCTCAACAATGACTTGTATGCTTGCAGGAAATAAGTTTGGTTCTATTGTATATACTTTCACTGGCAATAATTATTATTGGTAAAAAAGCATCATAAAAAGTGTTTTATTATTTTAATATAAAATGCTACGATTTAAATAGAAATAATAGTTTTCAGTTAAAATAAAATTAAGACACTGAAATCTATGACCTAAGGACCAATACCAATTATGTTAAATTCAATTAATAAAATTAAAAAAGTAAATTAAAGCCAAACCTGTGGTCTTGTTAGTAAGGATATTGATCTAGCAATGAGGTCGGTCTAGCTTGAAGTTTCATATATAATTTCGATCATCTTCTTTTTGAGATCTTAGATCTGGTCAATAGTATTTTTTTTTATTTTTATTTAAAAAATATGACAAAAATATTTTGAAGCAGAACGACGTGGTTGCATTTTTAACTTTTCCGGTTCTAATCTCAAAGAATGTGATCCCAATACCCACATTTTCTTAAATATCTATTTTAATATGGGTGATACAATGTTTATAATAAAGGTATTCTTATATCATAGTTTTTTGGACCTTTTGTAGTTTATATAAATACGCGATAACGAGATAAGCGCCCGCGATAAGCGATCGTTCGTAAGATAGCTGGGCTAAACGCGTCAGTTGCAATTTCATATGTGTGCTGGGATGACGACTTTTTTACGCGCAACTTAAAATATGATTATTTATTAAAAAAACCACGGATTTATATAAAAACAATGTATGAGGAATGATGCAGAGAGACATTTTAAAGCCTTTAGACTATTTTTTTTTTAAATTCATAAGAGTAAGGCCAATAATGAGGAAACCACTGGGGTCCCTAAACGACCCCCATCGGCAGAGAGGTATTTTTCTAGTCTCCGAGTCGCGAGAGTTAAGAGAATTTTGTAGTTAAAATAAATATCGAAGCAAAAAGGCATCGCAGTATGTGTGTCGAAATCAAAAGTGCTTACGTTTCAAATGCAAATTACAGAGCAGTTTTTATCGCCGAGTATTACAAACAATTTTTCACGGATAGAAGAAAAATACAATTTCGCTTCACAAAAATGAGAACAATGTTTAACCAACTTTATATTCTCCCCAGAATTTCCTCTCGCGGAATGAAAAAACACAGCGTTTTAATACTCTCCGAAAGTTTTCGGCAAATTTAATTTGTGATATTCAAAAATAAAATATACCGCTCGGCTATCTGCTAGTATTTATTTGAGTGTATTTTTTCGGAGGCCATTTATCAATAGAGAATTTTATTGTGACTTAATTAAAGCCACGCATTTATATATTGAAAAATAAAAATTGAGCAAAAATTCAATACAAAAATATTATATTCACATGAAAGCTATAATTATTTTGTAATGTAATGTAATGTAAATATAACAACGACTAAAACTTGTTTTATTATATTGTGTCACAAGCTTCAAACTGTCTGAATAACCTAAATATAAGTTTACTGTAATTATTGGTGGAAAGGCATTATATTAAAAAATAAAGGATCTCTTCGTAAAAATGTCAAATTTGTGCAAAAACTTCAGGACCGTTTTCGCTCATCAAAAGCATTATCAACTGATTAAAATATCTTTAACTCAATGCGAAAAGTCTGGGACTCACGGTTGTACTCGGTCAAAACCAAGTGTCTCCTGGTCAACGCATGCATCTCGAGAGTGCTGATTTACGGTTTCAAATCATGGCACGTGTTTTGAAAACAGATGCCTGCAGCGAATACTAGGAGTACGGTGGTCTGACTTTGTCAGGAACACGGAGATAAGAGAGCGGACTAATCAGCCTCTTATTACGTCCAAAGTAAAAAAGAAAGCGACGATCGACCTGGCTTGGATATGTACTGTGGATGCCTCAAGAGAGTCTGAGCTTTGCCTGTCTCTTTTACCAACCAGATGGATCCCGGCGTCGTGGAAGGCCACTGATGACTATCCACAGGATGTACTCAGCCAAGCTGCGGGACGCTGGAATGACCTGGGAGGAAACAAAAAGGCTGGCGGGGGATAGAGAATCTTGGAGGAACTATGTGGTGACCATATATGTAGATGATGTAAATTTGTATCATAATTTCAAAATTCTTAACGTAACATATTGTTATAAGTTTTACAAGATTCCCGATGTATAGAAATTCTCAAACTATATTTGTACTAAATGATTAAAATCTACTATTTACCTTTTTTAAAAGAGACTGTCAAAAAGGGTCAATTTCCAAAGAATTTATTCTCACACGGAATCCTTAGTCCTAGAATCCTATCTATCATAGTAATAAATAAGCCAGGAAACTGAGAACCAGGTTCGCAAATTCACACAACTTTATTTCAAAAAAAAATCTATAACTCATGATTTTATATAAATAATTGCTGCTTGAAAAAATGAGACCATAAAACGCCGTGTACAGATTCGGTAATAAATAATTTCTATTGCGTCGAGCAATATTTGTTAAATAAATATTTTTTATACCGAAATGGAAACGAATCATGGCGTTATTTCACATAAAAAAAGATAGCCACCGTATTATATTTTGGCGTTAAAATAAAAATGCCTTCGTTACTCGAAGGGAGAAGACGACCCCATCCCCCGCTGCCCTGCGTCATTTTTCCTAACATTATATTCTCCAAGAGAAATATAGAGAATTTTTACGCGCGCCGGCGCCGCTGGTGATTCAATTATTTTTATCGGAAGAAAAATAGATGAGGCCAGAGAAACAAACGGAAAAATAGAGCTACTGCTTAGGAAAAAATATCAGAATCAATTTGGGGAGCCTATACTTTATGTAGTTGTTGATTTGAAGGAACCGTTTCCCTTTTGGAGCTGGCCCAAATTACGCCATGATCGTAAAGTTATGATTTCCTCTTGACGCATGCCGATAATCAATCACGGAATTTTATTACAAAACCAAATGGCCAATTGCAGGATCAGCTTTCCCTTACTAAATATAAACAGATCTTCCCGAGTTATACGTTTTTTGTACTGCGCACAATTTTATGTAAATTTTATTTATTTTGTGTTATCATCACAAAATCTTATAGAACAGAAGTCGCTAACCTTTTGAACCATACGAACCACTTAAATCAAAATTATAAACTGCAGACCACAATCAAGACTTGTCGCTTTCTTAAAATGAAATAGTACTTTAAATTGTTTTCGTTTTTATTTTTGTTAATATAGTTAATAATGTATTCACAAGAAATTACCATTAAATTAACGAAGTTATTTTCACTTCGAATGCAAATATTTTTATTTAAACTTTTCAGCAAACTATAGGTTGGCAATCACTGCTACTTGAAATCAACTACGATTTTTTTGATTTTCCCATACCTATGTTCCTTCAGCATTTTTTTATTCCAGAGTTCAGTTATTATTCACTGCTATTTTGTTAAATATAATAAAACCAGCTACCTTCCGAATCACATTAATATCCTGTTATTCAGTGAGTAAGGAAGAGCTTAACGTATAAAATGTGTATTCATATCTCTACCGCACTCTTCGTGGGCGGTATATAGCAAGATTATTAAACGTAATTTAATTCGCTCAGGTAAATATCAATTCGGTGTGACCGACGGGTCCAAAGGTGTTCATAGTATTCTGAGAAATTATTCCCTTACATTATCAATACCTGGATATCGCTAGACAACTGTTGATATAAATTTTACAGCCGAATTTCCTCTCTGATTTATATTAAATATTCTATCAAATTTTCCAGTATTTCAAATAATACAAAACAACTTTACAAATAATTGAAAGTCGAGTTCCACGTATTTTAATTCTGTATTCTTTTGTTTTGTATTTACTAAAATACATTCAAATAATTAATAGTTGTTTATTTAAATATGTAAACTTAAATATTATCTATGTATACTACTAATAAACAAAAACTTAACAGGACGTAAATGTAAATACCTTCTTATAAACGTTTTTAAAAGATTTTTAGTCATTTCTGTAAATCCTGACGCGTCGTGAAATTTGCGCTTGCTTAGTTGATATGACAACAGTTTGGTTTGGTTTTGTTTGGTTGGTAAAGGGTTGTTACAAATGTTCCCTTTAATACGAGAGGTTAGCTGCGTGGTAAATTTAAAGGTTGAGCAGGCCAATCCATCAAATGCGCGGCATAATTTCAATCTTTTTGAACAAATTAATTTGATATATTTGATATAAAAAAATAATGTTTGTTTTGCTTTACATAGTTAAATTTATCTTGTTTTAATAACACAAATATTTATTAAAAACCTTTTTTCCGTTTTTTACACATTTAGGAAAAATCAAGCAGAATGAAACAAATAATCTGTCTTAAAATTTATTCTAAATTTGGTTGTCAATCTTTAATTCGGTTTATTTATTAAATGATAGACCTAAACTTATTTTTAGAAACTTATTGATGCTTTAAAAAAGACATTGCTTGTTTTCATTTAAATTAATAAAATAAAATGTCATAACGCTGAATAATTTTTTTTTCCATGTCCGCTCCCAATATGGAGCATATGGACTCCTAATGGAGTTTATCTCAACAGAAATGTTTCTACGAGAACTGCTTGTTACTCAGTTGCTCAACCTCTCATTTTCCAAAGAGAGTAGGAATAGAAGGAAAGGGCAAGGACAGGACTAGTGGTTAGCTAATCGCTCTCCATACGCCCCGTTCATAGGATAGGATGGGTGGGAGAGGGGAATTCAAGACATCACATACATCCATGCCTTTGAACAGAAATTCATAAATCGATTGAAAAATCAATTTATAAAACTGCCCGTACCGGGATTCGAACCCGTGCCCTCCGTAGCGGTAGCCAACGATGTTGACCACTCGACCACACAGGCGGCGGATGATTTCGAATAATTTAAGGATGATAAAATTTATATAAAATCAAATATCAATATGACTTTCGTTGAAAATCTGATCATAGAGATAACTTCACGTGATACATTTCCATACAAATATGGTAAACCAAAAATTAACCAAAAATTCGAAACTATTTCTAGGAATAATGTAACGTATGCGTATTTTACATTTGAATTGAATAAGAATATTTTATAAACAGCCATTCAATGATAAAGTAAATAGGAAATGTTTTAATACGGGTCTTTTTATTAAATCGGATATAGAAAAGTTTAATAAAAATTCCATGCTTTGTGCTGCATTTTGTATTATATATAATGAATAAATTTTGAGTTTATTTGTGTGTTTTTATTTTTTGATTTTAAAAGACAAAAATTATTTATGCGGATTGCGGAACTATTTAAAAAATATAAAATTGATAATTTGCTTATTCTGAATAACGTTCGCTTCTTTATAACACGTACGTTGATTTTAAATCTTATTTTTTGTATGTTATGTATAAGCCACGAATGACAATCAATAGATCACACGTTGAAATATATTTACGATTGACTACAGTTCTCAAAAGGCGAAACACGATATGTAACAACTAAAAACACAAGTGAAATTACACAGCAAGCTTTCAATTGGATTGGTTATATGTTTTCATACTGTTTTGTTTTTAAAATGTCGTTTTAGACGAGTGAGTAATTTTCGTACGAAATGTACTGCAATAAAATCTTTTTTTCGTTACGCTTTGAATCAAATTACGGTGTAGTATTGAGGTTGAAAATGTTTTTAGTGTTTTCATGCATTTTTTCACCATACATTACTATTTGTTGTAAAAATAATAAAAGATTTTAGTACTTTTTCCACATAAAATTTATTTGATCCGGACCGGTTTCGCTCATCGCGAGCATTATCAACTGATAAGAAAAATATATAAACAGTGCTATTTATACAAGTTATACTTTTATTTCAATTTATATTATATTGTATAAATAGCTCTGTTTATATATTTTGATAATGCTCGCGATGAGCGAAACCGGTCCTGATCAAATAAATTTTATGTAGAAAAAGTACTAAAAATCTTTAATTATTTTTATTATAATGCCATTCCACCAAGTAATGACAGTGAAAACCTTAAAAGTGACTATTTGTTACGTGTTCGTGGTCAAGTGGTCCACGTCATTGGCTTCAGTTACAGTGCTTACGGGTTCTTATCACAGTGTAGACAGTTTCTTCAGTTACAGACAAGTTTCAGAAGATCTCTGTTTAAAGAAATGGATGTGTCGAAGACTAAATGATGTGTAAAATAATCCATTCTACCTTTCCGATCCTTATGACTTAGAAAGAGCAATATTTTTTTTCACTAATTAACCTTATGGCTTACCAATTCTATTCATAAACAAATATTATCTAGAAAACTGCGTAATAAGTTGTTTGCGTAAAAAATCTCCTTTTGAGATAAACTTCAATAAGCATTCGTATGTTTCAACTTTAGTGAACATGGTCATAAAAAAAAATTCTCAAAAAGGTTAAGTGTTGAGATTTTACCTTACTTTTAGCCTTTTCAATTTTTTCTACCTGAAAAGAGAAATTATAAGTGTGAATTAAAGTAAAATGTTGTCAAAATCCTCCTGTCAAAATTATTTGTCAGTAGTATTTTGTATGCAACACATCAGGAGAAGATATAGTTTAAAATTGTTTTTAAAACTATGTACACACCAGATAGCAGACAGCAGTCAAAGTAATATACAACGACTGAAAAATAACACATACTTCAACGTCCATCATTTATTGAGTATCCTGAAATGTTAAGAAAACCTTTAAATTTCAAAACAATGTTTTTGAAGCGACAAATAAAAGTCATTAAAATGATGATATTGTTTTATATGATCAAAATAATAAATTTTGATTGAAGCAATGTGCCACGCAAAACTTTAGAAAACATAAAACTACAAATTTATTTAAAACTACAACAATAATAATCGTAAATTCAAAAATTATAATATGAATGTGCATTGTAAATTTCTGAGGAATAATAAATTGCATTGTGCCGCGCAGTGTGTTTTTGTGTTCAAGAATGTTTCCAGCAGAATATATTCTTCTTATTTGCTACTGTTTATTACTGGCCATATTTACTGTGCTAGAATTGAAAAATGGCTATCATTTCCTTTAGAGGAAACTATGTGCACAAAGAGGGCAATTTTATAGGGCCTCTGGAATATGAATTACAGAATAAATGATAATGCATGTGTCTGAATTTAAATAATTTAAATTTTAAATTATTTGTGCTCGGGCAAACACGACAGCTGAAAATTTCATTATTATATGAATGTCAAATTTAGCTTGATTTATATAATTTAATGTTCAATTGCCGGTTAGGTAGCTAAATTTAGACTTTTCAATATATTTTTGAGATTTATAACAGGGTTGCTTATGATATCATTTCTCAACGAGCTACAAAAAAAAAACGCATCAAATTTATCTCATATGATTTTTCAGCTACTACAATTTTCAAAATACTAGTATTTTAATAATCCCGGTAATCCGGGATTCGTTTGGAATAACATAGCCCTTGAAAGGTGAAGTGAGCAAAATAGTACAACTCTTAGTACAATCACGTCTTTACTTGGTGTTTTGGCGGATTGCATTTGTTTTTGTTTTATGGAGATAACTCTGTTTTAATGTGTTTTGACTGAAGTTTATGGTAGAATATTATCAGGCATCTAAATTTTCTAAAATACCAATTGGTTCTGTTCACCACAACTGGGCCTATTACTGACAGCTAATGTTAAAAGTATCACTGTGGACTCATAAAACATTCATAAAATGTAAATCATATATAAATTGTTATAAATCGAATGGTGAAAATCGAAATGTCAATCAAAATTACATGAGCGAATTTCACATCGCTACTGTTCATCGTTTCGGAGAAGTTCTTTTGATAGATACATACATGTACTTTCTGTTATATATTAATTAGATAGTATTATATTTGTAGGTAGTTAAGAATTAAATACCTTTTGATTATTTCACCCAACTGTTGATCATAGCAGATAATAAGATGGGCTGTTCGTTAATAAAACTGACGGTTCACACGTGTCATGATTCAGGCAGTTTTTTTTTCGTTTTCGTGTAAATATCAAAATATAATTAAAAAACATAATTGTATTTTGGTGACTTTTATGATAATAATAAAATAAAGTATATTGTAAGACATACAAAATTATTTGTTGGCTGAAATAACATTTCAGTTTTATTTTCAAGTGCACTAAATATTTTTTTATGTAATACATCCAAAAGAAAGGAAATTATTTTCACTCTTGAATCTCCATATATAATAGAATAATGACAGCTTAAGTAAGATATGTCTGATAAGGTTTTATTTTATAAACGTTTGCGTCAGTTCTAATGGTGTCTTCGGTTTTCCCACGTCAAAACAAGTTTGAAATAAGTCTTTTTTGTATGTATGTAATGGGCTGATAAGAAAATCATTTGGGCGAAAGTGCTTTCTGAGCATTTTTGACATATTTTTAATGGTTTGCTCAGTGACATTGACTGAGTGGTCAAAAAAATCAAATTATCTACTTTGAGGGCTATAAATAATGTTTGTTTTCTTCTAATCCTTGCAATAATGTGCGTCATTCAGTTTTGTGTTTCTAATTTAAAAAAAAACCCAGTATTTGAATCGGTATAAGTATTAGAAAACGACTTCAATTATTTTTTATTATCAACCTGGTATTGTTGACATAATTTTCATATATAAATCAGCGTGGTCTATTGGACGCGTGTGAAGACAGACCGAAGCAAATAGTTCTGTTCGCTTGGAATCGATCTCAAAATAGTGATAGATAACGTGACTAACGTTTTGTTTGGCACACATACGTACAAAGTCGTTCAGCGCGAAGAGTTTTGCATTGAACCTGCCACGCAAGCATGGTTGGTTGGAAACTGACCAGTCTAATGGGATGGTGATAGTGGTTTTATTGCAAGCTTTACAAGATACGTCTGGAAATATATATTAACATATAATATATGTAAATACAGAAAAAACTCAAAAGTCCGTTTTAAGAAGAAAGTTTATTGAGCCAGATTCATACATTTTATGGATTTAATGTTTGCACTTAAATAACATATAAACACATTTTTTTAAATTGTATGTTATAGGTGTTAAGAATTTTAATTTTATGTAATTGTAGAGTCACTTATAGTGTAATTTGTAAATTCTTTTCATTGTTAATAGTTGTTTACACCTTTTATTTAAATTAAATTTTGTATAAATAGCACTGTTTATATATTTTTCTAATCAGTCGACAATGCTCGCAATGAGCGTAACCGGTCCTGACCTATTACATAATGTGGAATGAAGAACAAAGGAATATTGTGTTTTTATAAATTTTTGTCTTTGTTTTTTTCGATATATGAAAAAGTTTGCTTTTTATGCCATATTGCTACCATAAACAAGATCAAAAGTTGATGAAAACCGTGGCAGTATTGTTGATTTTTTTAAATTTTACGCTCCCAATGTGGAGTTTATTTCCTTCTAATGGATGTATCTCAAAATAAGTATTTCTATGAGGGCTGCTTGTTACTTAATCGGTAAAATTCTCTTTTTTTAAGAGAGTGGGAATAGAAAGGATACGGTTCAAACGGGATAAGTGATTGGTTAATTGTTCTCGTTAAGCCCCGTAATTTTTGCATTGGAAAAGTGTAAAGAAGTTTAACGACATTACAAACATCCATGCCTTCGAACAGAAATCGATAAATCTACCAATGTCGTTGACCACTGCGCTATGAACCCGACGTCATCGAACTGGTATAAATATCATTTACCCTTTCTTAACTAAGATGTGTATATAGTACAGATACCTTATAATACTTTATATTTATCTGTATATATAATAAATATTCGGCCTAAAATTCAGGTATCCTCTCTTATACATTTACGCATTGAGTAATGCAATAATATAAATATTGTAGTAGTGTTATATAATTGGCATGATTCACTCCCGTTTGCCTGATATGTAACAGATACACAGCTCAGGAGCGCGTGTTTTTTTTTGCATAGTAAGGAAAGGGTTAAACTGTATACAGTAAAAATGTATCCTGGAAATTTAAAAGATTATCCATGTAGATAGGAAAAACGAAAAACGAAAGCTCTTTAAATGAATATATTTTTATATTTGCGATATGTTAGTATTTCATAGCTCATTATTGAATACTTTACTTCTAAATTGAGTTTAAGGCATACAAAATGATTGATTATCCTAAAAGTCCTTCTGGCAATCTGGGCTCCGGGTACAAAGTAACATTTTGAGTATAAGCGTCGAAAATATTTCTATGTAGCGTTCGCAATAAAGTCTCTTTACGAAACGTCAAAATCGCGTGCGTAATTCAATATATAAAATGAAAGCCAATACCAAGTCTGTGCCGCAAATCAAATATTTAGCTGATAATATCTCCAGGCTTCCTTTTTATACAAGAACTAGTTTTTCAGACCCTAGAGGAAGGCTGTGTTATTATTTGAAAATATTATTCGAGATAGTGAGTTTTCTTTTGGCCACCAATTTTGTTTATCCGCACGAATTCTTTTGTATTGTGAAAACTTGTATGAATACAGGTTATACGCTATGTAAGAATATTATTCCGCGTTAACAATGAACATTGTCGAAATAAAATTTATATTTTGCTAACTTACGAATTTAAGAAAGATGATAGAATATAAAAAAGAGTATTTTTTACGCATTTGTACGCAGTATGTAACGAAAGTTTTGATTGAATAAAATTGCTACGTCATGTTTAATCTATTAAGTTTTTGTTGGAATTGTTAACTTGAACAGCAAAACCATTTTGGAGTTACATGCATAAACTTTCTAATTTATTTTAGTAAAATAATATAATAATATAAGATAAACCAAAGTCACACGGCAAATAGTAGCGTCACTAAGTCTTCTGCTGTAAATTTAAGGAATTCACTTTTTTAGACATTTCGACTCTCATTACGGCGCATAGTGAAATGCAAAATAAGTAATTTTACTGTCTGTAAGTGGTTCATGTAATCTTGCTCTTTATAGGAAAGGGTAAAAGTAAAAAAAATCGGGTAATGGAAAGTGGTAAACTGTAGTCAGAACGTGTCAGTGGCCGAGTGATAATCATCGGTGTCTACGGTTATGGTGTTCACAGCTTCGTATCCCAGTACGGCCAGTTTTATTAATTAATTTTTCGATTGATTAATAGTTTTAAGTTTGTTTGAAGTTATGCATTTGTGTAACTATTTTCATCATATAAACAGTTTGAGTGTGGAAAAAGTTATTCACTAACCACTAGTTCTGCTTAAGCCCTGAGATATGCCGAGTGACTGAATTATCAAGAATTTTTCAACAATTTCGTTGGACTCTATAGAGTGCAGTCATGGAAAGTCAGAAAGAAATAGTTAGTTATGCTTATTTTGGCACGTCTGTTAACTTCGTTTAAGTAAACTTAATATATTTTTTTTGTTGTTATCGTGAAACTGAGAGCCCGCTTGCACGCTCCAAAATATATTATAGTGTCAGTGATCTTATCTTGTGTCAATCTGTTTTTTTATCGTTTTGGTACTGTAAACAACGCTAGTAAAAGAAAAAAGAAAATCCAACTGGTAATTTAGAGAAAAGTTTTAGCATCTATCTGCCATACACCACGTTGTTTGTGGCACCGTATTGCGAATCCTCATTCGTATTCCGTACCACGCCTGCATAGATTCCATAAATAAATAAATGGCATTTGCGCCCTACATTTTTATCGATAAGCAGGACTGCTATGCGTTTTATTGCCGCGTATTTCAAAGAAAATATTAAATTTAAATGAGAACTATGAGTTTTATTTTTTAAAAATGATTTAATTTGATTTAAACACCTGTTGTGTACATATATCGATCCACGATCGGCAAAAAAACATAGGTGGGAATGAAAAGAAAGAAACAAGTATAGTGAAGTTTTAGTAGTATGAAATATAAGGTCAATTAAAGTTTCTTTTACGAAGCTATTACGAGAGAAAGTTAAAAAAACAACCTACTAATGTAAAATTTATGAATTGTCGCTAACGATTTTCTGCCGATTACGGGTCATGCAATAAAAATATACATATAAAAAAGTCAACCCTTTACATTTACAGTTTAATTGCATGGGACCGATTTTTAACCATGTACAATTGTGTTTGATAAAATGGCAACTAAAAGGAGTGTGGCTAGCTCAGTAATGAAAGTCTAGTTGATATTTCGAATCTTGTGTATAATCCGTATGCTGATCGTCTGTCGCTTTGGTCTAGTAAAGCTTGCTCTACCAATCAGGTGGGTCCGGGTTCGATTCCCGGTAAGGTCAATGTCAAAATTGGATTTTTTCAATTTTAATTTTAGATCTAAGACATGGGTGTTTGTGAAGTCAATTCTCCTTGAGTTAATCTCATGTGACTTTCAAAAATTCTCATCGAGTATATCTCGTATGATCTTTTAACTTGAAAAATATTTGACGCATTGGCGTAAGCTGTAATGTCAATTATTTCTTATTTTATTTTTAAAATTAAAAAATAAATAAATTAGGACTAGTTTATTGAGTCTTATGAGGAATGAAGATTATGGAAATCGCTAAATAAATGTGCAAAATAAAATATAGCAAACTTGGTAAGCATTGCTTTTACAATACACTGCGGTTTTACCTACTCGTGGTTGATGATTATGATTAAAAAGATTTTTGAAATCATATGTTCTTCAACAATACACAAATCTATATCCTTAAAAAGTATAATAATTTTGTTAAAATAAACTCTTTTCTTTGACCGTATTTGAGTTTAAAAATCAAAAAATTGTATCCGACAATGCTTCCTAGAGTCTTCGAAAATATTTAAAAAGTATGAGAGCCTCAGATGAGCAAATTTAATGAAATATTCAATTATGGTAATGGTAACAAAAAGTATTCTCTGATCTGAAAAATATCTTCAACTACTTGGATATAGCAACTCATATTTATTTGAGAAAAAAACAAGTAGAAATGCAATTAAAAAAATAATTTTGTGATTTTTATTTGCATATTAGACGTTGCGACCCGTCAGTTGGGAAAAAATAGGTGGATTGTGTGAAATGATCATTTTACTACCGTGGTCAGTTTTAATATAAATATTTAAAACAACATTCTGTAAATTCAGAGATCATTTTTCGATATGGCAAAAGTTGAAACATATGCGAGATAAAGATAAAAATATAGATAATCGTTTAAATATTTATATCAAAATAGTATATAGAGATGTGAACAGTTTGAATGCATACGGTATATTTTTATGGAATAGCCATACTTTTAAGAGCCTGCGAGAAGTATTTAGTGGCACCATATTGTAGGGACTTATCTGAAATCTGTTTGGAGCATGCGGGCCACCATTATCCTTGCCTTATGTGCTCAGAAGGTACATTTGGACAACGCTGTGAATAAAAGAGCTTTTATACTAGGAAAATAAGCGGCAATCCAGTAAATATATATCGTATTAAATACTGGAAATAAATGTTTGCATTCGTCTAACAGTGTAAAGATATTTAATTATTTTTTGTATTTTATACTGTTACGCCTTGACTCTCAAATCTTTTTTAAATCGATCACTGCACATTTAATACAGTATAATCAGAACACGTTTATTTTTTCCGTAGAATAAGTAGGTAAACATTTTTCCTCAAGTATTTAAGAACATAAGCCGTTGAAAAAACTAATTTTATGTACGATTAGGCTAAATTAAAATCACGTTTTTAACGAATTAATTTTAAATCAAACACAGTATAGGTTAAATTTGAATTGTCCAAATGCTGTACTCTTTCATTAATCTTGTCGCTCACGACACGGGTTTCTTCATTTAGCATCTTTAGGATTTTCAAGTAGATTCGTGTACTTTGTCGTTAGCGACAAGATTAATGGAAGAGTATAACATTCGGAAAATTCAAATTTGATATTGAAATTTCATCAAGCTTCTGTCAAAATTCTAAACAGTATAAATTAGGTTAAGAAGTGTTATTTTGGAACCGTTTTTATTTAACACTGAACACTAGAGTTCCAGGAAAACGTTTGTCAATTACCTTGTTTACTTTGGGCTTAAGCGTTGATATTCCTGATTTTTACCATACTGCTAATTCAATAACCTTAATCATATACTTTCCAAACGGTTTTTATTATTTAAATTAATGTTTGCAATACTTTAAACACTTCCAACCTTAATCCATTCATATACATGTGAGTAAAAATAATTCATATTGGTACTTTCTGAATCTCGCCATTTTTAGTTTATGAAGAACCAGCAATAAAAAAATTGTTGTAATGCTCCATTTGAGAAACAATATGCTGTTATACAATAACTTCTCAGAAACAGAAGAATTCAGAGATAAGGGAGCGTATAAGACATCGTCCTGTCACGTCAGTGGTTGTGAAGAGACGTTGGAACTGGCTGGGTCACGTGCTGCGGATGCCTCCGGAAAGCCTCAATCCTGCCTGCCTCTTCTTTTGACCTGTAGGATTCCGGCGCCCCGGACGTCCGTCGGGTACTATCCATAGGATGTACTCAGCGAAACTGAGGGATGCTGGCATTTCATGGGAGGAAGCAAAGCAATTGGCGGGAGACAGGGAAATATGGAGGTGCCGAGTGGCGGCCATATGCTCCACATAGGGAGCGAACAAGGCCAAAGAAGAAGAAGAAGAAGAAGCTGAGTGAAACCAGTCCATTTATAAACACACATGTGTTATACGACTTTTAAGTTATTATCTAATTGTATTATTAATGCCTTTCTACTGAGTAGTTATCTGATTATTTTTGAATATTTTTACAGTCAAAACAACATAAAGCGAAAATTTAGTTTTGTAAATTGGTTAATTTAAAATCAACACGATGTAATATATACGAATTAGGTTATTTTATTATGTTTTAAATGTACAATAAACAATGCTGATTTATAAGGCATTAAAAGCTTAAATGAAATGTATTGTTAATTATATTGTTAAAAGCTTTTCTTCAATTTAAACGCTCCATCACAATCCACATTCGTCCAAAAAAGCTCTTCTCTTCGAATAAGGTGAGAGAGGGATCAAGTCGACCATTCTGCTGCAAAGAAAAATGCCATGGTATGGTTCGGCTTAGTCTTAGAGCTTTTATCGTATTTTGAAATCATATTGTAAATAAAGCGAGCGAAATCGAATTATTTATAAAGTTTTAAGTTTATTGTTTTAACGGCTGCGAATTGAAAATATTTAGAGTTATTATTGCGAAAATTATATAACTTTACGATAATATTATAGTGCTTAATTTATTAACCTCGGTAATTCTGAATTGAGAAATATTTATTACTACTAAGCACTTTTATTACTTCTATGCTATTCTTAGTTTACACTTCTATAGTTTTTGTTTTAAAAATAAAACTAGCATTGTTATTATTTCTTTTGGTTAAAAAGATATTGTCAGTATCTATTTTTTATTTACTGTCAAGTCAACTTAAGAGCAATAATTCATTTTATAACTTTTTTTAATCAAAATTTTTGTTGGCTCGTACTAAAATCATTATCTTTGTGGTAGAGAACAACCGTTGAAAATATCGCATTTGGTTTTAATCGTGTACAACTGTGTGTCTCTGATAATCCGCATTGAGTTAAATGTGGCTCCAGCCATTTATAGACGAATAGCGAGCTCCTTTTTGTACTACCGTCTTCCGGAATATAAACGCCGAGGTATCTGGAGCTGTCAACCCTCTCGATGATCTGCCCTGCACTGTTCAGGGTCCTATCAGAGTCATGGCAGGTTTTGGTTACACATCACATTGGTCTTACTTGTATTATTTTTTAGACCAATGCGAGTAAGTTCCTAACTCGTCGATAATCGCCTGGATGCTCTTAACAGATTTGTCGAATATGACAGAATCATCGGCATATTCAAGGTCACATAACCTCAAACCGGGACCAACAGCTACACCTCGATCAGGTGGAATTGACCTGCCAAGTATGAAGTCAAAGATAACAATAAACAGGGACGGTGCAATAATGCAGCCCTATTTCACTCCGTATGTGACTCCGAACCATTCTGTATTTGATTCAAAGATTCTCACACGACATGCAATATTATCATGCAGGGATTTGATAATGATTGATTTTGAAATCTATAGACATTAAACTCTTCTATCGATTGGATACTGTATACTAAATTTATGGATGTTAATCTTTCAATAAATAAATTAGTCCCAATTTTGTTGCCCTGTCTGTATACATTATGATTTAGAAAGAGGACAATTTGTCGGTAGCGTAAAATCTAAGCCATACTTTTTATAACCTTTAGTTTTTTTTTTAATAGGTACTGAAAAATTATTTAACATCCCAATTATGAACTTGACTTGTAATAATGTATTTGTTGTCATCCTGTAATTTGTTCGTACATCTTGAGAAAGTTGTCCTACGACCTAAATGATTTTTTTACAAAGAAAATGCTTACGTAATGAAGATGGTCTCTTACATAAATCTTCCTTTCGTGTAGAACACAATTAAAATGGACTGACAACAGTAATAGAATACAACCCCCCTAAATCTCGTTGACATATTTTATGATAACATTTTTGCAGACAAACCGTTTTTGCGGCAAAACATTCTTGCCGAGTATATAAACTGCAAAGCTATTTTGTGACAGGCCCCGTCACAAAGAAGGATGCGACGCAAGACTTGCTTATGGGGTTGACCTACTTTCTATTTAATGTTTAAAAAAAAACGGCAAATACAGGGATGATGCTTACGAGGAAATTTCATTTCATATTACAAATGGTTCATCTAAATGGATTTTTTTTGTGTTCGACAAGAAAAAAAGCGTGCACAAAGCGAGAAATATGTCAATGTTTCATTTTTGAAAAAAAAAGATTTCGTATTCATGTTTTTGTGTGTTTTTCAATGAAAAATGAAAGAAACATCTTTTTTGGAATACTGAATACATCGCAAAAACAAAAAATATGATTCTTTAATCCTTTGAATAAAATATATTTAAGGATCAAGTTTGTTTTGAGAATAGGTGTTGCTTTGGCAAAGTTGCATGGCCAATGAGTAGAATAATATATTTTATAATAAATAACATATTTTATAATGAATAACTTTTCCGGTTCTAAGCTCAAGAAATGCGACCCAATACCCACATTTTCTTAAATATCTTTTTTAATATGGGTGATACAATGTTTATAATTAAGGTACTCTTATATAATTTTTTGAACTTTTTGTAGTTTATATAAATACGCGATAAGCGATCTTTCGTAAGATAGCTGGGCTAAACGCGTCAGTTGCAAATTCATATTTGTGCTGGGATGACGTCTTTTTACGCGCAACTTAAAATATGATTATTTATTAAAAAACCAAAGCTTTTTATAAAAAAAATGTATGAAGAATGATGCAGAAAGATATTTTAAAGCCCTTAGACTATTTTTTTTGAAATTCATAAGAATAAGGCCAATAATGAGGAAACCACTGGGGTCCCTAAACGACCCTCATCGGCAGAGAAGTATTTTTCTAGTCTCCGAGCCGCGAGAGTTAATATATTTTATAATAAAATAGTAGTAAATAATATATTTTATAATAAAGTAAAGCAATAATAGCTACACAAAATGTGAAAAAATTGCGTTGTATAAGTTTTATAACCACATTCTATTTGAAGTTTGCCTTATTTATCCAGAACATCATAACTATTGTAAAACCGATGAATATTTTAGGTTATCGGTGGCAGCACTAGGAATGACGTCAGTTGGTTTATCGTGTGGGGAGAGTCATGATTAGAAAGACACGGTTGACGGTGCACTAGTGAAATTTCAGCAGTCCGCTATGACAGAATGCATCGTGAATGCAAATTGTATCGACTGTAGAAAGGTAAAAAGACTTGATCCACAGTTTTTATAAAACAGCTTTTATTCGATTATCACAATGTATATACGTTATATCAAAATGATGTAAGCTGTAAATGCCGAATTAGTATTTAAATTTAGATTTTAAGTTTGCAAACAGAAGGCCCTGTAAAAATTGATAATTATTAAATAAATATTACATTGAGTCAATAAAACATCTGCTTATTAGTCTTCGTGCACTACATGGTTTCATATAGTTTATATTTTGACTTTATAATAAAACTATTCAAAAACGTTTTTGTGCCTCCTGGGTTACGTCCTTTTGCTTTTCCACAGTCGTTATGTAAAATGTACAACCAAAAACAGATTTGAGTGCATATTATTTATTTATACTACAAACGATACTCAATCTTTGGGGAAGAATGGATTGCAAAGTTGTTGAATATTTGCTGATGGTGCGTCATATCTGGAATAAGAAAACAAACTAAATATAGATAATATTTTATTGCTCCAACTATTAAAAAAATAAAATTATAAGACTAAAATCTCTTTTTTTATAAATTGTTTTTATTAAATTTAACATAAATTAGGCTTATACTATTCCAATTATTCCTTTTTTTGCTTTAATTGAGGTAGTTACGCATTGTCTATGTCTAGTAGATGTCTCGAAAAAATAAATTGAATTGGTTTCCGGATACCTTAACGGAGGCTATGTTTGTCCGAAAAAGCCTTCTTACCCTGGCCAGGTGGTGTAAATGGCAACAACGGTTTTATCGTTTCTAGAGTATACTTAGTGAAAGTGCTGTGACAGCTGATTTGGGTTACGTATCCATTAACATTACGGTCTCAAAGTGAAGTCAACTTAATTCAAATACTATAATAAACATCAAGTACCAAATAAACATAACGTCTGAATGATAAAATAAAATTTACCACGTATTTAGAAAAGCAATATCTATATGAATGTTAAGTAAGAACTTCAATTTTACTTCTCAACTTAGAAGATTATAATCTAATAAAATTGCTTAACTCATGGTTTCTTACTCAGAGTTTGACGTATTATTAAGTAAATATTGTAACTTATAATTCATTTTGATAATACTATACTCAATATAATGATATTAAAAATATTAAGCAATACGTGATACGTGACCTTTAGATCTTTAAGATCTGTAAGACCTTGAGATCTTTAAAATAAACGTTTAATAAACGTTGTAAAATAAAATAAAAATAAACCATATCTCTTCACCGTGTAAAACATTGGTTTTTAGTTGCAAAACATCTTTTTTTGAAGAGGATAAGTAAAAGAACGGAGGCTATAGAAAATATGTATTTTTTCATATACAAAGATGCATTTTTTAAATTAAGATTTTATAAAAATGTATCAGTTAAATTAATTGGAAACTAATATTTACAAAAAAAAAACACATACATATGATGTAATTTGGTAGGATTTTATTTCTCTACCCTTTTTCAATCCAAAAAGCAGACTAAATAATATAATTACCCTGGTGTAAGACTGAAGATCCATCATATACCATCAATGAGTAATTACTCAATTCGGGAATGATTGATTGCTATTTTCTTTGATTTACCCTCTTGACATGATTCTATAGCTACTGATAATTTGATCCATAATAAATAACACACGATCGTGCCGGAAACAGATTACTATTTTTAATTAGGTAATAGCAATGAAGTTGTGGAATGACAGGTTTGATGAATATTGTAATATAATTGACTTTGCTATCGGAAAAAACCTACGAATTGAAAATGAGTTTTGAACAATCTGCTACGATATGTTGATTGACAACTTTTTTTGACCATTAATTACGCAGTTAAAATTTACGTTACTTTTTGTTTTTGCTACCGTCGCTCAAACAAGAGATTGCAATACCGGTATTACCTAAACCAGTATTCTGGTATTTATGGTGTTTTTTCAATACCTAAATACACACATTTTAAAAGATTTGTTCATGATAAATTGAAATATTTTAAAGCTGTTAAAAATTGTATCAATATTGACATTTTTAGAATTAATGACCCTTTTTAACGTTGTTTTAATATTTTAATGAAAGAAATTATTAATGAAAATCCCCCAAAATTATTTATGTTTACGTATACTTTTTAATAGCGGAGTTTTATATGAAATATTATTAAATATATTAAATACTATTTTTTATTAACGATCAATTAGTCGTTTTTTTTTGTAATATGTACCCGTATTGATATTTGCAATACCGGGTTGAAATATTTAAAATCAAAATATCGGCAGTTGCAGTCACTAGTTTTTTGAATTTTGTTTTATTTGAATTAAACTGCCAATTAAATGTAATGTAAAATATTATCATAATATTTCAGATGTTGGATTGTATTCATAAATTATAACCATGCGTTTAATAGTTCCACTTTAAGTATGTTTGCTTATATTAATTTAATAATGAATATAATTCGTTCATTTAATATATAATTATAATGTAACACCTTGTCGAATTTCTATCAAATATCTATGTATTTTAGTTCTACAATTATTATTTTATCACTAATTGATAGCTATTCTGGCTTACGCCTTCTTAGATATATGTATATATTGGCTTTAAAAACACAATATATCTACTTACGTATTTACAATTCATACTTATATTTAAAAATACAGTTTTACGTATAATAAATTGACTTTATGTAAATCCCGGAAAAATAGCAAATATGAGATTATTTACTAGTTTTAAAAGCAAAATAGTTTTAATTTATATGATTGTGTATCTTTACATTAGGTTTTTGTGATGTTAATAGTAGTGAACTAATATATACATTTTTGTTATTAAAATATCGTCAGCTTGATTATGTTTTTTATTTTACATATTTCTGACAAAGGTGTAAGCTGAAATGGTTATCTATTATACATAGAATAATAATTGTAATAAAAAATGATATTTTAACCTTATTTTAATGAAGTTTTACAAAGTTCTTGTTAATTTAATCAATACTCATGACTGGGAATATAAAAAAGTATATGATATTACATTATTGAACTGTCGTGACCTGTAAAAACAAAGGAAATAGATTTACTCATAAATCTTCCAAAAATAAATATTTATAAACCCTTTTTGGAAGGAGAAATCTATTTACTCTAATGTCTACTGTCGGCTACAAATCGGTTTGTTAAATCAATAATCATACGTGGTCAAGACCGAATTCCGAAAGTTCATATATTCTATTTACTCGGTCTTATAATCTATTTGAAATGTCCAGATATTCAAAATAAATTGAAAGATAGAAAGGGGAATAATTTAGAATATGAATTAAAAATATCCTCAACTATCAACAAATCATGCTTGACGTCATAAATACAATGACAGGTTACGTTTAAACATATTATATTCTTCACTTTTAAGGTGTTCACTGTCTATACTTGGTGGAATGGCATTATAATAAAAATAACAAAAGATTTTTAGTACTTTTTCCACTTAAAATTTATTTGATCAGGACCGGTTTCGCTCCTCACGAGCATTATCAACTGATAAGGAAAATAAATTAAACAGTGCTATTTATACAAGTTAAATTGAAATAAAATAAAAAGGTGTAAGCAATTACTAACAGTTAAAAGGATTTACAAATTAAATTATAATTACACAAAATTAAAATGCTTAACACCTATAACATACAATTAAAAAATCATCAATAAATATAAGTGGCAAATGATGTCAATTATAAACACAATAAAAATTTGGGAAATTTTTAAATAAAATGAAACTCTACATAACATATTATATTCTATGCGATAAGTATAAAAAACAGTAATTAATACTAGAGAATTTATTACCAAAAATTAATCTAAAAATTTCACGGATAATAATATGAACATGATCTGTTCGTTGACTGTAAAGCTCACTTGATGAGTTTTTCGTTAAATATTTTTCATATTCTAAATATTTTTTAACGTCAAAATTATTATATTTTCCATTTTTACTAAAAACTAACAGTTTGTTTGACGCAGCTTGTTTTGGGGAAGGGCTCTATTGATATATTGCCAGCATTAAAACAAGTCACTATCTTTTTTTTATGAACACTGAATAGTCCCTTACTTAAATGATTCCAGTTTACGAGGTAATAAAAACTGTTTTAGGAGAAAGTTGAAAGAATCACATAATGAAATATGTAACATACAATTGTTAAATTGAATTAATCTTTAATTTTTATACTTGAAATTATTTTCTTTAAAACACAACTCGATCTAAAAGAAAAAAAACTTATCATTGATGCGAACTCTGTAAACTTATGGTTTGGTTGTTTTTTCTCCCATATCTGCTCTTAATACGGAGCATATGATCACCAAATGGTCTTTCCAAGATTCTCTATCCCCCGCCAATCTTTTTGCTTCCTCCCAGGTTATCCCAGCGTCTTGTAGCTCCATTGAGATCATCATCCTGAAGATAGTCATCGGTAGCTTTCCAGGACGTCGTGGTCCATCTGGTTGGTAGAAGAGACAGGTATCTTG
Organism: Himalopsyche anomala; assembly: GCA_031772345.1. Classification (NCBI taxonomy): domain Eukaryota; kingdom Metazoa; phylum Arthropoda; class Insecta; order Trichoptera; family Rhyacophilidae; genus Himalopsyche; species Himalopsyche anomala. The sequence goes on from CM062838.1 coordinate 7,779,060, forward strand.
AGGTATCCGCAGCACATGTCCATAATATTATTAGTACGTTGGTCTGACTTAAGAGATAAGAGAACGGACTAACTAGCCTCTTATTACGGCCAAAATTGTTTTTAAGTACATATATAACTTATTGACTGTCTATAAAAGTCAAGTGGAAAACTTATGCTGATTATTTTTTAACAGCTGTTCGCATAGTTGAGCGGTGACACGCTAAGGCTTAATATCTTATTCGTATTGTGGTCAAAAGCTCAGATACTTTTATGCACATACCATTTATAAAAAAATGCTGAGAAACTGAATCATAAAAATCTCATGACATGAAATTTTGTCAAAATCACTCCATACGAGTTTCATAGGTTGAGCATTTTTTCTTTATTGTTTTTTTTTATATTTAAAGAAAATAGGTTGTGTATTGAATTTTATTACAACAAATTCCATAAAATATGATCTGGTCGGTTGCATTTGAGGTTGCTATAATCTTAATATGCTTTTTTTCAGATATATTTTATTATTTGAGTTTGTACGTTAAATTATTATGTACAGTCTTCATTAAATTTCTCGTGCATAGCGCATTGACTGCAATGCCATGAATTGTTCTTCGTTTTTATAATTTTGCAAGTTAAACCAAAACAACCCAAATGTAGTTTTTGTTCATAACAAAGTTGCATAAATAACCTAGGAGCAAATTCATTTATCATCAGATTTTTCACTTAATGATAAAAATGTTTTATCGAAATTGTTATATTGTTAAGAAAAGAAGATAACATTCTTTTGAACCCTTTTCTCACTTTTTTTTACGCTCATGGAAAGCATTATCAACTGATAAGAAATATAATTTAACAGTGTTACTTTTTACACAAAAAAAAATGAAGTAAAAAGATGTTATAAGTAATTGGCATTGAAAAGAATTTACAAATTATGTGTAATTATATACAAATTATATGTAAATTACATGTAATTACAAAGATTATCAAAGAGTATTAAAGCTAATTCTTAACAGTTGATAATGCTCGCTTTAAGTGAAACCAGTCCTGTTCTTGGTAAATAAAAGTGGAAATAAGTACAAAAAAATGTTGTGTTTTTTTAATGCCTTTCCGCCAAGTATGAACACCCTAAAAGCGATCGTTAAGAAATGTTTGAATTATTATTTATGTCTTGTTGAATTACATTAAACATTACGCTTAACCCACTTAACACTTACAAAATGGTCTATCTACTGTTGTCAATATGAAAATACCTAGATTGTGACAATGTTCGTAGCTTTGTTTGGCACATGTAAATATGAAAGCTTAGTTCTAGAAGGCTTTCACTACCGCTGTTAATGGAGACCATTTCTGTTTGTTGTTTAAATAATAATAGTTGTAGTGTGGGTCGCGACAAGAAACTTATTTATTATCTGCATTTTCTATGTTAATACATTTATGCAGTAGGGAAGCTAGTTATAAAATAAGTCAAGTAAATCTCTTGGGTGTTAGTGGTACGAAACTAGATGGTTGAAATGTGTTAAGTTATGTGTGTATGTATAAGGTATTATAGGTAAGTGTTAAAAATATAGAATTAACAATACTTTTGTTCGTTATAAATATTGTGTCATTTAATTTTAATTCATTATTGGCCTTTAAAGCCTGGCACTTAAAGTTCTGTTAATTTATCAAAGCGTCATAAATAAAAATACCAGGGCCGTGGAATCGTGTAAAAAAAGACGACTCCGACCGAGGAATTTTTTCGATAATTTAATTTTAAATTATATGTTCCATTAGATCATCAAGCATGTAATGGCAGCACTTTGGACTATTTTGTTTGAATACACATCATTAAATGTATTTTCGAGCCGCTCATTTTTCACAACCCCAACTCCACATCCTTGAAAAATACTACGGTCTAAATCAAATGCTGCTTTTTTCCAAAACAAGATCTTTGGAAAGGATATTTGCGATGTCTTTTTTGAAAAAATAATCTTTAAACTTCAATGAGTTTTTTTTTTATCAAAACCATTTAAATTAAAACCATTTTTATCATTATCCAATTAAAAATGTCTTGAAACTTATAAATTTATTGGCATACATGTTATTGTACATTAAAAAATGAGTGACTTGTATCCAAAATAAGGACAAATGTGCGATTATAATTTAAATTTGAATCGTTCAAATTATGTACACTCCCACAGATTTTGTCACTAACGACCGGGGTTTCGCCTTTCGGCGTCTTCAGGCTTTTAAGTGCACGGATGAACTTGAACTGACTGAATCTGTGGGAGTGTACATAATTTGAACGATTCAAATTTAATATTGAAATTTTACCAAGCACCTTCAGTCGAAATCTTAAATTTAATAAAAATTACGTATTAACATTTGTATTTACATGCAGAAAGTATGTTGAGTTTATGAGGCGCTCTTAGCTTCTTAGCTACTTTTATTTTTAGTCTGCGTACAAGCATAGTCTTCCTTTAGTATATCTATTTCATATAGTACAGGATTAAAATAAAGGTTGAAAACTACAGTAAAGTAACATTAACTTTGAGCAGCAATGGGAGAACGCAATTAAGAAAAAAACTTCTTGCCAATATTGACTGTGGGTGTTCAGTAAGCAAAATCGTTTAAGTTATAACGATTTTTTTTCGAATGTGATATTAAACTTAATGATTTTCTTGCATACTGTTTTTACTATTTACCGTATAAAGGACAACATAATATTATACTGTGTTATTTTTCCGTTGATGATATCATCGATTGCTAAATCTGACTACTAAAAATTTTAATTTATTGATTTAAATTTATTTTCTGTAAAAAGTACATTTTTTCTTAGATATACGTTCGTTTTGGGTTAACATGATTGCATTTGCATTCTTTTCACAGAGTGACTTTTTAGTGTAGTTTTATTTGCATTTCAAAAATCATCAAATTCTCATTAAATCTATCAATATTCAAAAGAGGAAAATGTTCGATCTGAAAAACATACAAATTTTTATGGAGCACCAAAGTTTCATCTGAATGCATAATTTAAAAAATCAGGTTGTTGAAAATCACAGTCAGCGATTTACTCTTTCATTCGCGTACGTACACAGTGTATAAGTGTATTTGCTACAGGAATCCCAGGTGCATGAAAAAAATGTCGTAACGTACATAAGAGAAAGGAAGACATAATGTTGTTGAGTTAGTTAAATCATTATACAGATTGTTTATAAAATTTAAAAAATGTCCGATGCCAACACGAATTAGTGCACTAAGGTTCTATCTTCTGATTTCTTTTACTCATTTGAGAATATTTGAGAGCACCAAAGCTCTATCTGCAGTTTTGTTTATTCTAAATATGCTAATATAATAACGACATTTAAATAAAATTTATATGTTAGATATACGTTTAATTCTGATTACATTTATACTTGTTAATAATTTAAATTCAATTTAAAATATCGTTTCTACAAAAAGTTACATCTTCTGAAACCTTAAATTGCTTGCACAGTTTTAGTTTTTAGTTTATAGTTTAAAATGCTCTAAAAGAATGATTTTCAAGAAAATTGCATGAGTGATGAGACCTTTCTTGTATTTCAAAAATATTTTTATTTTGTAAACTGTTGGTAATGAAATATAGAAGTGTTTATAAAATTGATTACCTTATTTGAAAATTGCGCAATTTATAAGGCGAAGTTTTATCTCGGGAGGCGAGATAAAGTCAACTTGACCGAGTTTCTCATAAATTGAAAACGGTGTCGATGCAGCGCCCCGCAGAACAAGTACAAGCAGAAAAGTGTGAGAAAGATTAATCACTTTTTGGGTGTTAAATTATTACACACCCTTCACGATACGGCCACACATTGCAGGATTATATCGCCACACATTGTTTGTTTGAGGGTTGCAGTTTACACTAATTGCTTATATTTAAAAAGTATTTGATTTTAAGTAACGTATTGTTTTATTTAAAATGATTTTCTATGATATTATATCAACGGTGGCCAAATGAGGCTCATCAGCCATCGCTGAAAAAAATAAATAATAAATCCGTTTTTTTAAAGATTGTTTTTAACAGTAAAATTGCATTTACTCGAGTCCTATAATCCTACGACGTAGCCGTTAGTCAAATACATGACGTAACATATTAAAAGTACTAGAACATAATTCCTAAACCGTTAAATAAGTATATTTCATGGGTACATAATTTGCATACAATTGTTGATCGAATATAAAACGGAAATGAAACTGAGAAAATTGTATTTTTAAATTAGTAGTTATAAATAAAACGCGCTACGCAAAAATAATACAAATTACTCAAATATTAACTTAACAGTTAATATAATAATAAAAGTAACATTTGTTTATCCTCATATCGTAAATTAAAAATTCCCCAGCACCTTAAAAATACTCCAGTGTATAGATACGAAAAAAAAATCCCCGAAATAAAGGAGTGTCCATTTTTATTATTTTAAAACCGCAGGTGCCTCGCTTCTCCGTACTTAATTAAACGAGTAAAGGTTATAAATATTCTCAACAGGAAGTGCTTACATTAATTAAGTATCTAAGAAGCGTATTAAAATAAAGTATGATTTCTGTGTAAATGTTTATGAAGCGACGTGGTTTTAATTGCAAGGGAATGTTCTCATTTATGAATTCTGTTTTGCTATTATTAAACAGAATCTTGATTATCAAAGTATTCTTTTTAACTAGCTCTTATTCGACAAACTGAGAGCAATTAGTTTACCACTTGCTCTTTTCCAGCATAATCTTCCCATTCAAATCTGAAAAGTTGATTGACAGAATTACAATATGTTCTCGTAAAACATCTTTCGTTCTTTGTTAAGAACAAAAAATTATACGCATCAAGAGACAACATATTTTTGTTGGTTTTAGCGCTAACTTTGTGAATATTAATTTTTAATATAAAGCTAAATTTGATAACCTTGTTATTCCACTTGTTGTGATACGTATTTTTCCTTTTTAAGAAACATCATCAAACAGGCCTACAAGGTCTACAAAAGTTGTACACAGCTTAAAAATATTAAATATAGTTGAATACATGAAATCAAAAGGTACCATTTTTTTAATGAACATACAGAAATGTTTTGTGACACTTCAAACATTTCTGCATAATCATTTTTTTTGCTCTACTTCTACTGTATAGTGCTTTTTTATTCATTGTATTTATTTATGTAAGTCGTTTGCTAATCTTGGTGATCTGCATATATAAATGCACCCCACCCACTCATAGCTATAAACTATGACGAGTCAAAAAATGGCATTCTGAGATGATTGGATTTGAAATTGAATTTAAAATACATGTACGGTTTTGATTTGCTATGTTACCTTATTAGGTTTGGTGTAACTTAAGGATACGGCGGTAAATTTGTAGATGTTCATTTTTATTAAAAAATGATATTTGATAAATTTCTTATTATTTTACACAGTACAGTTATCTGACCAAACATGCATTTTTTTAATAATTAAAGCATTGTTTTTTCAAGAAATGTTACAAAAACAATCACTTTTATTATAACGTCCTTTGACAGTCACTAATTCTACAATATATATATATATATTTTTAATAATAATCTAAATAAACTAGGGGTGTGATGTATTTTACGTTTTCATGTTTTTTTTAAATATAAGCCATACTTAACTGCTTAACCACTTAAAGCTAAAAAAATATTTGAATTTTATCTGTAAATAAACTATCGTTATTGCTCTTTCAATAAAGAAAAAAATCTTGAATAATTAAAAAGAATAATCCAATGCACATGATTGAAAGTTTTAAATTTATTAAATAATAAAACATATGTATGTATTGTATGTCGGGTCCTGTGCCGCAGTGGCTTGCGTTGTGGGTTTCCATGCCGGGTTTCACGAGTTCGAGTCCCAGTACGAATGGCATTTTTTTCTATCGATTAATCGATTTCTGTTCGAAAGCATGGGTGTTTGTGATGTCTAAAATTTCTCTCCCACCCTTTTCGATCCTTTAATAACTTTAGAGAAATAAGTTAACCACTTGTACTGTCCTAGCCTTATCCTTCTATCCCTACTACTCCCTTTGAAAAAGAGAGGTCGAGTGTGTAACAAAAAGCCATATACTCCACATTGGAAGCAGACATGGATTAGAAAAAATGTTTACACCAGAAGGTTTTCTATCTGAAATAGTTATCAATTTATAGTCTAATCCTAATCAACCGCTGCTTTAAGTTAATATACAATTTCAAAAAAAACATAACTTTGAAATTGTTTTACATTTAATCAAAATGATTAAGGATGGTCTCACTCTTGACAAGCATTTTAAACTGATAATTTGAAGCGATTCTTATAACATTTAATAAATATGATATTATTACAAAAGACTGTATTATTTTAAAAATATAATTTCTTTCCATCAAGTATTGACAATAAACACCTTAAAAGTGAATAAAGTATTTAACTAGTTTATTGGTTATACCACTTATTTATCAACAAAACATCGTAACTCTTGCTTTGTTAAAAAGAATTTATAATGAATTATTAGATGAATAAACAAAACTTGACAGCATCATGATAAATGGCCAAATAAAATTTCACGAGCAGCGTTTTTTTCAGACAGCAAAAAATAAATGAATGAAAAATTGTTCACGATAATTAATTTCTTATTTAGGTTCTTGAAAATACTACTATTTTTAAAGCTTCTCCTTTTCACAGCGTGTTACTAAAATTTCAGTTGTTGTTATATGAAAATAATTTAAATTTAAGAAAGTTTAGTTAGTTTAACGAAATTTAAGATATAATATTTGAATAAAGTGACTGCTAGTAATCGGATCCTTCACTCAAGATTTTCGTTGTAAAACTTTCCTCTGCTAAAAATATATAAATTAATAACTTACTTGTTAATGTGAAGTCATAAACTCATTCGATAGTATAAATTTATTTTTCTCATACATCGTTATGGCAATCTTGACATTCAATTAAACTTACATTTTCTCTAAGGAAGGCAATTTAATTGAATTAAATTAATCTTATATTGTTTTTCGATATAAGTAGAAATTTCAAAAAAAAGTTTCTATTTTTTTTGTCAGAATGGATTAAAATTTTGTCTAGTCTACCTATTGAAATATTAAAGTTAGTGAAAATTATCAATTTGAAAGTATTAAAGATTAAATTTTCAATTGTAAAAATAAACCTTAAATAAGAGATAAATATTAAATTATTTGATTTCTTTGCTTGATTAATGAATGATAGAATGCCATACATCAGATAAATTTTCGTTTTAAAAAACACAAAATTTACTATGAAGAGGTGAATCAACTTAATGAACTTAATAGAAAATTTGAGAATATAATAATGAAAATAAAAAAAAACCCTGAATTAACGTGCCTGTTTTTTTTACCATTTGAATGCAATATCTACAGCCAAGTAAATCATTTAAAGTACCTTTATAATCTACCTTTATGTTTTGGTTTTCCATATTTTACGTTTTAAAGACTCACAATTCAATAAAAATACGTATATCTGAAGATAAATTGAATAACTTTAATACTATTTTACTAGTTTTGAAGACGTACACGACCAAACCTTTAAAATAAATTGCCTGCAATGAATGTTTTGTCTCAATTTACATTTTTTTCGTCGTTCTCTTCATAATCATTAATTAAGGGCCGATACTACTAGGTTTTGCGGTGTTCCAACTATTGTGATAACGATTACCAGTCACTAGGCAATGAATAGTACGAAAAAAAAAAGACAAGAAAAGTGTTTTTTTTTCCATGTGCGCTCCCAATATGGAGCATATGGACTCCTAATGGAGTTTATCTCAACAGAAATGTTTTTACGAGAACTGCTTGTTACTCAGTTGCTCAACCTCTCTTTTTCCAAAGAGAGTAGGAATAGAAGGAAAGGGCAAGGACAGGACTAGTGGTTAGCTAATCGCTCTCCATACGCCCCGTTCATAGAATAGGATGGGTGGGAGGGGGGAATTCAAGACATCACATACATCCATGCCTTTGAACAGAAATTCATAAATCGATTGAAAAATCAATTTATAAAACTGCCCGTACCGGGATTCGAACCCATGCCCTCCGTAGCGGTAGCCAACGATGTTGACCACTCGACCAAACAGGCATTTTTACATTTGCCTTTTTATTTTTACAGACGCCTTTTAATAATTGAAAGCATGTTAAATCTCGATAAGAAATATGAAATATTAATTACTCAGTCAAAGCTGAAACCAGAATAACTAAGTAAAAATACTCCACTAGTTAATTCTCGCTAGTGTATTTCTGGTTATAATGAAATGCACTGCCAAGTTCCTGTCACGTTGTCGGTTTTTAGTACAATATGACTCTACTGGTTAAATGCAGTATTATTCTACTCAGCTACACTCCTTTAAATGCACTTAAAGTAATTAATTCGTTGCGTCTAGTCTTAAAAGATTTATAAAGTCTAACTTTGTCTTATGCCCCTTTCGGCAAATAAATCTTAGGGTGAATTGTTAGAGTTTTGGAATAAACTACTTTAAAATGAAAATGTTTACACCGAGTCAAATAGTTTCGAAATTAATATTAAACTACCTTTTAATTGAGTTGAAATCTTAGTATTAGAATTGTTAACATTCTTCAATTGTTTCCTTTATACAAGCTAAGCGATTTCTTAAGCCGAATCAAGAAGAAAACATTAAAATGAACATCATAATGCTGTAATTTTACAATGATGTATAATTAAGTATTGCTAAATTTTTTCATTAGCTTAAAAAAATCTTGATAAAAGTATTTCTTCTATTTACTTTTAAATACCTTAATAGTTAAAATATATATGCCTCTTTGTCTATCACGGCGATTAAAATTTTTCGTATGTCGTTGGGGTTGAATTTATTAGCTTGAATATGCTATTTTTAACATTTAATATCAGAAATACATGCCTTCGAACAGAAATCGATAAATCGATTGGAAAAAATGCTGTTCGTACTGGGGTTTGTACCTGTGAGTAACGACATAGATGCTAATAACGTTAACCACCGTGCATATCCTGACAACCCTTTTTTTACCCAGAGATTAACTCACGAGACATGCCATCAAAAGTTGTGGTTTTATAAGTGCACATATATAATCTTAGCTTTTCTTCCAAATAAAAAGTGCACCACGGTAAAATTGCCACTTTATACTCGAAGCGGTTCTATTTACAAAGAATACGACGAATCTAATAAGAGAAATCGATAAATTTCATAATCCATGTATTTGAGTAGCAGCATCGCTTAAACTGTTTTGAGGTCAAATATAAAAACAAATTAGAAGATGTTATGGCTCAAAAACGCTCCTTTTGCCACCGACACTTTTTGATTCAACTTTCATAATAAAATCCGTGAATACATAAAATATTTTGATGATAATAAAAACATTAAAAACGTGTATTGCTTTGGAGATTTTTTCATCTGAAGTAGATATCAGAGAGAAAACTGATATCACTAAAAGAAAAAAATAATGCACTTAAGACTATACTATTTTGCTATTGTTTGTTGTATTTGTTGTAGTAACAGGTTTTACATTTTTGACTGCTTCGTTTCCAGCAGTTGTAGATTTAATATGAATAATTGTAAATATACGAATGAAAATTATTCTTCTCTTATCCCTCAATTTTCTTGGTGCCTATGTTTAATGTTCTGAACGGGTAATTCGTTTCTGGATAAAATTCTGTGTCCACAAGAAAACAATTGGAAGGTATTAACCCCTACAGACATAATTTATTTTTGAAATCCATATGAGCCACATTGTATTCATAGATAAAAAAATCTAAAAAAAAATAATCATAAAGCTGCTGTATAGAAAAACCACGTGACCGTACGGTCACACTCATCATTATAAGCCCCGTGTAAAATTGTGTAAGGACAGTGGTAAGAAAAACCAGCGTAACCATATGGTCACACATTTCCATTTTTTGGAAAAAAATAATTAACGAAAATCACCAAAAATCGTATGTGCTTTTAGTAGTTGTATCAGTCCCCCACGGCTGATGAATAATTTAACTCAGTATCCTTTTTAACCGAAATAAACGATATTCAGGTAGAAAAAGGATTGAAAGTGGGACCATGTGGTCACGCTCGTTCTTTATTAAGAGATAAAAATATTAAAAACATCCATATTATTTTTTTATATACAAATATAAATCAATGTATTAATACTTCTATTCGGTGATTCAAATACCAACTGTTGAGCATACAATTAATGCGTCGACAAGATGGCTTCGGTTTTGGTCAAGATGATATACATATATTAAAATCGAAAAGGTTCTTTGAAAAAATTAAGGGAAAAGATTCTGATGTGATCCGAACGTGTTTCATAATATAATTCGCTTGTCATAATTGAATTTAATTATCTTCCTCATCACGAAGCATCCATTAAATGTTGCATGTCTGTTATCTCTGAATATTTTACCGTGCGTTGAATTATTATTTGATGAAAGTTCACGTCATAACAACCCACAACAAGTAAATTACTTAGTTTGTGTTTAAAAAATACAATATTTGAAATATTGCTGTCAACCCACACAAAGTATTGTATTTAAAAAAAAAACATAATATTTCATTTTACTACTTTCACTTTTATTTAAAAAGGTCAGGACCGGTTTTACTAATGATGAGCATTATTAACTGACAAGAAAATATAATTTTACAAAGTTATTTACACAAAACAAAATAAAATTAAAAAAAGTGTAATAAACAATTGGTATTGAAAAGTATTTACACATTACAGTACAAAATATGAATAAGTGACACTAAATTGACTCAAATTTGAATGTTCAAATGTTTAATACCTTTAAAATGTACAAACGAAAATCATCAATGATTAATTTAGCCAAAGTAATGACTAATGATAATTAATGGTAATAATGGTAAAGTGGTGACTGGTTGTCTTATCAGTTGATAATGAAACCGGTCCTGATCTTTTAAAATAAAAGTTTAAGTTGTACACAGGAGTATTGTTTATTTTTTAATAATCCTTTTCCACCAAGTATTGACAGTGAACACCCTAAAAGTAATCGATATATGCAACGATATTTGATTGTCATGGGTAAAACATTGAGTACCGATTGTCTTATTGAGATTCCAATCAGTATAACAGTTCATATTGAATGACTTGATATCATTTCACTTCAGTACACTAATATTCTCATATTGGTAATAAAGATAATAATTACTGAATTTACAGTTGAGAATAGATAACGGTGTCGCAAGCCGAGTTTTACGATTGAAGGATATTTATATAGGTATTTATTAGGGATTGTGGGAATATCTCGCTACCTTCGCCATATAACTGTTGACACTTTATGTGAATTTTATTGCATTTAACTGTCAGCCTATCATTAAAGTGATCATACGCGTTAAATTAATTGAAATTCGCTTAATCTACTATCATTAACTACTGTTTGGTTTTAAATGAGAAGTGATCGCTTTATTATTAATGTACAAACTTAGTTTATAGACAGCTCGTGCGTCTCATAAAAATTGTTCATCTTTAGAAAATAACTGTTGAAATTACTTTTTTATGATTATCTATTTGGGCTGTGGGCGAGTGCTTAACGCGGTTGGTTTTGGTTGAGGAATCATACGTTTAAGTCCCATTACATATTTATGGATTTTTGTTACAAGTCATGCATGTCTGTGATGTCTAGAAATCATTTAGTTTGTTTGTCTGATCCATACAACTGGACGTAGCGAGAGTGATTAGTACGTTTTTAATACTGTTCTTTAACAAAACAAGAGTTTGAATATTTGTATTAAATTATTAAGTAGATTTCGTAGAAAAAGTACTGGTTGAAGCAAACTCTATATCAGTGGTTGGTAACCTACTACTCGCGGGTAATTGAATTACCCACTTCACATTTTGAGTTACAAGAAATTATGATAATATTTTTTTTATCAAATTACTTATTTAAGAAGATAAAAGAAGCCACCAATAACAATAGTATATGTGTGTTTTGTTTTTACACTTATATATCATGCAAATATATTATATGCATTACTTTCTAAAAATATTTTTTTAAAAGAATAAATGGTAGAAAAATATTTTTAACTTTTACCCACTAACCAAATTTATTTTTCAAAACATTTTTTTTTTACCCAGTCTCAAAAAAGGTTGCCAACCACTACTCTATATACTCTTCATTGAAAACATAATTTAAAAAGTAGTTCATTTGTGGTTCGGCAACTATTTAAAAACTGTGACTTTTAAGGCTTTTGTACCTTATTTTAATGGTTGAATACTAAGTAAATGCGAATTTAATCAATGAATTTCTTACCGAGAAAATAAAGATCTCTACAAATGATTATGTATTATTTGAAATCATAAAATTAATCAACTTGAGCGTTAACCTTTATTAAACCGTTCTTTATTGAGATAATAGCATACAATTTACTACGACTGAGTTAAATTCTCGCTTAGGATGAAATCCGAATTTCAGTTTAGTGCTCGATTCCCACAAATAAGTGGTTTGTCGATCTAATAATTGGCGCGACATGTGGTGGTATTGGTTTCAGCTTAAATTTGTTTTTAGCGTTTTTTGTTTAAATAAAACTAACGAAGCAGTTTATTACAAAAAGATTTCTTTAATTCATTTATTATGATGTGTATGTAGTATTCGTTCACTACTATATTATATTATATAATGTTACACTGAACTAAATCGGTATTTCGGATTACTGCCTGTTAAGTAAATATTTTTTTGATCTCTCTATAACATAGTACAAACGAATTTCAAATCTCTTGAATTGAAAAATATTTCAACCTTAAAAAATAAAAAAAGATGTTACCCACATTTTTTTCGATAATCACAATTCATGCATGTTATATCAAAATGACGTACTCTGCAAATGACGGATTAGTATCTAAATTTAGTTTTCAAGTATTGAAAAAGAAAAGCCTGTGAGTTCTAACACCAGCTTATAAGTCTTTATGTTATAATTTTGTCACAGTTTATTTGATAAAATCACAAGAAAAATTCCAATATGTTTTTTTTGATGGATTCAGCGGTTGTATTCTTATTCGTATTTTTTTTTTGAGTTAACGTGACATCAAAATTATTTGCATGTTTTCAAGCTTACATCAACTGTAATTAATTGAAAGCAAATCTGTTAGAATACTGGTTGAGTTATTAGGTAATTATTTAAAAAATCAACTCTTAAGAAAAATGTTAAAGAATTAATAAAGCTTTTTTAAATACAGTAAAGTTATTACATCTTTCAAAAGCACCATGAATATCATTGTCAGTAAAGTCACAACAACCTGATGCTGTCTCTAAAAAAATTATCCCAATCATTCATTTTTCATATCGGCTTTTCTTTACATGGAAAATTCGGGAATTTTTCCCCTGATCAAACCATTTCAGTGGTGTTTTATAATGATATAAAGCTATAGACGTAGAATAAAGTACATTTACGAGTCTTTTATAAACTTGTAATTGTTGAGATACAATATTGTAGAAAATCACCAACGATGCTTGATCGAAAAATATTAAAACGCATACATGCACTACTATAAACAGCTGTAAGTAACCATTTAGTCACTGATTGATTACTCAAAAAGTATTCATTTAACGATTGCTTACAAAAATGGGATTATGGTTTTGATAACCAACATGTATTTTCATTCAATAAATAAACGTTTCATAGTCCCAAAATATGATTAAAGGTTTATGTTTTTTACGAGAGCCTTACATAGGTTCTGTACTATTTTAACAATGCTGATATCGCAATAATGATATAATATCTTATTATGGTCTAAAAATAAATCTGAAGAATAATACTATATTGGTTTCTGCTTCACGATAGGTAAAAGTAGAGTGCAATTTTAGGATGATTTTTTTCGAAAGCGATGCAGTGTGCACTTGAAAATCAGTGGGTGTGACTAAAGTTGAGTTGAGTATGTGAAATGCATGCATGCATCGTTGCAGCTTTCAGCAACTTGTGAAAGCTACGCTCCACTTGAAGCTTTTGCTAAATTCGAGACACGTATATTATACACATTTTATGTGATACGTACTGTTACATAATATAAGACTTTATTGCGTTTATAGATTCTTGCTATCCGTTTCTACAAAGTTGGACGTAAATAAAGATATTACTTTTTGTATGGTATTGTTGTTTTATATATTAAAGAATTTTTACAATGATCTCAAACATCAACAACAGTTAACATAAAATATTTTTTTGCAGAACGATTTTTGTCTGTGAAAGGGCTTAAAGGCTCTGTTTGAAAATGGAATGTACATCAATTAAATACAAATCAATTCATCATTATGTTTCCATCAAAGGTGTTATTAGACTCGAAAGCTCTAGGGGTCAACAATTGGTGTAGGTAGGAGAAGGCAACTGATTATGACAATCAAGGTTTACTCCAGTCCGTAGCGTCAGAGGAGAAGAAAATGCAAATGAGATCATGGAACATTGATACTTAATTCTTGTTAACAACCAATTTATATCAATTACATTCTAACTCATTAAATTGAGAAAAATTTGGAGACAAGGTACCATATGAGGCTTCTATTTATTGCCTCGTTAGTCGTAGAGAAACATTGAAAAACGTATAATGCATGTCTTTGAAAACTAGCAAACCATCTTGTCTCATCTTTAAAAGGTATGGAATTTTATATATCTTAACAGTTGGGAGTGACGAAAATTTTTGGTGGTTTCACGTGTTGGTAAAATGCACTGCTAAGAGAGCTGATATATTTAAGAAATATCAACATCTTCAAGTTATGATATTCTTTCTTAGTTTTTTGGTAAATTTCCCTCCAACTTATTTCAATAAACAATGTTTGAATATTTATAATAAAGAAACTCGTATACGTTGATTACCAACATACTTTTTCAAAAAAAAAACGGCAAACAATACTTGGAAATCAAATAAATTGGTTTGCTTACATCCAAGTAATACGTAGAATATTTGCAACAACTAATCTACTGTAAGCACGCTATTCCAAATAGTCTTTTATAGGCTTCTACTGAAAATGTACGTTGTATAATACTTACCCTATGAACTTTTTCAATGTATTTAATCAAATAGTTACATATACTTTATTAAACTAAAAAAAAATAAAGGCTTTTTGATATAATTAATTTTAATTGACTTCTATATGTCGGTACAAAATAAGTGTATTTTAATCCGTTGCATCTGATACAATAGTTTTAACAAAATATGTATGTTTAATTATTATTAATAAGATTAAAGTAAAATAGCCTTTATTTTTGCTTCCAACATAGTTTGTAGCCGGTATGCTTAATAAGTATTGTTTTAAAGAAGAAGATTGAAGAAGTTAATCATTTATATTGAAATGTGTTAGTTTATTTGTTGACACGAAATTCTATTTTCTTTCAGTCAACGCTTGAAGCCATTAATAAAGTATACGGGGAAGCAGCGGTGGGCTGCCAATATTTTAACAAGAGGCTCGCTTAATCTCGAATCAATTCTCAGTGTTCTTAGGAAGGAGGGAATTTTTTAATCGCTCCAATGCAATTATATGCAATATTTAAATAAGCAATCGATTGTTACGTAATACACTTATAATAAGTTACAATATGAAATTTAACGTAAACTTATCAATGTAAATTGCTTAAAATATACTATTATGTGTATTGAAGCTGTCGTAGATAATATATAATATATAAATTTCAGTTATTTACTAATTTGATATGAGAATATTGCTTTCTCTTGAGTTAACAAGGGGCTCCCCGGCCTTAGTAAAATTCAACAAGGGGCTCGCGAGAGCGCCTCCGAGCCTCCTCCAGCCAGGGTTGCCAGGTTTCCAAAATGACAGATCGGGACATTCATTATTTCGAACGATCAAAAAAAAAAAAGAACTTAAGAAAAAAATGGGTATTTATTTAAATTATAATATATACATATTATAATTTAATATTATTTATATACGTATGTTAATACAAAATATACATATGTATAGAAGATAAAACATTTTTTTTTAGCTTGTTTCAAAATATGTTCGCCATCTTTACTTGATAAAAAGATTCTAAAGTCAATACAATTGTAATCAAAATTTTGTTTGATCATTAATTACGCTTCAAAGGTTTTTAATAATAATCTGTTTCTCTCCTTTCTCCAGGCTACATTTATTAGACTAAATATTCTTTCGAAAATTGCATTCGAATGTGGAATTGAGAATATGTGTATACCTGCTATGCAGTGGGTCTTGGTGGCTCGCTGTCTCTACGCGACTCATGGTACCTACACGTTTAATATTCATAAGCTATACACATTCATTATCCGTAAATCAAATTTCATAAGTTTCGTAAAAAAAGTAGTACAATTTTTGTTAAGTCGGGATTTGTCTGTTGAACTCGGGACAGTCCGGCTCAAATAGGGACGCCTGGCAGCCCTGCCTCCAGCCCACCCCTGCAGAGAAGTGTTTAAAATTTAAAAAATTAAAAAAAAGATCGGGCAATAGGATGATGCCTCTAAAAAAGAATGATCTACAAATTAAAACAATGACATGATTGAATTGCTATTTAAGTCTTTGGAAATAATTGAGGAGTTATCATTGAAACTCTCCTTCTCATGATCAATTATTGTAAAGAAATATTGAAAAAAATGAGTATTTGAACACCGAGCGAGCTATCCTTGGGTACCAAAAAAAATATCAAATGACGATAAGTAGGGCCTTATTCTCAAGAAGAAAATATCATATATATTTTTAATTGAACCGTAACTCTGGGTGAGTAGTGGATAGTTACTAATACGAAATAGTCAATGACTTATAAAGAATGAAGTCCTTGTTCCAACCCCAAAGTCAGGAACGAGGATTTGAATGGTATGTTTGAGTATTTACTGGAATGTTTCCAGTATAATTCACTGTAAACTATTGAAACCTGATAAAATATTTAACACAATGATGTATTATTTAAAAATACTTTACCAAAAAATTAATACCCGTAGTAACTAAGAATTAAATAAAAAAATAATTTCTTCCAACCACTTTCAGTATCTATAATAAAATAATATTTGTTGTGTTGATATCACTACCAAAATAATTTCTATACTTTTTCGCGACTATGTGACCAAACGGATTATCATTATGGTTTCAAAAAATTACTTTAGGGACCAATTTTAAACAGTCGAAAGATTGTCATCAAATCTTTTATAATATATTATATATTTTTAAACTTCTTTAAAACGATAATACGTTGGCAATTTAAAAAAATGTATCAACTTACCTTTATATATATGTAGTTACACTATCAAATGAACGTTATAGAAGCAGAACGTAGCAGACAGGTACTTTGAAATTTATATCAAGTTGATATTTGATACCTCAGCTTAATTATTAAGCTTTGTGAAAAACTATGACAACAATTTTCAGTTTTTCACACAAACAAAGAAATCTAGCACTGTATATAAAATACTTGACGATAAAATTAAAACACACACTTTTACATACATATTATACCTTTCATATTTAATGAAACTTTGGATAAATAAATTCCGTAAACGACTGAATTAAATCATTTTTTTTAAATAGACTTTATAATATTATCTTTCTAAAGAGATTTTCAATCGATTTGCCGATATCTGTTCAAAAG
Source organism: Himalopsyche anomala (assembly GCA_031772345.1). Taxonomy (NCBI): domain Eukaryota; kingdom Metazoa; phylum Arthropoda; class Insecta; order Trichoptera; family Rhyacophilidae; genus Himalopsyche; species Himalopsyche anomala. The sequence goes on from CM062838.1 coordinate 7,796,577, forward strand.
TATGGGTGTATGTAATTTAAAAAAAATCTTTTCTTACCCTTCCAATCCTGAAATAAAAGAGCGATTAGTTAATCACTATTCCTGCCCTAGCCCTGTCCTTCTATCTCTACTACTCTCTAATATCTCATTAGAAAAGTAAAAGTTGAGTAACTGAGTAACAAACAATTCTCTTAGAAAACTCCTGTTGAGATAACTCCGTGAGGAAGTCATATTCTTCATATTGGGAGCTAAAAGAACCGTATGTTACCAATATTCTCATGATTTTCGCCTTCACCTGATCTTGTATAATAAAAAAAGCGATATTTAGTTTTACAGTGCATATTGAAAATACAATAAATTTTAATTTTAAAATTATAATAAACTTATTTTCATAAATTCAACTTGCTGAAAGACACGTTTTGTTTATAACAGAGTTATTAAAGGACAACCTTTTAAGTGTATTTACATATTAAATATCTACTGATACTGAAATACAGAAATTCTATAGAAAACAAGATAAATTACACATAATAATACAATTTCTGAAAACATACTCGTACGCATGGAATGATCCTTTCCACGAAGGGTAGAAACTTCGATGGCAATAAAAATCATCAAAGCATTGTTTTTTCGTTTTAAGTAAAACACAAGCATCTTTGAGAATTTTTACTAAGAAGTCAGTCGAGAAAATACGATATCATGAAAATTAATTTAAAAAGCATTTTTAAATTCATGTTCACTCCCAATTCTCCAAAAAAGAAAGCTCGAGCGGCCGAGTAACAGTTTTCGTAGAACAACTTCTGTTGAAATACCTATATTAGAAGACCATATCCACATTCAAAGCTGATATGGGTTGTAAAAAAATATATAAATAATGATATTTGAGTATATTTTTTATTCCAGCTTCAGAAAAACGTACATATACGTACTTACACGTACAGCCGAGTAAAAGATTATTTTTGTACGGTTAAGGATGTATTGGTTGTCTTATAAGATTTGACTCCTCTTTCACCTTTCATTCACATATAACTTCTATTGCACTGCGTGCAAGCAAACTTCTTGGGTTTACTGTTAGACAAAGCAAACCATTTGAAAACAAAACTGTGTTTCGCGCTTTATGTTTCTTTGGTCTTAAGTAAGCTTGAATATGGATCCATCATTTCGAGTCCAAATGAAAGTTCATATAAGATGCAATTGGAGAGAGTCCATAAGAAATTTCTAAGATATTATTATTTCAAAAGATTTCGAAGATCGTTTTCAAGCTTAAAGCATTTTTCTTTTCTCCTTCGGGGCCGAGTTAATAATCCTGAAATTCTCATGACTATTAATTTACATGCTCCCAATTTGTTCTTACGTGGGCAAAACTATGAGAATTTTTTTTTATTTCTAAAAACTTATACCTCGGTTAGGAGGTATGAGTTACCAGTTCCTAGGACCGTTCAATTGATCAACTCATATGCCTAGAGAAGTGGATATTTTTAGTGATAGTAGTTGTGAAATGTTTTTTAAATTTTACTATTTTATTTTTTGATTTTGTATGTTGATTTTGATGTATTATGTAGTTTTATTTTATATTTTGTGTCTTTATATTTGTCAAGTACATAGGGAGTTGGCGTCAGCTGTTATGCCATGTACTATAATTTAAATTTTTAATAATAAAAAAATAAGTCTTTGTTTTAAAGAGGTAAATAAAAACGCATACATTTTATAATCAACTATATATTATTCATCATTATCTACAATCATTCATCAATTGTTAACCATATCTTTAATTCCGGATCAAACATATTCACATCTTTTGAAATTATACATTCATCTATGTCTTTTTATAGCCATTTTTGTCACGTAATGTTTGCCATTCAAAATATGTTGCAAAAACCTCAGAAGTTGATAGTCATTCGGTGCAATATCTGGATAATACAGTGAATGTGGTAGGAGTTCCCAAGAGTGTTTACATTTTTTTTCTATTTTGAAGTATGGGGGTGAACGTTATCTTAGTGCAGATTTACACCACTTCCCATTGCAGGACTCGTATTTTTAACAGCCAAATTCACATTATGTCCATGTTGGAATACATACAACATAATGTACTGTAACTGTCTTTTTTTGTTATCTCACTTTCCATTGTTCGTATATGGTGTGAAAATTTAAAACAAATTATTATTATTTCATCGAAGAGCAAATCAAAACAACCGACGTTATTAAGCACCAAAAAAATACTGAATAAAGCTTAAATTTTTAAAAAAGAGTGCATATTGTGCGTGTATTGAAAATACGAAATGACCTTTGAGACGACTTCATTTTTAGTTTATAATGTCATTGCAGATATTTTACTCTTCGTCTGTTTTTTTACGGTCAATAAATATTTATTTATTACCCATATTTGCCCAGAATAATGTCAAAAGTAACACATATTAACCACATAGTAACCATTGTTATTATTTATAATTATATTAAAACTTAAAAACAGTACAATTAACCGAGAACTAGCAGCCAGAATGACATTCACGTCGCTACTATTTACTGTTTAAAATAAGTTCTTGTGACAAAAAGAGAGACGTGTACTTTCTGTTTTATATTATAAATACTGTAATTTTTCGTTTAAAATATTTTAACACGAAGATTTCGTCGTAAATTTAAAACAATTAGACGTATTAAAAAAAAGATACTCTCAGTTTGTTTTTAATTCTATAAATGAAAAAATACACAGAATAATAAATAATTTGTTTACACTTACGTGGATTTTTGAATCGTCTTCCGACTAAATTTAAACACAACTTTAAGTTGCATACTTCTTATAAGTCTTGAAACAATAAAGACTTTCACATAATATGACGCTCACAAAAGAAACTTGGAAAGGTAAACCAGATACAGGTTGAAACGATCCAACAAAACTTATTTCGACAAACATTCGGCAAGTAAAATTTTTGCCACGCTCTGTTCTGCCCGGAAATCTGTAATTAACTTCGGTGTCAAGCGGGAATTCCACTAAATATAGTTAACCCGGTAGGTGCTGTGTTGGTTTGAAAGTTTATAGGGAGAAAGTATGGTTGTGGGTAATTCACGAGCGATCTGTTCTATCTATCAAAGTTTATCAAGCGTGGCAACCCGAGAGGTCGGATAACCTGCCTACTTCGGTTTTTGGCTACCCTAAACCAGATATACTGAACCAAGTTGTATACTCAACTGCCACTGAATACGATAACTCAAGACCTTAAATGTGTGCGTTATATATGTAACAGTGTGTGTGATGTCTGTTCATTTAGTATTTTGAAGATGGGAGCTAGAATTTTTCATAATTCTGTTTTTTTTACAGAAGATATTAAAAAACAATGCATATTTTTGTACTACAGCTGAAATTAACCCGTAACATGCCATCCTAAAAAATGACATTTCCTGCCATGATGGCAACTCAGTTTCACTGTTTATTGACAGTATTTAAACCTAGATTAGCAGCTAAAAAATAATTTAAAAAATGTATGTATGCAAGAATACCTAAAATGATAAATACTTACTAACAATATTAAGAGAAATATTGAATGAATTAATGACTCAACTATTTACGATTGCATCATGAGCATGGAGGTGTTAATAATGCTTGCGACGAAAGAAAACAGTGCCGATCTCCATTCAAAAAAATATTTTTTTACATCTCAAATTATTTACGATAAACACCATACAAGTTAAAAGATGAAGAGTTAATTGGACTTGAACATTTGCTTCTAATATATAGAAAATATACTTTAAATGAACTTAATTACTTTATCAGTTTCTTCTACGATAGCTTATTGTTGCTCAGTAGCTCATTGTTTGTTCAATTAAGAAGAGAGTATGTATGTACATAACTTTTTTTTGTAGTGTCCGTGAGGCAGGGTCAATGTAATTGGTTTCCATGACGAAACTCACGGGCTTAGTCCCAGTACAAAAAACATTTTGAATCGTTTTATCGATTTCTGTTAGAAGGTATGGGTATTTGTGTTGTCTTAAAATTCCCTCTCTACCCTTTTAATCTTTAAAAAACAGAAACATTAAATAACCACTAAGTCTGTCCTGTCTAGGGCATCCGATCCCGGAACCTTTTTGTAATCCCGGAATTTCGGGAAAGACAACTTTTCCGATCCCGCGATCCCGATATTGAACATTCAGCGTTAAATCGTATATACATTCGGGATTGGGAAATTTTTGCTCGGCGATTTTAAAACCCTAAGTTTTTACAAAAGAAATGTCGATTTTAAAATCCCAGGAATTTACAGAATCCCTAAAATGAAAACATTTTTTTAAGCTCTTCCTAGAATTTTCGAACCCAGAATCAGATTAGAACTGTCACGATCCCGGGATTTCGGGATAACAAAAAATTGGATGGGATTGATTTTTAAACATAATTATATTTGTTCCCACCAAAAACTAACGAATTTAATTAACCAATGAACGTTTGAAAAAACAATAATAACAAAAGATTGCGCTTCTCTGGATCATTGTTTACTTCACGAAGCTTGATCGTTTGTTTGAAAATAATGATTGTATCGAATTTATGCAGAGTAAAAAAGAAACACACCGTAACAACTCTATTGCTTGGCTAAATTAACTAAGAATATTATCAAACCTAAAGTTTCAACGAGTTTTCTGCTTATCCTGACATTGTATTAAATGGCTTATGCTTTCCGATGAGTAATTACAAATACTGCTGGTTCAAAAATGGAATTTTCTTTTTTTAATTTATTTCTCGTTTTTTTTCTGTTTATTCACGATCGAGGATTTTTGAAAGTTATTTGTGATATTTTTATGATGATGTGGTTAGTGTGTACGATTACAGTATGTCTATATGTATAACTTTTTATATTTTGCAGTTGCAATAACCTCAATTTAATTGTTCCATAAATGGCTTAAAAGTAGTTTATTTTATGTTTTCAATAGGTGTAATAAAACAATCGAAAAAATGACATAAAAATTAGTGTTTTATTTTGTCTACGAATCATTTTTTAAACAATTTTGATTTATTACCTATTTTTTTAAATATTAATAATATTATCACAGTCAATTAGTTAATCACTGATTTTAAAAAAATATTAAAAATAAAATAAAGCAAGTTCCTAAAGAAACACTATTTGAGCACTTTCAGACTTTTTAGCAATTAGTTGTAAATAATATTATTTTGAATAAAAAATTAAATCTATTTTTTTAATTAGTTCCATATTCCTTAAAGTAAAGGTCAGGATTAGTTTTGCTCATCACGAACATTTTCAATTCATAAATAATTCAATAGATCCAGTGTTATTTAAATTCAATTAAGTACGACTAATGATAAGCCATATCAAACAATTAGTATAATAAATTCGGCAAGAATTTACTAATAGTCATTTAAATTATAGCTTAGTTTTATAAAATCTTATAGTATTGACTTTTTTCTATTAATGACTAGGAAAGACTACAGTTTTATAATGCAGATAGAATAATGTACATATATTAACCAGATGAAAAATAAAATTTATTGATAAACGGAAAAATTCACTTAAAAAATATTTCAAAACTCAGTATACGTACGTACTTAAAAATAAATAAATCATTATATTTATTTTTCATTAGCTTGAACGACTCAATTGCAATGCCGAAATAGACTGCATGTTTAAATTTAATCCGATGTAAGTCTCTCCAGCGTACATTTTAAAATCACTTTATTTTCTAATATAAATTCCCTTTGATGTTATGTACTGTGGTGGCTACACAAACACTTAAAAGAAAAGTCTGCAGAACAAGTAGGTACAAGCAAACGCGACGGACCAAGAGTAATATAAAAAGATTCCGACACTTTTTGAAGTAGTGCTTTCTACTTTACTCTGGTTTGTATAGGGGTAGCAATACCAGCTAAACCAAAACTAGCATACCGGTATTCTTAAATTTTATTTTCAAAAGTTAGAAAAGATTTTAGAAAGTTTGACTTTTAATTAATATACAAAATTTAATAATGGTAGTGTACATGAACGACCACTTTCTCTAACATACGTCCTCGACTACATGAGATGATATTATTTTATTAAGTATGTATGTGTATTGATTTTTAAAAATACATTTGTGAAGCATATGGCTTCTAAATGCAAAAATTTAACAGATTTTTTCTACGAAAAATTATTGTTACTCAATTGCTCAACCATTTTTATTTTGAAAAGAGTAGAGATAGAAAAGATAAGGCAGCACTAGTGGTTAACTGAATACTCTCGCTGCGCCCCGTTATGATTGAATGTAAAAATTTGGCAGGAATTTTTTAGACATCACAGACACCCATGCTTTCAAACAGAAGTCTAAAGGTTGATTGTAAAAATACTGTTCCTACTGAATTCGAATCCGTGAATTTTGTCTCGAAGGGCAACAACGTTTACCATTGCACTACGAAGCCGAAATATTGAAATACATGAAACTTATAACGCACATTTTTTTAGTTTTCCAGTGACTCGTGACCAGTCAGTCACGAGTCGGTAGTTGCAGAATTTTCAATATTTATCAATTAAAATTTATGACTTGCTGTGAAATTCAGTAATTTTGAATTAAATTAAGTATAATTGATCTATGATGCCATAGATGATCTATGATGATCGTCGCCTGCTGTGACCCATTTGATTAGAGCTTGCTCTTCCGATCACACAGGTCTGGGTTCGATTCCCGGTCTGATCACAATGAATTTGAGAATTATTTAATTCAAAGTTGTGATCAAAAACTGGGTGTTTGTGATGTCAATTAACCTAATTTCCTCTCCTCCCATTCTTCTGATAATTTTAATAACTGGGTGTTGCAATAGCGATTAGCCAACCACTAGTCCTGTTCTAGCCTTATCCTTCTGTCCCTACTACTCAGTTTGAAAAAATTGAGGTTGAGCGACTGAGTAACCAACAGTTCTTGTATAAAAACTTCTGTTGAGATACCTCCATTAGGGGGCCATATGTTCCACATTGGGAGCGGACATGGATTTTAAAAAAAATGCCAATAATGAATATAGAATACTAAATAACCGGTCTTATTATATTTGTCTGATATGACAATCCCTAGGTTGGCAAACATCATTGACATAATACTTAGAACTGAGGCAAGCTTTTTAAAACTCGCAGTTGGAAATTATACGAATACTAATAAAAGAAAAAATGAAAGTATTGTTTTAATATAAATATGTCAGTAGTTTAAAATCCAACGGACCTCTTCTTTAATCTTTTATTGTTGACAGATGTCGCTTCAAACCCACAAGGTACTTAAATCTCGAGAAAAGTAGAAATTATATTAATACTAAATAATATATTTTTTCGTGGCTTAATATTTGCTCATAGAAAAATACAGAATGCTTTGCAATTTATTAAAAAAATATAAAAAAATAAAGACATATTTATTGAAACTCGTAGCTTACAAACAAAGAGTGTAAACAGCATCACTGTATTATTATACCCACATAATACAGTAGAGAGTAAGTCTCTTATTATATTAAAATTACTTAATTTGAAAATTCAATCTTTACAAATATATTTTATTAAAAATTATAATAGCATAAAAAGTATTGATAACTATAACTTTACTTTGATCTTTAAAAAAACTCAAGTTATTTAGATGAAATCAGTGAACTTTTGTTGTTAGAAATGGACGTCAAACATAGCAAGGGTGTCCAACCTTTTTTCGTCCTAGGATCAACTTTTCAATCCTGAGTTTTCTCGCGATCGCCTTCTAACATAATTCCTATAAGAAATTTTATTTAGTAGAGTTTTTTCCCTTCTTCAAACTTAGAAATGTTTATTTAAAATGCGAAATACATATTATTAGGTAGGTATGTGCTTACAAAAACAAATTCAATTTTAGTATTTTTGTATATTTTAAATTTAAATTATATATTTTTTCGAAATTTACGGAAGCATTCGGGATCGATCAAATTTTGCTTTGAGATCGACCGGTCTATCGTGATCTACCGGTTGGACACTCATGCTTTACATTGAGAACGAATGTGGATAAAAATATGCTATTTTTTAATTATACAACATGCACACGTCACTAACACAAAAGCATAATTTTTAACAACGGTATAAAAAAGTTATGTTCTTATACAACTGTCAGTCATATATTTTTTTCTATAAATGTTGAAAATTACTGAAAGTAATACAATGCGCTTTTACCCAAATCCTGCCATGTGCAGGCGTGACGAGTAGAAGTGCTTCTACTGAGTTAGTGAGCTGGCGAGTGCACGTGCACTCAGTGCGAGTGACGTCACGTGTGTGAATGCACGCGATCTTGAGCGATACTTGAAAGAGCTACGGCGGTAGCTCACGATGAGGTCGTAGACGTGGGGCTTTGGGCTCTACGAAATATCGTAGAAGCATGAACAATATTAATTAAGATTTCTTAAGAACAATTTCAAAATACCTCCAACTACGTTAGTTACTTGTAGTTAATTAATTACTTAATTTTATAGAATTAATATTTTTATTTTTCTTGGTATAATGTTACTGATATTGGGTCTTAAGAATTGAAGAACTATTGCAGAGGAGTATTTTGAGACAGACTTTTTAATTTTTCTTTCAAAGAAAATTATTTATAGCCCATTTTTACGAGTGAAAAAGTTCAAAGCATTGTTTGATGATGAAACATGAAGCTATGACTATTGTGATAGAATCTTCAATAAAAAATAAATATTCACTTTAAAAATATAACAATAACAAAACACTATTTAAAAGATCATAACATCTCTAGGTATTCCCACCTTTCAAATAGTGTATTGACGGTTATGAAATATAATTTAAAAGATGTATATAAATGGTATTTGTTTATGTGATAACTTCTTTAAAGGATTGAACGTCAATTTAATCAAACCATTTTAATCGCCATACACAGATTTTTGCGTATTGATTTTAATATTATTCATATATATACGATTAAATTATTTACCAAGCTTTTTCCGTGAATTTGAATGCCTGAAGATCTCGAAACATTAGTGAAAGAACAGAGAAATGTGCGATTCAAATTTTTAATTAATTTTACCAAACATATTCACCCAAAATCTGAAATCAAAATATAAAATATCCAAGTGCCGTGGGTGACCATAATAACTTTAATATTTTTTTCTATGTTCCACATAAAAACTTCTTTAAGTATCCATTACTTTAATAAAAGAGTTTTTCCAGAGCCGAAAAGTAGATGTTATCACATAAGATTATCACCAGAAAAAGACTCTTTTTATTTTCATGTGACATATTTTAATTTCATTTGGACATGCTGTTAAATTATATAAAAATAATAACACACAGATATTAGGATTTTTTATGAATTATTTCAGAAAACCTTAGCTTATTTTTCACTCAAGGTCGTCACTGAATCAAATTTAATTATATTAGATAGATATAAAAGGAATTCGCCAGAAAATAAATTTGACATTTATTTTAAAAAAACTGATATAAGTCGAGGCGAAATATATTCATCTGTAGAATAAATTAAAGTATTATTTTTTACCGAACATATTTGTAGCACACATAGTAAATTACTGAATTCGTTATACATACATCGTATAAAACAGAAAATATGTTTGTCGACTTGTTTGTCACGAGAACTAATCCCAAACGGCAAACCCTGAAATAATGTATTTGAATTTATTTTTCGTATATCCAGCTAATGAAAAGCCTGTAATATTATAAATTATAAGAAAAAATATGTTTAAAATAATACTTACTGCCGGCTACAATCAGGGTTTTTTTTAATAAACGAAAGATTTAGCTCGTTTTAAGCAAAAATCAAATCTTTTGATGTCCATTTTTTATAATATAAGTGCCACATTATATAAACCATACAACACGGGCACAAAACCCGTCATTCAAGTATTGGAAATATTCTATATTCAATATTGCAAAGAAAATAAAAATAATTTTGTGTAGGATTGAAAAAAAATACGCAAAAGAATCAAGCCCCAGGCTTCCGAAAATTCACTAGTGAATAAAAAAGAATACTTTTGTTAGCAGCTGAAAATAATTATGTTGCAGGGTATCAGCTCAATAAAAGATCGTTAGGATATTGAAAAAATGATTCATTTGTTATAGGGATCAAAAGAAATTTCATCAAAGCCATGGCAGCTACAAAGTCACTTTGTAGTTGTTTTCACTATAAAATTTTCATCCTTTAAATAGGATGGTAGGATTGAAGTATTGGAAAAATAATTTATTTTTATACTTTTAAATGTCAGATATTTATAAACCTTAAAAGAAAAGCTATATGCCACACCTAAACTTTTTCCAAACCAGTATCATTTTTTTTCATATTATACATAACCTAAAAATAAACGTTATTTTATATTATCAGTAAACCTATAAACAATTCGGAAGGTAAACTTAAGTGTCGAAAATAAGTTTATTAATTAAATAGATTAATTTTTTTTTTATATAGTTTGGAAAAAAACGTCGCAATACACTTCCAATACAGAGGTCATACACAAATATCGCACACGACACCCAGAGAAGTTTGAAACGTAAAATATTTCAATATAGATCTTTTAAAAAGTGTTATCAATCTGTAGTTTATACATTAGGTATTAAATCATTTTTATTATAAAATAAGTACACAGCAAACTCTTGTTTGATATAAATTATTTGTCTGGAATATTTCAGTAAGCGCATTTTTTTTTTCAATATACAAATATCGGATTTTTAATAATAATTAAATAAATGCAAAAAATTGGTGCCTATTGATTCCTCACTATATTTGCTACAGATTGGCATAGATACAACAATATCTCACAATTATCTATATGCTATATAAAATAACGATTCTAGAAGCTCAAATTCTAAATTTGCTGTTTACTCAGAACTATCAATTTGTAACTAACTAACTTCTGCTAACTAGCACGATGACGATGTTTAATATTTAATGATAATAAAGATAGCAAAATATGCCATTCCATTATTTCTCAGCTTAAGCCTTAACGACAGGAAAATCGTTGTGGTTAAGCACAGACTTTCTCCAAGAAAACCAATACTCTAATCCTCTCATATCTCAACTAGAAGTTCGATCAGCTTGAATTTCTCTAAGCTCATTCCACAATGTTAACGGGAATACTCTATCCACATAGTTAGGCAAAACGTTAAATTAACTATATTCGACAATGTGGTTAAGATATACTAAAAGTTCATTTTATATAATTTGATTGACTTAGTTGATATTATCTGATACGACAATATTATAAAGTTCGTATTTAATTCAGACTTAATTTAAAAAAAAAAATGTATTCGGGTGTATTCCAAGTACGTTATGCAGTGGTGAACGTTGTTGTTTTTCGTGCTGGATTTCACGTCCCAGTGTAATTTTTCCTTTTACACTTCCAAGCCTCAAATAACGGCGGTAGTGAGAGCGATTAGTTCACCACTTGTTCCGTTCTATTCCTATACTTTCTATTCGAAATAAAGAGAGGCAAACAGTTTTTGTAGACTTTTGAAGATACCTTAATAAGAGCCATATGCTCCACATTTGGAAAGGACATGGATTCAAGAAAATCTATGTTTTTATAAATGTCAGAACCTGTTCTTAGAAGAAGTAATTGAAGCAAGAGTATTTTTTTAACACTAAGTAAGAAGTAACGAGTTAGATTAACGAGAAGTAAATTTAATTTTTCATCAGTTGATAATGTTATTGACTTGCGAAACTGGTTTCTGATCTTCAAAAAAACATGTTGACATTGAGCACATTCAAAGTTTAAAAAAATCAGTTGATAGTGCTTATCATGAGCAGAATAAATAAAATTGGAAATTAGTACAAATGCATATTTTAATTTTGTGAATGTTGAATGGCAGTATTGTGGTAACTATCTAAGAGTCATTGTGCAAACTTAATTTTGTTTACATAATATCGATTTACCTTTACAAAAAACAAAAAGAGAGAAGCTGAATTATAATCTGATCTTGTTAACTCTATTCTATCAAAACGCTACATCGGCAGTTCTTAATATGACCCAAGATTTTAAGCAATCAAACTCAAAACAATATTGGTATAAACAATGAATAACTATTGTACTTCAAACTGTAAATGAAACGTCTTTCGCTCATTCGAAAACAATTGTGGGGTTATAATGCAAAACGTACTATTTCCAAAAATAAAACTTTTCAGTCGACGCAAAAAACTATAGCGAACAACACAAGCATAATATTATGATTGAATCAATTAAAAATCATACAATAAATTATTTTGAAATCATTGACCCACTTCATAAAGTTGGCATATTGTAAAAATATTTTATATTCGTAATTTTAATGTATTTTTTTTTTCAAAACGCACTATTTCCTGGAACTATGTTTACTATGTGTACAGAAAATAAACTTATTTACTTTTTTTTTCAAACAATATAAGAAAATATATTTAGGGAAAAAAGTTAGTAAAAAATGGAAAAAAAATACAAAAGAAATTATTTTTCAACAAAATAAGAAAAATAATATTATTTATAAGACGATTTTCAACCAATGCGTCTGTGTAAGTATTTTTTCGACTCAGCTCTAGCTGCGTGACTTATAATTGGGTAAACATCAAGTTTCATTGAAGAATTCACAAATCAATTGCAATTCATCCCTGAACATTCAATTACAAGTCATCTCTAAACGCTTGCAGAAATATATATGACCAATATGTATGATTAATACAGCTGTCAATTTTCTCAAGTAAGCCGAAAAACAAATCTCATTTGCGCGCACGTCCGATCGATTTTGATTTGGTCGTTAGTTTGATCCTCTTCCTTATTTGGTTTCTTGTCAGGAATAAACAAAAATACTATCCTTTCCTTTATTTTTTTCAGAGGAGATCACAATGTTTAAAATAAACATTCAAATTTGCCAACATCTGATAGCTTAATACAAATAGTGCGTTTTGCAAAATAGGTAGATGATTTCTCGTTGGAAATGGTACATTTTGCAGAAAAATACGATTTTCAAGTCGAAAAACGACGGTGTTTTAAACATTTTATCGTAAAACTAATAATATCGGTCGATTCATTAGGTTTGAATTACCCTATATTCATACCTAACTCAATATCGCTCATTTTGGAAATAGTACGTTTTGCATTATAGCATCTCAATTATCAATGCAAATATTGTTTATTAGACAGCGGTAAATAAAAGGTTTGTTATTGTTAAAAAAACTTAATTTATTAACCACATAAATCAAAATAATACATTTTTTTTCTTTTAATCTAATAAAATAAAATAGAAAAATAATTACTATTTGACAAAATTATAAAACTGTCTTTCTTCTTTGGCCATGTTCGCTCCCTATGTGGAGCATATGGCCGCCACGCGGCACCTCCATGTTTCCCTGTCTCCTGCCAATTGCTTTGCATCCTCCCATGACATGCCAGCATCTCTCAGTTCCGCCGAGTACATCCTATGGATAGTACCCGATGGACGTCCGGGACGCCGGAATCCCACCGGTCGAAAGAAAAGGCAGGCAGGATTGAGGCTTTCCGGAGGCATCCGCAGCACGTGACCCAGCCAGTTCCAACGTCTCTCCATAACCACTGACGTGACAGGACGCTGTCCTGCACGCTCCCTTATCTCTGAATTCCTCACAAAATCAAACCACCTCACCCCCATTATCCGACGCAAGCATCTGTTCTCGAAGGACACCTGAAACCAGCTGCCGCAATAATATTTGGACGTTTTTTTAAGAATAAATTTCAATGTCGGAACATAAAAATCAATTTGTTTCCTAAGCTAGGTTGTAATTTGAATAAATGTTTGTCACGGTTGGGAAGAATTAATCACTTGTAATTTATTCAATTAATTTTAGTTGGGCCATGAATTCGTCACGTACCTAAATTTATTGTCTAAGCACCGCTTCGAATTGTTTCAAAAAAACTTTTTCTTAAATAATTCTTCTTTTGTGATTATTTAATTTTTCTGGTTAAGAAAAAGTGTGAATCAATTGCTTGAAAGAACGTTTCGACGTTTAAAATTTTATTTCAATAGTTTTATTTTGTATAATATAAAATAATAAATCTCATTAATATTTAATTTCTTAATATACTGGTAGATGTCGGTAGTACGTTTATAGTTTTGTGTAAAAAGTGAACAAAAAAATTAAGCGATTAGGATACAACTTCTAGCCAGGGCCGGCGCCACCATATAGGCGGAATAGACAACCACCTAGGGCGCATAAACGGAGTGCTAAAATTATTTTTGCAAACCCTAATAATAATTGATAATAGGAAACTACATTTTATTTTATTTTGATGTTAGTATTTGTTTGTTGTAATTATGTATCGTATTCTATATGATTCGAAAAAGAGAGGTTGAGCGACTGAGTAACTAACAGTTCACGTAGAAAAACGTCTGTTGAGATACCTCCATTAGAAGGCCATATGCTCCACATTGGGAACGGACATGGATACAAAAAATATTTATAATGATCTCGAATGGTTTTTTTTTCATTATTTAGAAAAAATGGGACAATTTTTTTAAAAGAGGGTGTGCCAATAGTCGTTGCCTAGAGTGTCAAATAACCTCGTGCCGGTACTGCTTCTAGCGAATAAAGTTTAATAAAATTCAGAAAATAAAATCGCATGCTTTTATTCTGTACCAATAATAATAATATCACAATAAATTGGTAAAATAAAATACCCCTACTGAGTAATATCAGACAAGGAACTGATATCAAAGAACCTCATTATTTATTTGGTTCATTTTTGCCAGTACAGTGACTAAATGAGATATCAATCAAATGTAATCAGACAGTTGATAGAGTTGAAGACACAGTAATATATATATGTGATATGTATTTAGTGTTCTTCATATAAAGTTAATACGTTCCTGTAAACATATAAATACTACACAAACATATAAAAAATGAATATTATTTTCAGTACTAAAACGTTTACTAAATTAACGTTCGATTAACTTATCAGTAAGAAATAAAAATGTAATTATCATTATCTCTTAGATTTTTTTATCGAAGTAATAGATGAAAGATTTGATGATTCAATTATTGCTCTCTTTTATCGTTCAATCTGCTAGAAAGGAATTTTTATACTTATGAATTAGTTATTTCGGGAATCCCCCATATATTATAATCTTAAGTATTTATTTCATCATTTTTTTTATCATCGTGATAACGATAAATAGATTTTTTATGATGTTTTACAACATAAGTACAGTTTATATGACATAGCATTTTTGTATATTTTAAATAATATCAAATATTAAACAAAAATCGTATAAATTTTAGTAAAAAGGTTAGCAATTTGAGTAAGAAGGTGGCAAAATGGAGACTTATTAAATGGCACAAGGCACACCCTGATTGTAGCACTATGAAATAAGACGCTATTTATTCTATTGGAATGAAAAACGCACATAACTATGAATGGTATTAAGGCAATAAAAAATACTTTCCAGTACATCATACAGAAAAAAAAACATCGCTTTACCAATGCAGCAGTGAGGAAATCGACGAAAACCATATCTCAAATTATGAATGCCATTATAAGCAATATAAAATGATTTATTGCAATTTTAAAATACAACCAACACGGATGTCATCTAACAGCAACACTTAAAAATAATAATATAGGGTGACTGTTCCTATGAAAATCTTTGGCGGGCCGTAGTTTGATGACCACTGCATCACATGTAAAGCAAGATACAAATTAATGAAAGCTCTTTTATCATAGGTATTGGAGCGAGAAATAAAATAGTTTTTGCACGCACACCCAAAAGTTTTTTTGCTTATACAGTATTCAAATAAGAAATATAAATATTATAAAATTTTATGATTTGGTTGTGAGTTAATTCAAACAGTTGCACACTTAGCATTAATTAAAATTTAAACTTGATAGTGTCATATTTAAATTTATATTATCTATGTTATTAAATGTTTATGAAATATGCATATATATATATACGCACAAGCTTACCTCATTTTTTTCAATCAATAAATGAAAAACATCCTTACAATATATAAAACTGTAAAACTTTACTAATAAATGGAATACCTTTATTGCTACTTTCTTCCTTTTTGATTGTATGTACAGTAAGCCTTCATATAAATAATACTTTAACATACATTATATATGTTGGCCCGTATATATTAATGTTCCGATTAAGTTCCAATAAGATTTCGCCCGGCCCCGTAAGTTAAAAAAATTTAATCCGGCCCATTTCTCAAAAAGTTTGGTGACCCCTGATGTAATGTATCACTAAAATTAGCTTCTGTGGTATAATGATAAGAAGGATCAGTTGGTTGTAGGTGCCGCAAGGTAAGTATCATATTCCGATTTTTTATCTAACATTTAAGATCTTTATATAGGTTATCGTATTTTTTTACGTTCGGTTTTTTATTATTATTGTTTAATTTGTGAGTATCATAAAAACTATAAAAAATAGTTATAAAGTGTCATTTCATATACATTTTTAAAGCAACACACCTACAAATGTTTTGAAGCAAACCGAGTAAGCCCGCCGCATGCTGGGATAGTAAAGTTCGTCTTTTAACAGTGTTGCAGTCCCATATTTGCAGGTACGTAAATCTTAAAGCTGCGGGTGAAAACAAATGCTGTGTGAGTAGGTGGTGAATGTAACGACCCGTTCAATTTAATTTTTCCCTCCCGCACCGAATCGCTTGAACGTTTAAACGGTTCAACGAATAAACTATGTGTAATTGGCCAAAACGATTTTATCGCGATAACCTCTTGCCCACAATGATAATACACTAACTAGAAACTCTCCTTACATCACTTTCAGAAAACTGAATTCGAACGATTGAAATTTGACATAAAAATTTCATCAAGAAACCTCAGTCGATATTTTAAAAATATAGCCCGATCAAATCGTATATAAAAACCGCGAAAATGAAACACAGAAGTAGTTACAAATCAGTCACGATAAGCGAAACTGGCAAGTAGTAAAAAAAGTGTGACTCATTTAATAAATAGCAGCGATAAATTCTTATAATTTAAGATTTCGACTAAAGGTGTTCATGTCAAAAGGTAAAATCTCATAATTCAAGATTTAATATGTAAGTCCATATCATTAAATAATGTAAAAAAATGACAACGTTTCAGCAAAAATAATATTCCAATTTTCAAAATAATACGAAGTCTATACAGTGCACTCTCGATTATCCAGGCTAATGCTGGGGAGGATGGTCACGGATAATCAGAATCATCAATTTTTTTTTATATTTTAGAATATAATATCATATACATACATACACCATACAAATTTTTAACAGATTATTTATATATTTATCATTAATCAAGAAAACACAAACAAATAAGTAAAAATAGTTTTATACGTATACAAATTTTATAAAATCTGTTATTTTTATCTGTTTTCGAGATTTTTTTAACGAATTCCTTATTTCACTTCGAAATATTCTTAAAGCTGTTACATTCTTATATTCAGTTCCCCTTTGTTCAGTGTAATCTAGCAATGTTTCAATACAATTCAATGCCGTTTCGTGGCTAACGTAACTATTGGTATCTTCTTCGCTTGTAGTTAGTACTACTGTCATTTTCTTTTTCTTGGGTAACAAGAGAAACGATATCATAATCGTCCACGGATAATCGAGAGTACACTGTATCAGCAAACATTTCTATCTTTTAACCTTTCAAAATGCGTGTTTTCGATCATCATAATTTGAAAAACCTGCAGAAATTTGAATTGGTTATCTGATTACTTTCCCAATTTTATTAATCAAAAGTCATAAAAATCAGTAAAATTAATTCAGGTCGTCATCAATAGTTTGAAACTTAGTGTAATTAATTGTATTCTTATATACAATATTATAAACACGTTACAACTATTTACCGAACGTCAGTTCATGTTAATCCGTGTATTTGAATGCCTGACAGTAAAAAAAAACGTTCAAAATTGAACAGTAAATTTTAGACTTATGCGTTATGGGAATATAATAAAATTGAATTTGCTACGGTTTTCAAATCCTGCGTCTATAATTCATTTGATCAATGGATCTATTATAGTTTATAACGTTCTGAGGAAATGAATTGATGATATTGCAAAAAAAAAACAAGTTTGTTGGTAATCATTTTATCATTATTCTATATCAGGCATGCACAACATTTCTCTTCTATTGAACAATATACAAAAAATGGTTCGGACCAAAAGAAAATATGAAGTTTAGAAGACTTGTTTACAAAAAATGTTTAAAAAATAAAAGATAATGAAATTTTTTCCTTTGAAAAATTTAAACTAATGAATCGATTTATTCTGTTGCCGAATAGATTTGCGCTAATTGCTTATTTCTGATAGAAATTTTATATATTTGTACACATCTATATAATATATTTATATAGCTAATTTTAGCACACTGAAATTATTATTTTTACCATTTCCACTCCCAATGTGGAGCATATGGACTCCAAATAGAGTTTATCTCAACATAAATGTTTCTACGAGAACTACTTGTTACTCAGTTGCTCAACCTCTCTTTTTACAAAGAGTGTAGGAATATAAGAGACAGGGCTAGGACACGAATAGTGGTTAGCTAATTGTTCTCGATTCACCCCGTTCATACGATAGGTTGGGTGGGAGGGGAGAATTCAAGACATCACATACATCCATGCCTTTGAACAGAAATTCATAAATCGATTTAAAATCAATTTATAAAACTGCTCGTACTGGGATTCGAACCCGTGACCTCCGTAGCGGTGGCCAACGACGTTGACCACTCGACCACACAGGCGGCAAACATTAATAAATATTCCTAAATTGATATAGTTCAATTCATTCATTTACAAAATAACACATCATTTTCGTCTAAATTTTACGAACCGCCAATTCTTATATTTTATTTATTGCGTTGAATATATGTTAATAGGAAAAACAAAACATTTAAAATTGTGTAGAATTAATCATAAAAAATATATGCTTCATATTGGTTTTAGAAACATTTTCGATGGTTTCAAAAACGGAAACGGGCTGTGGGTTGTGTATTCCTGTTATATATGATAGCTTGGAGAAAGAAGAAGCGAGAGGTCATATGAGTCATAAATTAGCGTTCAGTGAATGAACAGCATTAGATGACTTGGCAAAAATGCACTTTTGATTTATCATCTAATAAAATCCGTAAGTAGCTCTTTCAAGCACTAACGCGTATCAAGTGGATATCGGATTGGAAGAAACACTTTTTGTTAAAGGTTTACAAAATTATATAGTGGCACTGTCCGTTTTTTTAAAAATACCACTACAGCTAATGCCAGTGCGAAAGTAATTTTGAAATCAGAAGATCAAACGAGATAAACGCTATAATATAAGTGACTCGAGATCAAGTCGAGGCAAAGTGCCATCACCACAACCTATGTCTTAGATTTCAAATTAAAATTAAAATTGAGCAAAGAGAGCACATGGAAAAAATGCGTGATTAAAAATGAGCAATTCATTTGAAGACCCATTAGGAAGTGCCATTATTAGCGCAACTAGAGACCAGACTAGAAGTCAAGCTCTGAGTGAGAGGAGTTAAATATTTAGATTCTAGAATTGAGCCTCTTCTAGTATCTTGATTGGTCTTGGATGCTGGCCAATGGGCTCATCCCGTTTATATAAACAGCTCTTGTCATTAGCCGTTTTTTTGCGTGAGAAAGAGAGAGAGTAAGATAGCTGTTTATTGCCCTAGGTCAAAACCGCTGCTCTCAGAAGTCAGTTAAAAAAGTATTTCCTATACGAATAATATGATACCGATTCAAATATGTTGCTCTCAGAAGTCAGCTTAAATTATTTCGCATGCATATTATTAATTATAAACTGTTTTTTTTTATCTATGAAAAAATCTATTTACTTTTTAATCATATTGTATCGATTTTAATAACATGATTGAGGTGCTGAAAGGCGTTTCAGGAAAATTCTGGTTCATACAAATTGGGGTGGTGTCAAAAGGTATTCTCGCCATACCCGGAAATTATATTATTACAACTTATTTTTCCTCTTTGGCTATATCCATTTTTTTCCAATATCAGGATTTTTACTTAAAATCAATGATATAATTGATACAGAAATAAGTTTTGATAATTCAACGTGTTCAAATTTTTAAAGGAATAGTTTAATTTATTGAACTTTATACCTAATTATATGTTTTATTTAAAATAAACGCATAGAATACTACGCCAGCACTATTTTTGTAAATATCTATTTTATGTGTGTTCTTAAAAATTATCAATGAAAATGAATATATTATCATTTCTTAATCTTCTAAAGATAAGATAATACAATGAAATGTCAGTAAATTCGTGATTATAATCAGGAATTTACTTTAAAAACTTCTTATAAATTATACGTGTCCGGATTATGGATACAATATTAATTCCATAAATAAATAAATGATTTACTTGATTGATTGATCGATTGACATATTGAAGTGTATTTTTTTTAATTGATGCTTGCTACCAATTTAGAAAAAAATTCGCGAAAGAGCTGTACTCTCATGAATCTAGTATTGAGATGCTATGCAATGCTGTTTTATACTCTTAAAGTGATAAATATAAAATAAAGAAAGATTTTTTTACGACAGATATTCTACCATAGCACTAACATATTGAAGGAAAAGGAATCTTTGTAGGAAAAACAATTCTCTTTTTTTATATGTTCCAGTAGAATTTTCAAGCGATGATATAGACTTGTAATTGACGTCTATCAACAGTTTTTTTCTTTGACGAGAACAGTTTTTTATTCAGATGTTCAACCTCTCTTTATTTCGGAAGAAAATACTAATAAAAAATAGGGCTGTAATAAAAATATAAGTCAGATAATTTCTCTACTTACCCCCTTTATTATAAAATTGGCCGAGTGGGATAGAAATTTTAGAGACCCCACGTCTTGGAACTGAAGTCGATAAGTTGATTTAAAAAAAAAATGTTCGTACTGGATCTTCCACCAGCGAGATCCATTACGGAAGCCAGTGACGTTGATTACTTCACCACAGACCCGAAATCATTGACGTATAAGCATAAAAATGCTGAATAATCGAGAGAATGTTGTATTATACTGAAAGTTGTAAAATAGATAACAGCGTTAGTTGAAAGATTTGAAGAATCCTTGCGATGTCTTGGTACAACGTTAAGACAGTACTAGTACATCGATCAATGTGTACTCGAATATAACGAT
The DNA here is from genome assembly GCA_031772345.1 of Himalopsyche anomala. Classification (NCBI taxonomy): domain Eukaryota; kingdom Metazoa; phylum Arthropoda; class Insecta; order Trichoptera; family Rhyacophilidae; genus Himalopsyche; species Himalopsyche anomala. The sequence goes on from CM062838.1 coordinate 7,817,654, forward strand.
TAAATAGCTTATATTAAAAATATAAAATAGTTTTCAAACTCATTCCACATTGTTTTTAAAATAAGGGACCTAAAACCAAACTTAATTAATATGGTTCTTATTCCTTAAACGTATTATATTCTCTTATTAAAATTATGTGGTTTTAACAAAACGAATTCGCAGTTTCTTTACTAAGTTTCATATAAAGCAAGCTTTTTTAAAATCATTAAAATTTTGGAATGCTAAGAATCCATCTCATAAAACCTCTTTTTGATTTGATTGCTTTTTTAACTGTCAATTATTCTATGTGGAACGGCATTATTTAAAAATTAAACACTTTCTTGTTCTAATTCCACTTATTGATTCAAATAATTTGAAACTGATGAGCAAAATCGATTTTGATCTTTGATAAATGGTTTGTAATTAGACACTGAATATCATAAAGTGGTATAGCTCTTAAGATAATTTAAACAAGTATTAGAAAATCCTTTGGAGATCTCTGTAAATAAACCAATGTCGCGAATATTTGTCATAGATAATGAGTATTTACCATGGCAAAATTAGTTTCTTGCTATATAAATAATGTATGTATTTTAAAACAAAATTAATTTGAATACTTTGGATTGTCCAAGCAATCTCTTCCTCACTACTATGCCGGGTAGTTGAGAATTTACTGTGTTTGTTTTAATAATCATATTTTAAAAAAATCACAAAATGCTTGAATCATTTCTGAATAAAATTACCTCTGAATTAAGTGTACATTACAATTTCATAGATATGTAAACATAGATAAAGATATCACATAATGGAAAAATATATTATGTGAGTAATATAATTTGAATATTCATTCACGGCTTAAACTAAAGTGATATATGTACACCTGACCTAAATTGTTGAATCAAATATGAGCTCAAAATCTTTTTATAAATTAAATTTGCTTGCTCGTAAAGATAAAAAAAATATATTTCACACGTTTTTACGGCATTTTTATTGAAAGTTGATTTGCCATAAATAATAAAAACTGCGGTTAGTATCGTATAATGTTTATATTTCATACGGGAATAATGTTATTATTTAATGACCCTCTGCCGACCTGTTGAAGTTAATGGGGAAGATTTATAGACTACTTAATTTCTGCTTTCGGATTTACACGTGATCTCGTGTGAAATGGCCGTTGTCACGCGATTATGCGACACGTGGACTTACCCTGTTTTTGAATAAATAGCACTTATTATTCGAATGAATTAAATATTCATTTTTGATAAGGTAAACGTGTTAATAAACGACCCATAAAACAGCAGGAGTTCGAAGCGTAAAAATTGTTTTGGGGTGCGAGTTATCATTACATTTTGAATAATTTGTTATGTTTATTTTTACATTTTTACATTAACACATAACAATTTTTATAGCTTTACAATGATTTTATCTGATACAAAACACAGTTCACAATACTTCAAGTATTATTTATTATTACAATATTCAAATATACTATGAAAATAATACTTAATAAGGTCCCAATGTTTCCGGCCCAAACATGTTAAAACACGTCAGTGGGAAAAAATACAGATTATTTTTTTCACGGTAGAAAAAATGTAAAAAAAAAATTTTCGTATTAATTAACAGTGACTATTAAAAAAGGCAACGAAAGTTATTTGATTGTATAAAATGAACGATTTTATTAAGTTAAAATCTTTGTGTTTTTTTAATCTACGTAAACTTCCAATGCAAAGCCTATGGAGGTATCTCAACAGAAGTTTGTTTCTACGAAAAATAATTGTTACACAGTTGCTCAACCTATGATTCTTTTGAAGAGAGTTGTAATATAAAAATAGGTTTAGAACAGGATTAGTGGTCAAGCTAATTGTTCAAGCTACATCACTGTTCGCACTGAAATTCGAGCTCGTGAAATCCGTCACGGAAGCCAAGGTTTTACTAGTCTAGTCTAGTCAGGGAAGATTGAATAAATGAAAAAAATGACCGAATAGAGACAATGACACAACAACAAAAACTACTTATTTGTAAAATCAATTAAAGTAACTATAAAATCAATTATTCGCGAAAGGCAAAATAGTCAAATATTAAAAAAAAAATAAAGAGAAAAATTGAAGACCTCATCGTTTTTTTACGAAATTGAAAAATAGTTTTATATTGAATCTAAAGAATCACAATAACAATAGAATTAATATTATGCAAGTACATATAGTTTATTGAGTTGCCATTTACTTGGTAGAATTCCATTATAATATGGTAAAAAATATCAATTTGTTTGTATTTTCTGTTTCGTTGTCAGAACATTACACTTGACCTTAAAAATATATGATACTTTTTACAAGATTGTATTTCACATTTCAATGTAATAGATCCTATATTTCGTTTTACTTTGCCCTCAGTATAAAATTGCCCTTTTTGATATTATGGTAAGAAGTAGGACCAGATAGGCCTCAGTTGAAATCCCGAAAAAGTAACTGGTCCAATCTAGTATCTTGAGCATGGGCTTTTGTAATATATTTTTCCCAAAGATCTCTAGTGACTTTTTAAATTATCATCAAATAGATCTCAAATCGTATTTTAACGCAATGCCAAATTTTATATTCTTTTTATTGTAACGTATCAGTTCTTTCCGGACGTGTCCTGGAGGCTTTTAATAAAATCAATAACACAATCAAATTGTTCTTTTCAGTTTCAAACCGGCTATGGCAAGTTAAATGAAAAACTATTCACGATGGAGAAGTTGGTTTTAAGGCCGGACTGCTCTTATCGGTATGCTAAACAGTACGTTAACTCACGCGGCGAGGAGACTAGAAAAATACTTCTCATCCGATGGGGTCGTTTAGGGACCCCAGTGGTTTCCTCATTATTGGCCTTATTCTTATGAATTTCAAAAAAAAAAAAATTAAGGGCTTTAATTAAATTAATATCTCTCTGCATCATTCCTCATACATTTAAAAAAAAAAAACCGTGTTTTTTTTAATAAATAATCATATTTTAAGTTGCGCGTAAAAAAGAAGTAATCCCAGCACACATATGAAATTGCAACTGACGAGTTTAGCCCAGCTATCTTACGAACGATCGCTTATCGCGGGCGTTTATCGTGTTATCGCGTTATCGCGTATTTATATAAACTACAAAAGGTCAAAAAAACTATGATATAAGAATACCTTAATAATAAACATTGTATCACCCATATTAAAATAGACATTTAAGAAAATGTGGGTATTGGGGTCGTATTTCTTGAGCTCAGAACCGGAAAAGTTAATTAATCATGTTTTGTAGGACTGTTCTGAGAAGGAATCAACACAAACATAACTGTTTGCTATGACCCGTTCTCACACGGGCCAAGTAGATCACGCTGACTTGATTGCAACCAATCCTAACTTCACGGCATTTGCAAAGTTTGCTCATTTATTTGGGCATCGTTATGACCTCGATTATTCACTAGAGTCAATAAACTTGTCTATAAAGTCTCAGTATACGGATTATACACGTGACACTTAGTCTCAACTTGATTCAAGTGACTGAGCCAGTCATACTTTTATTATTATTGATATTTTATTTTTTCAAGCGCTCTAGAGCAGCCATAGTCAACCTGCAGCACAGTAAGCTCTTACCAAATCGTGGATTTAAAATTCTACGGTGAGCTAAAAAAAAAAGGAGTTTCGGAGATATCTGGGGAAAAAGTATACCAAATCGAGGATTTCAAATTCCTCGGTGAGCCAAAAAAAAGGAGTATACCATAAATATGTTGCGGCCCACGTAGAGAAGCAAATATCGGAATGCGGCCCGGAGGAAAAAAAGGTTGATTATGGCTGTTCTAGAGCATGTCTTATGTTTTATTCCGTATTCCTTAATTGTAAGCATTGTCGATTTTGGATCAATATCGGATTAGTTTGAACAAAAAACTTTTCTTTCATATTTATAAGTGAAACCATTTTTTTTAAAAGTACTGTCAGTATCGCTAGTAAAAGAAACCAGTGAGATAAAGAAAAAAAAAATATTTTGAGTCAAATTGATTGCTGAAAGGTAAACTTTTATAATGAAACACTGAAATATTTTAATTTAAAAAAAATGACCCATTTAAAAGAAAATTTACAATTAATGATAGTGACTTGTTATTTTATAGTAGGTATACAAAAACGTTTGATTCATCCCACTGTTGCTTTAAAGGTAGCGATATATGAAATCATAGTTAAAGTAATGAGACATCAAAACTTTTATTTGACACTAAATGTCGAACCAAAACTACATCGTGAAAACTTCAAATTACCGGGAACCAGGTAATCGTATCTACGCGCAAACATGTCATACAACAATGAACCCAATTGCGCTCTGTTTTCAGTTCGGGCTTGTTGTTATCAAGTTAGCAAAGTTACACATGGCCCGTGGTATATAAATCGCTTGACCAAAATTTACGAGTCTGGCTTCACCTGGGGTTTCTTACTGCCAGCCTATAACCGGCGGTATTCTACAGTTCATATATCAGTCCAAAGTACCGTAAATTGTGCTTCGCAGAACAATTATTATTTAATACAATTAGGGACTGCAATGCCGGTAATATTGAAACCGGGTTTCGGAAGAATCACTTGTTGACCGGTTTTAAAAATAAACACAATAATTTTTAACCCATTGGTTATTTAACCACTATTTATCAATACACGCTTAATCTGAGAATGCTTGTTTCACAATCGGATTTTTCACTAAAAAAATCGACAGCGATGAGCGGAGTGAGGTGGGACTGGGGTTTTCTTAACTGAATGACTGCTACAGATGAAATATCTCGTCAATTTTTTCGTGCTTAACACGCCATAGACGAGTTGTTTCGTTAATTAACAATTGGAAATTATAGCCTGTGTGCTAAGTACTTTTTTCTACGGCAGCCAAAAGGTTAAATATACAAAAAATTAGGTGTTAATTAAAGTAGGTCTCTAATTTTAAAAATAATTTGGCATTTGATTTTTAATGTTGGAATAACATATATTTAATAATAGGTCTCTGGCGCAACAGTAAAAGTCAGTTGCTTCCGTGACGAATCTCAAAAGTTTGAGTCCTAGTACGAACAGCATTTTTCAATCGATTTCCGTTCGAAGAAATGGGTGTTAGTGGTGTCTTAAAATTCCTTATATATATATTTTTATTTATCTTATATTATTTTTAATTTTTATTTATCTTAAAATTCCCTTTTACCTTTCCGTCCCTTAAATAACGGGGCGTAGTGAAAATGATTAATTTAACACTAGTCCTGACCTGTACTATCTTTTTCTCCATACTACTGAGTAATAAGTCGTACTCGTGGAAAAGCTAATCTTTCAATTAGGAGGTTAATATACTCCAAATTGGGAGCGGACACGGATGAAAAATAAAAAAATAAAAATAATTGCAGCTATTTACACTGTTGTTATAATCGATCTATCAAATGATTCACTGGCATCATAATATATAAATAAAGTTTGGTTGCTATACTCAAATTCGACAAGTGCATGTCCGCATTAACCTCAATGCAATTACTCATATACGCATAGCAAGTAGACGTGCCTTAATCAAACATAAAATAACTCGAAAGATTAAAACACAATTCAGTTGATCGTTTCCGTTTGATGGATCGAAATTATTGATAACCAGTATACAATATTAAATATCGTTAAACGGTATTAAACTTTTGTTAATGTATGAAAACTCCAATTAGCTGCAAAAGTATTATTTTTTCCTTAATTTTATAAATGTTGCTTTCCACCCCTATGTACAACCATAAAAGATATTTTACTTCTCAAGCGCACTTTGAATGCAATTTGTCACTTATTAGATAGGTCCACATTTGGTACTTAGTTGAAATCCTTATTATTAATCAAAATCTAGGCCAATATCTTGGTTTTTAGTGAAAAAAATACTCGTACATACATATATTCTCTTATTAAACTGTTGTTAAGGATATATTTTTATTTGAATTACATTTTTCATCATAAATATTTAAAAAAAAATCATTTCGAATGTAAAATATATACATATGTATATGATCTTTTAATGAAACGGTCGGGAAACAGAAATTTACTTTAATTTTTTTGTTGCGAATAAAATCCTAAGTCATCAGCTTAGCGGAAGCGAATAGTTTCTAGCTAGTAATGTACTAGCTCTATTCTTACATTCCGTACTTTCTTCAAAAAGAACGATTGAGAAATTTAGTAACAAACAGTTCTCGAAGAAAATTTCTGTTTAGATAAGCTAAATAAGAATTCCATATGCATATTTTGATCGGACATAGTAAAAAAAACTTCAAGATACATAATCTATTTGTCATAGTCTAATTTAATCACTGATGAGACTGCATGACTAATCCAAACTCGGGATTGTGACAGTACTAATCCCGGAATTTAGGATTGAGAAAATTACAGAAAATTAAACTTGGAAGACCAAAAAAAAAAAGGTCTCGCGCTGGTAATTTTGGGAAATCCGCAAATTTCAGGATTTCAAAATCGCCGCGCAAAAATTTCTCAATCCCGAATCTCAATTTATACACGATGCTAAATGTTTAATCTCGGGATACCGGGATTTTGGAAGAGGAAAATTGTCAATCCCGAAATACCATACTCACAAAAAAGATTCGGGTTTCTATACCCTATGCATAACGTATCAAAAATCGTTTTTAAAAAAGTGTAGCCCTTTTTATTGGTATATTACATTGTACACATAATTTACCAAATAATCAATGAATATTTTAAAACCATTTGTAATCGAGTTTGTTGAGTTTATTTTAAGATAAATGGATAGCAAATTTGTGCTCATTTTTAAATCCGGGATAGATATGAATCCGGAAAAAATCATCTATCTAAAAAAATCTGAAAATATTGCTACGTATGATAATGATAATGTAGAAACCCAATTTACAAATAATCTTTTAAGATTATTTTTAAATTTGATTATTTGATATTTGATAATTTTGTAAATTGGATTGGATGTTTTGACCTTATAAGATTATTTGACTCGTGCGTAACAACGGATTAAGATTATTTAAATGTTTATCTAGGAAATGACATTCTTACCTATCAAAAGTCAGGAAAACAAAGTTACTTTAAAATATTTATTTATCACAATCTAGATCTATCACTTACTCGATTGATACTAGCGCGGTATTTTTATCATTCTTCGAAATACATTTATGTTTATATTTTATTGATAAAATTCCACAATTATTTTGCAACGGTGATTTAATTATATAAAAAAATATTAAGTTTATTGATACAACAGCAGGTCAAATAATATTATTTACACGATGGTATCTATAATTATAAAGATTAACTTATCACTGCTTTAAGCGGCATTTATAAACACTAGCTGTAAGCCCGTTGACCTCAACGGAGAGATTTTTGTTGCATTTTTAAGTAGTCAGAAAAGTTACTGGCGTGAAAAATAAATTACTAACCTATTTATTGAATAATCCAGAAATTCTGATAGTAAAAGAAATATCTCGGGGCGTATATCGACAGCCCTGCCCTGCAGTATTTAAATTGTAAATTATTTATTTTTGGAATAATGTTCTAGTTTGCTAACAACTATTTTTCGTAATAGCAGAAATTTTGTAAATTATTTAATTTTTGGAATAATGTTTATGTTTGCTAACAACCATTTTTCTTAGAAGCAGAAATTTCGTTAATTATTTTATTTTTGGTATAATTTTTAAGTTTGCTAACAATTATTTTTCATAGTAGCAAAAATAGTCCTTGTAAATAACTTAATTTTTGGAATAATGTTTAAGTTTGCTAACAATTATTTTTCCTATTAGCAGAAATAGACCTCGTAAATTATTTAATATTTGGAATAATGTTTAAGTTTGCTAACAACCATTTTTCTTAGAAGCAGAAATTTCGTTAGTTATTTTGTTTTTGGTATAATTTTTAAGTTTGCTAACAATTATTTTTCATAGTAGCAAAAATAGTCCTTGTAAATTACTTAATTTTTGGAATAATGTTTAAGTTTGCTAACAATTATTTTTTCTATTAGCAGAAATAGACCTCGTAAATTATTTAATTTTTGGAATAATGTTTAAATTTGCTAACAACCATTTTTCATAGTAGCAAAAATAGTCCTTGTAAATTACTTAATTTTTGGAATAATGTTTAAGTTTGCTAACAATTATTTTTCCTATTAGCAGAAATAGACCTCGTAAATTATTTAATATTTGGAATAATGTTAAAGTTTGCTAACAACCATTTTTCTTAGAAGCAGAAATTTCGTTAGTTATTTTGTTTTTGGTATAATTTTTAAGTTTGCTAACAATTATTTTTCATAGTAGCAAAAATAGTCCTTGTAAATTACTTAATTTTTGGAATAATGTTTAAGTTTGCTAACAACCATTTTTCTTAGAAGCAGAAATTTCGTTAGTTATTTTGTTTTTGGTATAATTTTTAAGTTTGCTAACAATTATTTTTCATAGTAGCAAAAATAGTCCTTGTAAATTACTTAATTTTTGGAATAATGTTTAAGTTTGCTAACAATTATTTTTCCTATTAGCAGAAATAGACCTCGTAAATTATTTAATTTTTGGAATAATGTTTAAGTTTGCTAACAACCATTTTTCGTATATATATAAATAAATAGTTAATTAAATTATTATATATAATTGAGCAGCCCTATATAGCCGTTCACAACCCTGCAGGTGGAAATCTTGGAATTCAAAATCGTTTAGTGCAAGATTTCACCCACAGATGTCATTATTAGTTCACTTAAAACGCGTTCTTTTTTTTGCTTTGTATTATTTAAATTATATAAAGTTTTTATATCGCTTTTCTCAAGTGGATTCATAGATCAGTGTGTAAGCCGTCCGAACGTCGCGCATGAAAATTGGGGCATGGTATCGAATCCCACAGCTTGAGAGAATATTTTTTGAAAATTAATTGTTTTTACACATAATAAAATAAAAATGTCATGATTTCAAAAATTCACTCATGACGTCAGAGAAAAATGAAGAAATGAATTAATGACGACAGCGGGGCAGGATGGGGGGGAGGTGGACCGTCTTTCTTGACGTCATCGAATAGGCGAAATCGCGACCATAATATACAAACGAAAAAAGTATCTCTTTAGTATGAATAAAAAAATGTTGACAGCGTGGCTGGGGCGGAGGAGGGGAAGGGGAAATCGGGGACAATTTACAGACAGACGGACAGACAGACGGACGGACGGACGGACGGACATTAACGACTATTAATATATAGATAATATTTAAAATTGTATTTTTAATCAATATCCGCTCCATGTGGCATCCGAAGCATATGGCCTTATAATGGGAGTATTTCAATTAGAGTATCCAATCCTGGACCTTTTTTGTGATTCCGGGATTTCGTTATTAACAATTTTTTCTACCCGGGATTGAAAATTTACCATAAAATTGCGCTGGAATTCGGAAAAATTTTGGCCGGCGATTTTGATATCCTATGAATTTACGGATTTCCTATGGTGAAAAGACTCGAGACATTTTTTTCCCCTCCGCAACATTCCGGATTACTACTATCACAATCCCAAGATTTTGAGATCCGGGATCCCGAGATTGGAGGCCTTAATCTCAACAGAAGATTTTCTATGAGATTTTTTTTTATTCAGTTGCTCAACCTCTCTTTTTGAAAGAGAGTAGGAATAGAAAGATATGACCAAGACAAAACTAGTCGTCAACTAATCGCCCTCGTTTTACTCCGTTATTTTGAAATTTGAAAGGTGGGAGGAAATTTTAGATATTACAAGCACCCACGCCTTCGAACATAAATCGATTAAAAAAATGCTGTTTGCACTGGCACTTGAACCCCCTAAGATCCGTCATGGAAGCCAACGATTTTGACCGCTACGGACCCAACAAACTTTATTACAATCAGGTTAATAATTTCAAGTAGTTATCTCTTTCATTTCACCCAATTCATAATATGATACAAAAGGTTAGCAATCTCTTATCTAATTACATGTTCTATCCTAGCCACATTCTTTCGGTGGCTTAAAGCAGTGTTTCTCAACCGGGAGCCAGATGTGCCTCCCGTGGGGGTCACAGCATGTTGCATGAGAGCCACAAGAAAAAAAAATAAGGGAGGCCACAGTACCGTTTTGTGGTACCACGAGAAAATATGCATAAATTCCCAGGAAAATCGGGCCGCGACAAAATATTAAGAAATTTTGAGAAACCGTAGATTCCTGGGTTTTAGAAATTGGAAATTCTGGGAAGACCTAAAAAAAGGTCTTTCGTCTTTTCGTTTTGAGAAATCCCAATATTCGTGGGTATTTGAAATTGGCCAATGACAAAATGTTTTCCGTAAAACAGCTATGAGGGCCAGAGAAAAATATGATAATAAAAAAGGGCCACGAGCCCATAAAAATTGAGAAACTATGATTTAGACTGCTTAGAGTGATAAAGGCGAAACGACAAAACAATGTTTCTTAAACGCAAAAACATTTTTTTCTAATTTTTTTTTAATTATGGCATATTATATTGAACGGCAAAAATACCCTTGTGAGACAAAATAACTCTACCTTTTTATAATGTAGTTTTGAAAAAAATATGATAACTCATAAAACACTAAATAAAGTAAATAGTTGATATAATATAGAATAAATAAATATATTTTTGTGGTTTTGCCTTTGTCACCCTAAAGCCACACTTTAAATTAAGTTATTATATGTATACTAAAATGTAGAGTTAAACGACTGAATACGAGAATTCTCGCTAATTATTTTTTTAAGATGACACGAAATAATTTTATGTTATAAAAACAAATAATGACAAAATAACTTTCGTAATTGATAGAAGCATCTTCAAACGGTATATGAATAATATCAGAATTCAACAGTGGATACAATTTTACATGTGAATGTTTCCTCGTAAGTGGACTGCCATAAAAAAGTTCTAGATCCGCTGTATTAGCGATTCATGAAAATAATGAACAGTCGGCAATATAATGGTGCCATTACTCAAATAATCCAAGCTTTATTACTCTATTTAAAGTAGTTTTCATATAGAGGCACGTTTCCCTGCCTGTTATTAACACTATGTTTGGGTAAGCTACGGCGTTCGTTTAATCACATAAATACTAGAGATTTATTAGTCTGTATTACTTTTTTTAACTTCAGAAATTAATATTAATAGATGATTGATGTGAATTATACCAGGTTACTAAAATCGTCCAATTGAATACTGAATTTATACTATGAGAAGTTGTGAAAGATTTGAAAATGCTTGTCAATCAACCAATATATTTTGTCAACCCTTTTTGTGTTCTTCTGTTTGAAAATAAATAATATATATTTTAAGTACATCAACAATGTCCTAAGTATTATGTCGTGTAATTATATTTTGAAGCAGATTTATAAAGTTAACAATATATGTAATGTTTGTTTTAAGGAAAACCGGTAGTATTTGCCAAGGACAATTGTATGACGTTATTAAAGAAGTAACACGGTTTTATTTATCTCTCTCGGAAGAAAAGAGTTATGTCTCGGTGTTGCAAAATAGTCCATATAATTATTGCTTTATTGACATTTCGGGCTGTTTTGTTGAACGTGAATGTGAAAAAAAGTATATATGGTGAAACAAAAGCATTGTTTTGTAGCAGTGTTAAATACGTAGTACGTCATTTTCGAGCGGAGACAAATTGTAAATAAAGTTCACGCCACCTTTTGTACACAGTTTATTTAAGCACAGTCTTCTAAAAAAAAACAATCCTTCAATTCGAAAAAAAAACATATTTCCTACTAACAAGAAATTTAGCAACACAGGACGATAATAACAAACAAAATTTTAACACATTATACGTATCATTGGGCCCTCTCCAAAGCCCTCCGCGCAGAAAAACACCCGCTGATGCCGCTTTACGGACCAAAGGGACCTGTTTTCACCATCAGTGATAAAGTTGAAGAGTTTGCAGATAGCCTTGAAAGCCAATTTACACCTAACACAATTGACCCAAGCAACTTAGTCATGAATAAAAATGCGTTTGATATAGAAATCGCTGCAAAGTTAATTCTAGATCAATCTCAAGATGCAGACGGCGAAATTATCTATCCCACCTCATTTGCCGAAGTGGAAAGTCTCATCAAAAACCTACCTGACAGGAAAGCGTTGGGCAATGAAAAAATTGGTAATAAGGCTCTCAAGCAGCTTCCGGAAAAGGGCATTAATTCGCTAGTAAACATTATCAATGCGTGATTGAGATTACAATATTTTCCGGCACGATGGAAAGAAGCTGATATTATTCTCATTCCTAAACCTGGAAAAGATCATACTCTTCCAGTAAATCACCGGCCAATAAGTCTGCTCCCCGCAATGAGCAAAGTCTTAGAGCGTGTAATTAAGATTAGGTTACAAGAAGTAGTTACGGTGAAAAAAATCATCCCAGACACTCAACACGGCTTTCGTGCTAGCCACTCGACAAACCACCAACTCCTCCGAGTAACGGAGTTTATCACAAGTGGATTTATTCTTAAACAAGTCACGGCTGGCCTCTTTTTAGATATCGCAAAAGCCTTCGACAGAGTATGGACCGAAGGGCTCGTATTCAAAATGTCGAAGGCTGGTATAGGGTCACCGCTGGTAAAAATTCTCAACTCATTCATGACAGGCAGATGTTTCAACGTTAAAATGGATGGAATTCGATCCTCATCAAGGTCAACTCGGGCGGGAGTTCCGCAAGGCTCTGTTTTGGGACCCATACTATACAATATATACACCTATGACATTCCTTCCGGCGGAGAAAACGACGCAATTATAGCACAATATGCAGATGATACAGCTATTTTAGCTAAATCTCGAAATCGACAAGGCGCTGTCACGCAGGTTCAATCAGCTGCCGATACAATAGCAGACTGGTGCGACAAATGGCGAATCAAAATTAATACCGAAAAGAGCGCGGCAGTAATGTTTTCAAAGGGTTTTATTAGAAAACCTAATTTTGCTTGCATACGCATGCACAACGCAGAGATCAAGTGGTCCGATTCGGTTAAGTATCTTGAACTCACGCTAGATAGTCGACTTAAATTTAATGAACACGTCGCGATTAAAAAACGTCAAGCTAATGCTACAAAGGCAAGGTTGTATTTTATGCTTAACGCGAGAAGCAAACTTACTCTCAAAAGCAAGCTGCTCCTCTACACAGCAATTACTCGACCAATCATGGTGTACGCTGCTCCAATATGGACGTATGCTCACCGTAAACATATGAAGACTCTCCAGATTGTCCAAAATAAATCACTGAGACAGATATGTAACGCCCCGTGGTACGTGCGTAACTCGCTGCTTCACAGAGACTTGAAAATACCTACCATCCGCGAGTTCGTTCGTGAAATATCACAAAAGTTTCACAGCGAGGTAGGAAAACATTTTAACCCAACGATCTCTGATCTCCACAACTATGACGAGACACTGCCTGAGAATCGTTTTAGACCTAGAGCAGTCCTGCTCGACGACCCTCCATAGATCTTATGTCGTCTAAAATTGTCAATTTTAGAACGAACTTAGCATCACGAAAATGACTCTCTTTGTTTAAAAACAATTTGTATACTGTATGTGTGTATGTATGTATGCGCATGTGTGTGTACATGTACGGATATAGTATGGAGGAAGCATATGGAATGTGATTTGCAAAATAATGCATATGGAGTTCCCGTGAACTTCTTATCTCTGTAGTGATCGCGCCCTTCCGTCTGCAAACGACGGTAAGGGGATGCAATTTACAATTTTTCAAAATCTTTATCGATGAAGGAGACTGGAAGAACCTTGGTGCGTCCTGGTACTTGAAGCTCCATAAATTTGATATCCAAAAAAAAAAAAAATCAGATTCATTCATTCATTCAAATCGAGATAATTTTTAGCGATCAAAGCAATTTACGTCTAGTTCCTCAGACATTCAAGTTGCGATGAATATTTTTTTGATGATTTTGAATGATACATATTTTGAAGGTTTTTTTTACTTTTTTACTCTATTTTTCAAACTAACATGGATTTTTTGATAAAGAAAACTTAAAAAATCTTTTTCTCCCATTTTTTCACGGTGTTTATTGGAACGTATTTACCGTGTAAAAAAAAGTTGATTGTTCGTTCAAATTAATAATTTCATTATATCGAGAATTCAGTGAACAATAATAAAATATTATTCGAATACTTAAATAATTTACATATTTGAAATAAACTACTTTTTTGGCACAATTTTTTTCCGATTGAACAAAATTGTATGCATCGTTCAAAGTTAGTTCGGATTTTGTAAATTGGGTTGAAGATGTTTCGCAACTAGACGAGATTTCAAAGAAAAACTTGCAAACTCAATAAAATGTGATAACACGGGTGTTTTATTGTTGCACGGGTATAAGGTATCGTATAAAAGAGATCTCACGCAAACAGCTTTTGTTTTTCAAGTTGTAACAGTCGTGTGCTGTAGTTTTCCCAACGGCTAGTAATATTTTACTATCTATAAAAAAAATATACATATGCATGCACAGTGGCGTATAGCATTAAAAGCTTTTTCTGACCTAACCAATATTTATGTTTTAAACATGAATTGTTTTTTAATACTATGTTTAATACCTAATTCAGCATAATTATAAATTTCTATATGATTAAAATATTCGAAATTGCTTAAGGGCTGAATGAAAATATACTTACTTAGACTCGCTTAGACCATTACGCTTTTGTCGTTTAAAAAATGTTGATGTTCATTTATTTATTGCACCACAAAACACTTATTAATTAATACAGATTTTTTGATAAATAACGTTTTTAAACTCGCTTAGTTATATGTCATATGTCATATTATTTTTGTCACCTGTGTGGTCGAGTGGTCAACATAGTTGGCTACCGCTACGGAGGGCACGGGTTCGAATCCCGGTACGGGCAGTTTTATAAATTGATTTTTCAATCGATTTATGAATTTCTGTTCAAAGGCATGGATGTATGTGATGTCTTGAATTCTCCCCTCCCACCCATTCTATCCTATGAACAGGGTGTATGGAGAGCGATTAGCTAACCACTAGTCCTGTCCTTGCCCTTTTCTTCTATTCCTACTCTCTTTGAAAAAAGAGAGGTTGAGCAACTGAGTAACAAGCAGTTCTCGTAGAAACATTTTCTGTTGAGATAAACTCCGTTAGGAGTCCATATGCTCCATATTGGGAGCGGACATGGATTTTTTTTTTTTTTAGTTATATGAAAAAAAACTGAATAATTACAAAAAAAAAATCGGGAATATACAAACAAAGATATAGTAGTATTTTAGTTCCAAAAATATTATTTTATAGATGGTTGATAAATATTTCATTATATGATCAGTAGTATCTTTAAGCATGTGTAAAGTAAGTTATATATGTACATACATACAATGGCTTATAAGAGATACACAATATATCCTCCTATTTACTCAGACATCCTAATATATATTGCAATATATATATTTTATATTTAATAAATTGACTTAAGTATTTCTCTGAACGATAAAAAATATAAGATTATTCAGAGAAAGCTTTATCACTCCTTGTAATTACATGTTAAATGTGTTCATTTTTTTTTTTATGTGTTAGCTCAGTTACTTATTCATAATTTGTACTGTAATTTGTAAATTCATTTCAATGCCAACTATTTTTAAACCTTTTAAAATCAATTTGTTTTGTTTAAACAACACTGTTAAATTATATTTCTTATCAGTTGATAATGCTCATCATGAGCTAAGCCGGTCCTGATCTTGATTAATAAAAGTGGAAATGAATACAAAGGAATTTTGTATTTTTCTTAAGCTATGTGTCTGCTAAAGTTTAATTGCGAGTCAGGTTACCCTGAATGTTTTGTATTGAGATTAATGGACGCTACTGTAACTACAAATATATTCAAACGCTTCAGTCAGACGAAATATAATGTTTTTTGTCTTTTCTAAATTTGTTTGAATTTTTTTTTTGATTGAGGTTATTTATTGTATTTAAGCGGATGTGACTAAACGTTAAGAAGTTGAAAATTTGTGATGTACTCTTATTTTACTTTATGATTGTTTATTTTGCTATTTTTTGTGCAATGATAACGGAAAGAATACGGGTAATTCTAACAATTTGGACAAAATGTTGCGTTTCAGTAAATTATCGTTTTTAGAGACGCCGATTCACTTTTACTTTTTTCTTCAAGTTTGAGTAAAAGTTGAACATAGTTTCAAATTAATAAATTGCACTACTATAGATTGCTCAGCACTGAAATGATCACGTTGTTTCGTTGGTAACGAAACGATCGAATAGAAATTTGAATAACCAAACCATCAGCGATGTAAGAGACTCAAAAGACTTCGATGCTATCGCGTCCTAGATGTTAAAGAAAGCTCTATCAATTTGATATAAAAATATGAATGATTTGAAACCACTTTATCACGACATTTCTACCAATGTGCAAGCAAATAAACTTTTAATTGGTCATCTTCCACAGAGTTCGTTTATATAAGAACTTGTTATTATTGAGTCACTTTCCTCCACTTAGTGGCAAAGATATGACTATAGTGATATTAACATACATAATTAGATGGTTCGTTCATGTATTTTTGATGGTGAGATATTTTGAATACACTGCGTATTTTTTTCGTGTTTTTTTTTATTGAAAGCGTATTATAATATATAAAGCTTTGCGTTATTTAAATTCTGAGATAAAGTGAAGTAATTATAAAGTTATAAACTGTGCCTTAAAAATATATCACCAGTCATTGCACTTGTCAATAGTTCAGACTCGTATTAAATTTACCTCTTATTAAAGACTTAGTATTCGATTGGCAGGTAATATGTCAGAACTAGTCAATAACCAGTAAATGACGTTTCGGTGTATGGATAAACATATCAATATAAGAGAGAACTTATTGTATTTACATCAATTGTAACTTATGAACTTATTAGTTACAATTGATGTCAATATGAAAATGCAAAACGACACGATGATTGAATTGAAATATTATATAAATACCTGCAGTAACTTTCTCATCTAAACATACTTACTAACTTACGTTGTCACGTAAAATCATGATGACTTAACCACTACAATTAATTTAAAGTAATTATACAATATGTTTATATATTAAGAAATTTAAACATCAAATTTTACAAAGACTATAAGTATTATCGTAAGGTGTTAATTAGATTAAGAAGTTTCTTGATAGTAAATAAATTGAATGAAACTAATACAATGAAATCTTTTGAATCAGTTTAAAAACATTTTCAATTTGTTGGATTCAGTTTTATCACCTGATAACATCGTTAAACAAGAAATTGTTTATGAAAGAATCTAAATTTCTTAATAGAGGTAAGATAAAACATCCTTTGGAATTGGCTGTAGGAAATTTATTTGCTTGAAACATGTTTGATCTATTGCCAGACATTTTCAACGTATTTATTTAACCCGAATTTGGATTTTTTTTCACAAGGTAATGTAATAAATTATTTCTTACAAAAATGCACAGAGTTTGTTGTTGGCTTTCAAACAAACATTTCACAAAACTCAAATAAACAAATTCTTGGAATTCAAAACGAGTATCTTGTTAAGGAAACAATTGTTGGAAAAACGTACTTCAAGATGAAATGTTTTTTTTGTGTTTAAGTTTTAAATATATGTTATATAATAAAAATATGAGCATTCTGAGATAGCAGGCATATCTTGTTTTTATTAGGTTTTGAAAAAATAAAAAATATTTTATTAAATGTTGCTGTATCAAAAATGCAGTTCGGGGTAAATTAGATTATTTTATTTATTTATCATCGATATCTACATATTCTTTGCTTTCAATCATTTTTATTATGTTAAATTAAAATTAGAGTTTTACAAATAAATGCAGGATCTATAAAGTATTGATTATTTTTTTGGTTTTTTTTCTACCTCTACTACTCTAAATTTTAAACTCAAAAGGTAAAAGTTATATAAAATACATCAATGTCACAGTAGAAGAATTTGAAAATTGTTGTTTCGAGAAATAGACAGTTAAGTGTTTTGCTTAATCTAATACACTTTTTGTTACGCACAGTTTAAAAAGAATACTGTTAATTTCTGGTTGGTAATTTTATATACATACTGTACTACAATAGCACAAAAAAAGATATTATATCAATTAAGGTTTCGAATGAAAGTGCTTGGTGGAATTTCAATATTAAATTTATTTGTTAGTGACAAAACTTGTGTGAATGTACATAATTTGAACGATTCAAATTTGATTTTTTTTAATCCATGTCCGCTCCCAATGTGGAGCATATGGCCTTCTAATGGTGGTATCTCAACAGAAGTTTTTTCTACGAGAACTGTTTGTTACTCAGTCGCTCAATCTCACTTTTTTCAAAGTGAGTAGGCAAAGAAGGATAAGGCCAGAACAGGACTAGTGGTTGGCTAATCGCTATTGCTACACCTATTAAAGGATCAGAAGTATGGGAATAAAGGAAATGATGTGAATTGACATCACAAACACCCAGTCTTCGATCACAACATTGAATTGAAAAATTTTCAAATTTACTGTGGTCTGACCGGGAATCGAACCTAGACCTGCGTGATTGGTAGAGCAAGCTCTAACCAACTGGGCCACAGCAGGCGACATATAGTTACATTTGTGTTAATAGTTTTATAATATTTTCTGACTGCCACTTTTCTTCCCAATCTTAAAACAACGTGGCAAAGCTAGAGAAATTATCTATATGTCACTTACCAACTTCTGCCAGAACACTGACAATATTATAATCACATTGCAAAATAGAAAACTAGACACCATAAAATATTAAAAATATTTTATATCCAATAAAACAAAGTGTAAGACGACAGAGATTTAGATGGCGAAGCTTTGGTAATAGATTCTACAAGTGTATGGTTAGGGATCCGTAGATATCGGAAGAATCAAATAGAAAACTAAAGCAATATATCAGTGAGGCTCTGATAACTTTTCAGCTAAGCTGGTTCAAGCCTTCAGCCAAATGAGCCAATAACTTTGATCTATTACGATGTGTGGGGTGGTTTTTGATGCATTGTATGGTAGGTACATTCATATAAAAATAAGAGCCGATCAATTTATAGATACATGCATATTTATTTAAAATATTATATGATTGTTTATATGTGAGTGTGCTTGTTGTTAACGTTTATAAAAAAATATTTTACATTACAGCCAACAACCAACCCACCAGAAATATATTTTATTATATATATTATTACCTGAACTAAACTCAAACTCATTTTTTTTAATTCGATTGAGATCAACATAAGCAGAAGATACTTCATTGAAATTCATGTTCAAATCATATATATATATATATATATTTTTCCCATGTCCGCTCCCAATGTGAATCATATGGACTCCTAATGGAGTTTATCTCAACAGAAGTGTTTCTACGAGAACTGCTTGTTACACAGTTGCCCAACCTCTCTTTTTCCAAAGAGAGTAGAAATAGAAGGAAAGGGCTAGGACAGGACTAGTGGTTAGCTAATCGCTCTCGGTTCATAGGAAAGGATGGGTGGGTGGGGGGATTCGATTGAAAAATCAATTTATAAAACTGCCCGTCCTGGGATTCGAACTCGAGGCCTCCGTAGCGGTAGCCAACGACGTTGACCACTCGACCACACAGGCGGCGATTTAAAACAATAAAATCGATGGAAGTTGATTTTTATTATAAAGTAAAACTTGATAAATTTGTGACTCTTTTAATGAATGGTACGCCTAACCATTACAATTTAATGCCTGATGATGCTTCTGATAAAAGACAAATATAATACATACTTATTTTGATAATTAACACAATAGGTGGAGTAAAAAAGGTGATAGGTTTTTATTTTATATAAAAATCTTAATTTGATATTGATCTTCCTGGGGCTTGAGCTCAGTCCCGCCTGATAGGATTAAGCTTTTACCAACTGACAAAATCCGTAGAAAACAGAAAACAACCCCATAAATTGATTGGAAAGTCATTTAACACTTTCACTATGGTCCTAAAAAATACTTTCAATATGTTGTGGCCCTTAAAAAAACAAGTGAAAAAACATGTTTTAACACTTACCGCTCATAGGACGGTAAAAACCCAGGACGTACATAAAAAAAAATGTTTTTACTTGGTTCTTTAAGGGCCAGCAAAATATTGGAATTTTTTTTAGCACCGTAGAGGAATGTTAATAAAAGCCGTACTGGGACTTGAAAACGTAACCATACATCGTGACATTGATATCTAAAGTTTCTTCCTGTTCATTCAATATAATAAAAAGTCCCAGGTAAAGCGATTGGCTAACTATAAGCTCTTTGCTCAAAATTTCTATACTTAATGTATCCAAAAAAGAGAAGATGAATGACTGCATGATTTTTTTATTTAAAAGAAAATTACTCTTGAGTTATTATAATAATTTCAAATGTTTCACACTGAGTGCCATGCCGTCATGATAAAAAAAACATCTTTCTTTTTCTTGATTGACAAATGTATTTTCAGTCTATAAAAACAATGTCGTTTTTATTTGACAAATTATCTAACAGAAAAAAATACGTAATCGTTTATTTTATTATAATATTACTTATTCATAATATAAATAAAAGTATTTTTTTTAAGAATATACTTAATAATGATAGATCCGATTTAATTTCTTTGAAAGGCTTCATTACAAAAACGCGTATACAAAGTTTCGTTAGACATATAAAGATTTACAATAAAGTACAATGCAAAGTTCTTCTATAGATTCCAAGCGTCAAAGTTTACAAGAGTGAATGACTTTAAACCTTACGAAGGAAATAGTTTTCAGTTGAAATGACAATAATAGTAAGACTTCTACTACCTACCTCAAAAGTCAATATCTGTTTGTAATATTATTGTATCAAAGCTTTATATTGAAAATATTGAAATCGTGTATAGGTACAACATAATTTTTTTTATTCATTTAATTGTATTTCAAAATAAACGTTTAACACATGAATATTATGCTGCAACTAATTTGGTGTTATATGTTATACCAATTTAATTCTAAATATAGAGCAACAATGTAAAACAAGTAGTCTACATTTATAGTAAATTTTAAATGATTTATGATACAATTTTTTTTTAAATTGTACATTTGGTCTAAAGATACCCAAGGTTCAAAATACATGATGTATTTGGTAGTAACAATTTTTCAATTCTTATTATTAAAACCGGGGTTTTGAAACTAGCTTTTTCATACTACAAAATCATTAATATTAAAAATCCACGATGGTTTCGGTTGCAGAGCTCAAATGCTCGAAACCTAGCAAGGACTAAGGGCTCTAATCCCGGCATCCCTAGCAATTATTAAATCCCTCAATCTTGGGATCGTCTAACTGTCAATATCGGAATTTCGAGAATAGCTTTGAAATATGAAAAAATCATTCATTAAAAATCTGTAAGATTACTTCAGACTTTTCATTTTATTTTTTAAATTATTTGCCTGATTATCTTTTGATTTTTTCTACCAAGTTTTTTATTAATTTCAAATGTTCAAGCTGTTATATGTTTAGGGTCATACTGAGTTATTTTTTAAAAACTACTGTAAAACTGTTAATATTTGAAATATGAATTTTATTTATTTTCTATTTTGAATTTTGCATGTTTCGAACAGTTTCAAGAATATTTTTAAAATTTCTAGAATCAGTTGTTTTTATATTATTAAAAAATATCATCACACAAAGTGAGTAAAAATAATAAAAAAATATATAAAGGGGTACCGAAAATTAAACCATTATTTTTGCGTGCCTTGTTTGGAATCAGTTTGTACCTGAACACGATGGAGTAAACATCTTTGTAAGTGTTCCATTCTAAAGTACTTTTCCTCGGCCATTTTTTTGTTTCATTTTTAATTTTTAATTGTTAGGGATAAAATGAGCAAACCAGAAGCAACCGAACAACATATTCGGCATTGTATGCTATTATATTTCGATCAAGGCTGGAATGCGACCAAAACGACCAAATCAATTTGTGAAGTGTATGGAGCAATGCTAACACCAAACAGATGTCAGTCTTGGTTCATAAAATTTAAATCCGGCGATAGAAGTCTGACAGATGATCAGAGATCGGGACGCCCACAAAATTTAGACGATGATCTACTGAAGGCCACAGTGGAAGCTGATCCTCGTTTAAGTATTGAAGAATTGTCACAGAAATTACATGCTCCATGGTCCACAGTGCGAGATCATTTACAAAAAATCGGTAAATCCCACAGAATGGGTGTTTGGGTTCCGCACGCGCTCTCCGAGATGAACAAGGAGGTTCGAATGAGTACGTGCGACTCCCTGTTGTCACGACAAAAATTACATCCATTTTTGGAACGAATTGTGACCAGCGATGAGAAATGGATTGTGTACGATAATGTTACACGAAAAAAACAATGGCTTTCAACATCCCAGGTACCTATCCCCACCCCTAGGCCTGGTCTTACCCTTCGCAAGGTCCTTTTGTGTGTCTGGTGGGATATTCGTGGAATCATCCATTATGAACTGCTAAAACCTGGAGATACGGTAAATGCAGAGGTATATTGTCAGCAACTATCAAGACTAAAAGAAGAATTAATGATAAAACGACCAAATTTGGTCAATAGAAAGGGCGTGATTCTGTTACACGACAATGCTCGACCTCAGACCGCCAAAATGACCCGTGAAAAAATTTCCTATTTAAATTTTGAAGTTTTGAAGCATCCCCCATACTCTCCGGACCTTGCCCCTTCGGATTTTTACTTATTTAAGTCAATGGAGCATTCGTTACGGGAAAAAAAAATTCAAAATATGCAAGACGTCAAAAATTATTTAGATTCATACTTCAAGTCGAAACCAGCAAGTTTCTACAAAAAAGGGATCGAGAAACTACCTGGGAGATGGCAGACGGTCGTAGACAATGATGGAGATTATATTTTGTAATGTAAAATGTAGTATGTAAGATTTGTGTTAATAAATATGTGTCAAATAAAAATAATGGTTTAATTTTCGGTACCCCTAAATATATCAAAATTATAAATATATCAACGTGTTGTATGTGTTGTTGTCAACTCATCACGTACCAATTGAGACATAAAGCCAAGATGTAAGTAAAATTTAAATAAAAATTTATAAAAATAATTTATAAAAAATATACACAAGATGCTTTTTTTAGCTTAATAGACACATAGTCTTTGTTATCAGTTTTGATTTGGACAGTATTTGTATAATAAATTGCAAACGAGTACAACATATATTTAAAGAAAAAGTATAAAGACAGAATTTTCTACTACAATTGCTTGCTAATCAACTTCTCTTTTTTTCGAACCAAATGGGATTATTGGTTGACTAATCACTCTCCTTAGGTCCCATTATTTAAGTATTGGAAGAATGGGATGAATTTTTGAATGAATCACAAACATTCATGTTTTCGAACAGTAATCAACATATCGATAAAAATGCTGTTACGTACTGGTACTTGAACTCGTGAGATTCGTCATGGAAGCCAATGACGTTGAACACTACACCGTGAATCCGATAAAAAAAATGGTATTTACTGTAAAATTTGTATATTACTTTTATCATAATTTTTTTTTATCAAATATGTTTACGAAAATATAACCTTATATCGATATTGGAGATAATCATACTATTATCAGTATTGTAACCAAAAATGTCAATATGAATATACTTTATGGTAGTATATATATATCTGTATGATGTATTGTATAAAACGTCAGTCAACAAAATTAAAATGAAGCAACAGGTCGTATTTCTAGTCGGTGCACCCGGAGCGGGAAAAAGCACTCAATGTAAGAATATCGAGAAAAAATTCGGGTTCAAGCATGTGGCGGTCGGACATTTGCTTAGAGAAGAGTCCAAGAAACCGGATTCCAAATTTGCCGAGGAAATCAGTACAGCCATGAAGGAAGGCAAATTAGTTTCCGTAGAAAGGGCGTGTGTGGTGATACGCTCGGCGATGGAAAAGTCCAAGACTGATAAATTCCTTATAGACGGTTTTCCACGCAACGAAAGCAGCCACGAAGAATGGAACAAGACTACGGGCGAGAAATACGACGTCCTATTCGTGGTAATTTTTGACTGCCCAAAAGAAGTCTGCCGCGAAAGGTGCCTGGGGAGAGACGAATCAACTGGCAGCAGGAATGACGACACTTCTGAATGCTTCGAGAACAGATGGAACACATACATTAACGAAACTATACCGGTTATTAAGTCGCTGGAAAACATTTATAGAGTTAAAACAATCAACACGAAGGCTGGACCTGAAGAGGTATATTTAGAGGTTAAGAAGGCTTTCAATGATGCTGGTGTGAATCAAACTGAAGATTAAAGCTAGATCATTTTACTTACAGGTATTTTATTTGCTTTTAATTATACTGAAAACAATTATTGGTCAACTTTTCTTTTAAATAACCCAATTCACCAACCAAATTTCCATAGTAATTGATAACTGTTTTTCGAGTCAAATAAAATATTATTATGATTGGCATATATTTTTTTTCAAAACATGCTTATATTACAATAGGAAATCAAATTAATTATGTACGATTGATATCACTTTCAAGTATTTTAAAATTAAATCATAAAACAATGTCGCTGAAAATTTCTCATCGATGATATTATATTATAGTGATTTTGTTAACAGTGTTGCTGAGAATTTAATGCTTGCCATTGCGTGTGCTAAGTAAGGCATTCAATCCCTGACCATTTTTGTGACCCAGTGATAACAGGACTTACAACTTTTCAATTCCGGGATTGATAATTTATGTTCTTTAATTTCATGTTTTAATTTTTTTAAATACCACTAATTTTAATATAAAAAATAATTAGCATTACAGTTAACGGCGATGGAGCAATTTTTTTCATAAACCACAGTTGTTTGAGATCAATTTGTGTAGAAGAGATATCAAAAACACCCGTTTACATTATCTTAATTTAAAATGGAAAACGTTCTTAAGCTACCCTAAAAAAGAAATGATTGTAACTGAATTTGGTATAACATTATGAAAAAATAAAAAAAATCTGTATATGAGTGCTATAAGATTTCCAAGTTGATAATTATTATTTAATTTCAGAGCAAGATCATGAATTTTTGTAATGCCATCTTCTTAAAGAGGTATGTTTGTAGTGTACAGAAAACCCAAATATTTTTCTTTATATTTTTGTATATAACTTTTAGAAAAACCATGTAATTATTGAGAATTAGATGCACACACGTAATGATAGCAGGAGCTGAAGTAAGCCAAAAAGAATATTGCATTTATTTAAAAACTATTTTTTTTTTTATATATCTATGTCCGCGTATATACGGAAGAAATATAACTAATACTTTATCTATATATTTTTTAAAATGGCTTTTTTTATTAATATTGTTTTGATTTTAATAATTAATATGGGTTTTCTTTCAAAAATTTCAGATACCTGTAAGAGGTCGGACTAGAGAAATCTTCTTTTTCACCTAACTTGACAGTATATTGTAAAAAAAATCTAAGATGTGATTATATTTCAGTATTGTTGGTTATTTATTTTTTTATCGACCTTGATTATTCACAGGAATCAATAAATTTGTCTTATACAAGATCTCTTAGTATGAGAATTAAAGACAGGATACTTATTATCAACTTAATTTAAACGGTTGGGCTAGTCTTAATTTTTTTTAAACACGCTCGAGCATAGTTCAGAGATAGTCCTTTGAAGCTCTGCTACGGGTTATGGTGAGAGGTAGCTTTATATAATGGGTTGGTTGGTAGATAGAACTTTTGAAAACATCAGGTGGTGGTGGGATAATAACTAAAAATTAGAAATCAAACTACAGAAAAACTTCTTTTTTTTTCGATTATAAACTAATAACTAGTAATGTTTATTTGCAAGAAATCCACAACTTTCAATTTTAAGTTAATCAAGTGTCATTCATCTATAATTATTTAAATTTTTGTTGGTAAATTGTTTACATATTTCATTTTCTAATTATTTGAAACATTTTGTTCATAACCTTGTATAGATTCATATTTTCATCAGTTAATAATGTTCGCGATGACCGAAACCAGTTTTCATCTTAATAAAAATTGTTCAACTAGTACGAAAAAGTGTTTTATTTTGCTGATACATTGTCTTTCGCCACGAATTGACTATAAACACATCGAAAGTGATGCGCTCAGTGGCGGATTATAATAAAATAATAAAATTTGGAGACCCTGTTTTCATATAAAATAATAAAAATACATACATTAAAATCTGAAGGAAATAATATGGGCTAAATATTATAAGCTATTTTTAAGGCTCCTAAGATTCGGAGGCCCAGAGCGCGCGTCTCTTTTGCTAAGGTAAGGATAGCAATTACTATTGTTGATAAGAAAGTTACTTTGTTGTAGTCAAAAAAGGTTTTCAGCTGAACGTTTCATACTTATTATGCAGTTAATAGTACAAAAATATGCTTAAAACAGACAAATACATACATACCATCTAGGACCGTTTTTTTCTAACATTTTTCTTACATATTTAAGACAGAATTAGTAATTTATTGGGTTGTAATATATTTCGTCATTTTTGAAAACCCTATGAATCGGAGGCTCTAAGCATGAGTTTTATGGGTTTATGGGGTAACTAATGACTGAGAATATTCATATTGTACGTCAGACTTCTTTTATTTATTTATCAATGAGATTTTCTTTATAGATTGATACGAGTTAAGTCATGAAAAAATCATTAACTCAAAGATAAAAGCGATAAAGCGATTCAGAAATAATTAAATTCGATAATTCCTCATTTATTATTTTCTCTTTGTGCGTCACCAATAAGGTTTATCGTAAGTTGTGATCAAACAAAGATATCAAAATACGTTTGGTTTTAATAAAGATGATGCATTTTGATTAGTTTTATCATTGAAGTTCAAGTTTGGAAGTCTATTAATCATTATTAACTGATGTTAATCAAGTTTCACATCAAATTTTTATTGTATTTTAAAAATATCTTGTATTGGCAATTGCTCAAACTGCAGAAAGTTATGTTGACTCAATTTCTGTTTTTTTTCTTCAAATTTTGTTTTCAAGGTGTCTCCTAAAAAATTAACACTACAGTGAAACCCCCAATAACACTACCCCAAATTACGCGCTGGCTTGAAATATTCGCCGCAAATCCCCCAATTGCACGGTCGCATTCCATTGTCGTTATTAAGAGACTGTCGTCTGTGCCGCGCATACAGTCAAATGTAGGTTAGTGTCTGTATATTCAACACGTGCCAGGCTATAAACGCATAGCTGGGCGTCTGGCTGTGTGCGGGATATTTATTACTACAAAAACTAAATATTTCGTCCATATTTTATTTTTTTGCAAAACTAAGGGAAATCTTAGTTTTGCGTTTTCCGAGGAAAAAAACTAAATCCCTAATTTTGTATGAGATTCACAACCCCAATTACACGGTCCCGACTATAGTTTAAATGGGGGTTTTATTCTTTGAATATGCCATACTAGGTGCCCAGCAAGGTTTTTTTAAGAATATGTCTTTTGTCACTGATTCGTCATAACTAGGTAATGTAATCAGTGGCGGCCGGTCAATGTGACATTGGATCAATGCACCATTTGTATATCCTGGGGCGTATATATTTTGTGAAATAGTATTCAAACATAACATTTATACCATTCACTCATTTTCAATTCAATAAAATAAAATAAAATTTTCTAAAATATTTATTATAGACAATAAATACGTGAAGAATTTCAAATGAGTTAATGGTATAAATGTTATGTTTGAATATTATTTCATGAAATATAACCACCTCTGCATATACAAGGGGTGCATTGACCCAATGCCACATTGACCAGCTGCCACTGACTGTAATGCTGGTAATTTAAAAACCAAGTTCTGAAATACCAAATTTGATAATACCGGTTATTTAGAACTAATAACAATATATTACATAATATTATTTAATGTACTTAGAAAAGTCGTGAATCCAAGACGGATTTCCTCAGCCCGATATATCAATATTGACAGATTCCACCATTGTTACACATACCCATTTTTATTTTCGTATATTGTCCATTCGAAAAAGGATAAATTGAATTTGTGACTATCAGAAAACCATTTAAACTTTTGATATCGATATTTTTTAAAACGAATATAATTTATTTTTAATTTATGTATTAAATTGAGCATTTTTAGCTAATTTTTACTTTTTCCTACAATATCGGCATTTGCAAAACCAATTATTTATATGAAAGACACTCGATTTTTTTGCACAGGGGATACATCTGAAAAAGCATTCGTGTAAACAAAAATAGTATTGTAGTAATAAATAGTTTTAATCACTTTAAGGTTGTTCACTGTCAATACTTGGTGGGAAGGCATTATATTAATAAAAACACAATATTTCTTTGTACTTCATTCCACTTTATTAATTAGGTCAGGACCGGTTTCGCTCATTGCGAGCATTGTCAACTGATAAGAAAAATATATAAACAGTTCTATTTATACAAATTGAAATTGAAATAAAAGGTGTAAGCAACTATTAACAATGAAAAGAATTTAAAAATAACATTATAATTACACAAAATTAAAATGCTTAACACCTAAAACATACACCTATAAATTACAATATCATCAAAGACTTATAATTATAAGTGAAAAATGATGCCAATTATAAACCAAATTAAAATTTGGGAAATTTTAAACAAAGTGAAACTCTACATTACTAAAGTAAATATCTTTATGATGATTTTGTGTTTTTCCCGCTTCCAAGAAAAACACAAAAAGATAGTTTTAACTTAAGTTTTAGTGAATCAAAAAGAAGATATAAATTTATAGTTCAACTATTTGAAGATTCTTTTATGTATATAATGCAGACAATTTCGCTAAATAATTGGTTTTTCATACCCGGTTTATTTAAGCCAACAAGCTCTAGTTTCCATCATCTGAAGTATTTAACATTTTTTTTACAGTCAACGAGCATCTCATAAATGTTTTCATTGATGATACCGCTGCAGTTAAATGGCACAACGGAGATGCTCAAAACAGGGTATGTTTTGTCAAAATCCATATTTTTTTAACCATTTAATTTTTTAAAGAGCCGGTACTTTGTTATGACCGATTGTGCAACCTAAATACTTCCATTCAGGATTTTTATCTTACTATTTATCAAAATAAATTTATCGTTTAATTGGTATATTTGATTAAAGATAATGACAAATCGGTCTATCTTTACGATTAACATATGTAGATAGAAGAGATAACGAGGAATTAAAATCGTTTCGTCATATCTTTGTACTTGGTGATTGTGATACTTACAAAGACTGTCTAACGTTTTTATATTTAAGTATTATTCCTGATGAAAGAAAAACAACGAAAACATCATCATCAAAAGCAGCTTCTTCACATTGGAGATTGTTTGAAAAACATTAATTCAACCAACCCATATCGTTAAGAAGAATGAGAATAATTTAATTCCATCATTTAAACGTTACAATCAATGGTGTGTAGTCGTTGATTTTTCTTTTTTAAAGATTTTTTAAATTATAGAAAAGAAAGGACCCAAAAAGTTATAGTAAGCCATGGTTCCATGTCCACACATAATCAAGGCGGCAGAAATATGTCGTGATCGGTCTCGTAATCGCTGTTTGTTTTATCTGTTAATTATGAGACTAGGGCTTGCAATTTACCGTATTTTTTTAATTACCGGTAACAGGTAAACGGTAAACAAGTTTTTATATTCCTGGCATATCGGCTTACATGACTTTTTTTTTTATTATTAAAAAATGAGATGTTTGCATACATACTTCGTGAACACCTATTATACTTTATTTACTAAAATAAAACGATATAATTTCATAATAAAATGTTTGAACGGAATTCGTTAAAAAATGTAAAAAATAGTATATTAACAGACCTTTTAAAATTATCTAATTTTTTTTCATATTATAGGTGGCTGGCAGTAAGGCCTCCATAGCAGTAGGCATCCCATCCAATTCTGTGATCCCGAAATCCTGGGATTTCGGTATCGAGGATAAGAAGTGAGAAACAGGCAGCCAGATAAACTTTTTGAAATCCACGCGAAAGCTATTCGAAATTCCACAAATTTCTGGCTTTTTGAAATCGGGCAGTGACTTAAAAAAGATCTCACATTTCCAGGGTTTGAAAACAGGCGAGCAAAATTTTTAAAATCCTGAGTTTTACCACGATTTTATGGTGAATGTTTCCAATCCCAAGATTAGAAAAATTGTGAATCCAAAAATCCTGGGTTTACAAACAGGGTCCGGGAATGGATGCTCTAGTTGGCCGGTCATCAAACGATGTTAAAAAGCATTGTTCTTTTTTGGATTATCGACCATATTTTTATAATTTTGTTATTTTATGCTAAACTGAAACTTTTCATTTAATGTTAATTGGATGACATATTTTTTTATCTTTATCTGTGTCTTTTCATTCAGAAATAATATTATTATTCTCATACCTAAAAAAATGTCTGCTATTTTTGTCATAATTGTAGTTTTTTTGTGCTTAGTAAATATATATACATAAATGATTGTATTAGGATTACACATGCGATAATCAGTCGATTATAAAGAAATCAAATTATTTTTCTTCAACATCTAATTCTTTATCTTTTTAAAAACAAAAATAGTACCTGATTTTAAACATTTTGTATCAAATGACATATTCTTGTCAGAGATTAATATAATGAAAACCTACTTAAAGCGACACTATCAAACAAAAGATCGTAAACAAAAGGTTGCAAAGCCATACAAACTTTAGAATTTATTGTGTCAAAACTTTGACACGATCGATACGGCATCATCGAATGTCTTAGTTTATCAACTGTGTCTATTGTCATTCATAAATAAAGTTTGCCGAATCCTTCCTCACAGCCTCTTGTAATTATTTATAAAACCACTCTGAGAAGAGAAAAGTTTTCATCGTCAAATAATAAGTAAGACACTTGGAATTGCGAGGAAAAGTTTTTGTTCCAATAATTCCAGAAGTTAAGATCGCGCAAAATATCCGATGAATTTCCTTCAAGCGATTTTTCTTTTCATAATTTAGATGTATTTTTAGATGTCTTTTCAATTCTTTACAGAAATATTTGAATATCTCGAAAACTCCCTGGAGCAACCTTTGAATATTTCCTTATATTGATTAAAATATGATTTTAATCTCGAAAACTTTTCACTCAATTGTTCAAAAGAAGACGGTACTTTAGGATTATTTATTCAGCTAGATTGAAATAGATGTGAAATAAAATTAGGTATAATAAAATAATTTTACTATACAATATACTTGTTAGTTAACGAAACATTGTTACCAAGGTAATAAGTATACAAAGTATATAAACTTTCTTGCATTTTGTCCAGCGACAGTTTTTTTTTCCTGTACTCATGTTTTTGATTCTTTTTTTCAAGCATTACCAAAATAAAATGGAACAAAATCGTTACATGTAACATCTTAATAAATACAATGTAATAAATAAATTAAAATAATGAATCCAACCAAATGTTGGGAACCTTGATCGCAAAATGAATAAAGTAAAATCAATTACGTTTTCGAAATACTATCGTCATTATGATCATATAATTGCTAGTATTAGCCATCACAAGCGAACTTAAGTTCCAAACAAATCTTATCAATCAAAGGAAAAATATGTTGATAATCGCGATATATTCAAAACTTCCCATGTCATTTTTTGGCTCAAAATGATGTGCATTATTCATTTATCCCCCTCTACGACGCTACGCTTTTCTTGTCAAGTCAGATGCGTAGAACGGCTCACCGCTAATGGCGTAGCATTAATTTGATTGCGTCTACGCTGCTTTTAATCAAAAGTATATTATAAGACTGTTTTAATGTTTGCGGCTCAATTCAAAGGATTCTGAGCTAAATAAATAATATTTTATCATTTATTTTCACAGATTATACCGCTTGAAACTGTTTCGCATTGTACGTGAGTAATTAAACTCACAGTAGAAACGATTCATATTTCTAAATTTATTTTAAACTCATTTAAATGTGTATTTGATTCGTCAAAAAATCATTTATGAGAAATTAATCAGTGTTTCACGAATTCATAGTTTTTAATTAACTTTAATCTCAACGTTTGAAATTAATAAAATATATGATTACAATAACCGTCGTCTTGTAATACAAAACACATGATATTTTTTTTTATTCGATACAATATGTCCTGCTTAAGTAAATTGAAAATAGACGCATTTATAAATGCCTTTACTGCGCACTTGAGAAAGTTGCGTAGGACGTATAAAAATGTGTTTTATTTTTATAAATTATAAAAATATCTTTTAGTAAATATTTGAAAAGTCTAACCATAATAAAAGCAAGTGTTATTTTCAATACTGATTCAAAATTTACGACATCTGGCTGTTGAAAAATTGCTGAGGTAAGAAAAATTTGTCAATTTTAATATTGACCGTGTGTGCTTTGGTCTGTAATTCCGGGTAGTAAGGGTAATCAGGGTCGGTAAATAGAAACAGATGCAATTGGATACATACTTTATTATTTATTTATTAATTTGTAAGAGTATGTATATTTTTTTACCCATGTCCGCTCCTAATGTAAATCATGTAGCTTCCTAATGGATGTATCTTAACAAAAGTTTTCTACAAGAATTTTTTAATAGAGTAGCTGGGATAGAAGGTTAATGCTAGAACATGAATAGTGATTTACTAATAGCTTTCATTACCCCGATTTATTGAAGGATAATAAAGGTGGGAGGGAATGTTTACACATCACAATCACCCTTGCTTACGGACAGAAATCTATAAATTGATAGTACGAACTAGGGATTCTGTGTCGAGACGTCCCGGGTTTTTTGCTGTCTTGAGTTCCGAGACTTTTTTGAAAAATGTCCCGGGAATAGTGACTGTGATTTTAAATGTACTAATAACATGTAAATTTTAATTTTGAAAAAAACAATTCTTGTAGTTAAGAAACCCTCAAAAGGGGGTTTTATATTTTTTCATATTTTTTTCATTACATGTACCGTTATCATCCCTTCTTAGTAAAAATTAGCCGTAAGGATTGCACATAAGAAAAATATTAATTATTAAACATTGTATTAAAAAAAACGCGATTTTTACTAGTGCGTACTTTCAAAAGGCGCCCAGTGTATGTAATGCATATATACACAATACATACATACATGCAAATATTTAACATTAATAAAATTATAATTTTATTGAAGGGGAAATAAAAGTCTCGAGTCCCGGGATTTCCAGGGACTTTGACTTTATCACGTCTCGAGTCCCGGGACTTTGAAAACCCCGAGACTTCAGAATCCTTAGTACGAACTGAACGGAAGCCAACAACGCTAAACGCTGCGCCATAGGACCCGACAAGAGTATATAGAGTATTCTTAAAAATAAGTTAAATCACACAAACAAAGCATGAAGCATTGTCACCAGGCCTATGCGATCGTTATATGAGTACTTTTAGATTAATAAACTGTAATAGTTAAATACAATATTACCTTTTTATTAGACTGATTTTTTCGTAACATAAATATCTCGTTTCATAAAATTCAAAATTAAATTTGAAAAAAAATGAAAAGTTCAACGTTTCAGTTGAAGTTTTATGTAATAAATCATAAACTAAACATAAACTTTTGATTGATGAAACTTTTGAAGCACATTTATAAAAAATATTTTTCCACTATTAATTCATCATTTATTTTTGGATCAAGACATCCCCTTAATCTTTCCTTAATTTTTGAGTCATGCTCTTACTGCGTAATTATGAATTTAATACTGAACTAAGAACAAAAGTTTTTTTTTCAATTATTTATATTTATTTTATCGAGTTGAAAAATAGTATACATACATACATATTTATTATTATTGATGAGTATTAATATTAATATGAGATGGAAAAAAATACAAATAGCTATTCAACGAATGTTTTTATTCAAGGAAGTCTCTGGTGAGCGGTAAATAAATCACATTTTTTT
Organism: Himalopsyche anomala; assembly: GCA_031772345.1. Lineage (NCBI taxonomy): Eukaryota > Metazoa > Arthropoda > Insecta > Trichoptera > Rhyacophilidae > Himalopsyche > Himalopsyche anomala. The sequence goes on from CM062838.1 coordinate 7,851,501, forward strand.
AGGCATTCGACCCTAAACCTAATTAAAGCCAAATGTGAGGTATTAGCACCCCGCCGTTTGAGCGATGCAAAGCAATTTTTTGGTTCACCACCATCATCACATGAAATCCTCATGGGATTAGCATTTCGGGGGTTGAATACTAAAATCAGAGACTCAAATATAAACGTAGGCCAGTACAATAACATGTTTGGTCACGTATGTATCACACGTTGTTCATATCATCAGCGTTTATTAGGTGAAATAAAACACTATTTTTTTGTACTTTTCATTTTTAGTAAAAGGCTAGTACAGGTTTAAGTAATTGGGAGTAGGTATTATTAACTTATGATAATAAACTCAGTTGAAAGTATTCATAGTATGTGAAACCTGTCCTGATCTTTATTAAAATATTCAATAATTGCAAAAATATGTTTAAAATAAAAATATACCAGTCAACACAATAATATTAAATTTGAATCATTCAAATTCACACAAGTTTTGTCACAAGCAACCCCGGTTTAGCTTTAGGCGTATTTAGGCAATAAAGTGCACGAATGGATTTAAACTGTAAAATATACAAAATTTAATATTGAAATTCCAAATTCCTTTCGATATGTTTTTTAGGTAAGTAATCGTTTTAAATTAGAAAAACTAAACGAAAAAAGGAAAATAAGAAAAAGTTATTGGCCTTCGGTAAAATATAAAAAGAATTATGAATAAAGACAGACTAATCTTGTGTTTCAAATTTTGACAACATATTTGATTAAATATCAAAAACCTACTGTTATGTATTTTAGTAAAGTTATTACTGGTAAATAAAAGCTATTTTTTATAAATATCTATTGTTAATTTATCGCAGTTCTTTCCAATAACGCCTTATTGAAATTTAAAATAAAAATTCAATGTTTATACATGAAACAGTGAAATCAAATGAACCACTTGTAAATTTAATTTTATTACGCCACTTATATAAAAATAAAATAAAATTATTGCAAGCTTTAGTACACATAACATTACCATATATAACTTTCTAATTAGATGCCTAATGTAATTGCGACATTTTATGATGCTTTTATATAATATTATATACATTTTTTGAAACATCAAGCCCAATTTATCTTACATAAAAAAATGAGCCAACGAAAAAAGGATTGTATATTAATATAAATGACACATTTTGGGTTTGTTTTGTGTGTAAATAAATTCAAGATTATTAGAAATTCTGACGTACACGCATGGTGTAGGAGATATTTGTAATTTTAAATGTATGTAAGCTTTATGCTAGAATTCTTGGTATACTTAATTTTACAAGGCTTCATGTTAATTAATTGTAGTATGGTTTAATTAAAAGCTAGAAATAAACCACTTTTTATGCCTCTACAATAAATCTAGAATACTTGCTGTCTGATATAATTAATGAATGCTGGTGACAGTATTTTAGTTTGCTTAGAAAAATATTGACCTAGTCACAAACAAAGCTCTAATTGTTAATTTGTGAAGTAATTTATCATAACGTCTTAAGAATTGTTGAGTTCATTTATTTTACGACCGAATAACATAATTAAAGACTTCGACTGAAAGCGCTTGGTGAAATTTCAATATTAAATCGTTCAAACTATGTACATTCACACAAGTTTTGTTCACCAACGAGCCGGGTTTCGTCTTTCGGCATCTTCAGGCGTTTAAGTGCACGGGTGGACTTGAACTGACGTTCAGTAAATAAATGTATCGTGCTTATTTAAGAAATAAATGTATCACTAAGTTTAAGACCATTGCTGGCGAAATGAAGTAACCTATCGGAATGCCTACAAATTTGAATGGTGAGTAATTTCAAGAACTATATTTACCCTTTTAGCTGGAAAATTTATGATTATATTAACTTACACATAGGATACATGAGTGGGAAATTTGGCAGATTTACCTGCTCATTTAAAATTGGTAAACTATTTAACTGTGCCTTATTTATTTCTGTTTCAAACTGGCACTCTTATACTTTGCTCATAGGTCTATGGCTACCAAAAGTTTTATAAAGTATCAAGTAAATACAGTGAATTTCATTATTTACAATTTCTTTTTACAGCTAAAAAGTTGTTGACAATTATAATCAAACGTGTATCTTCAAAATTTTCTCAAGAATGACGTATATTTAGTTGGTTCAATTTGACAATGCTTTTTTTTAGTGGGTTAACGCTACGTCTAACTTGGGCGAATTATGCGAACGCGATTAGAACGCGGCTTAAGGCGAATCAAAATGTCAAACAAACTGATTGCGACGTGCGTTTTGTCACGTGAACACTATAACGGCGGAGAACATTTGATATTTTCGTGCCGCACCGAGTCGCTTTTATTTTGTCCACGCAAGGCGTACAGTAAGCGATAAAAGTGGGATATTTGAAAAGGCGTTGATTTTAAAATCAAAATAAATTCGTATATTTGAAGTTGACAATTTTAAATTATCGACACACTCCGTTTCATTCTGGAAACAATATATATTTATATATATATATATATAAATCTTTCAGATTCAGTGGCGTATCTATTTTTCGGTGACCGTAAAAAGGTCATAGAATTCAGGCAACCTTTTAAAGTAGACATTCCGAACAGCGTGCTGGAAAATGGGCCTGACGGTAATTCCGTGTACGACCGCAAACGTCACTGTAACAAATGTGATGTGTCACTTTTCACTTGGCCCAAGCCTGACGAGGAGACCTTTTCCAGAGAGATAGAAGAGGCTCGCAGGTATATCACTGTTAGCATGCGGACAGTAAACTAAATAAACACATAATAATTTGAAGTTTCGCACAAGATTTTCACCAGTGTCGTTTTGAAATATACTTAGGTACTTCTATTTCATTTGCTACATTGTTGTAAGCTGTTGTTTTCTGGGTTTATCTCATTTGGTATGTAAAAAGCTGTCTCCATTTCAAATACGTATTTTTACTACTCTTCTTTTTAAAAAAAGGTACTGTGTAAAAGACTTTGTCATTTAAATAACTTATAGAAAATCCACTTTGCTGGAACGATTAAATTATTAGGTATACATATCGACTGTGGAAAGGAAAAATGACGTAACCCACACATATTAAATTGAATAGGAGGCGCAAAAACCGTGTTTTGATGATTTTGGGCCATATGCATATTATGAATTATCCACAACCTTGAAGTGCATGGAGTCTTCTAAACTAGTGCTTAATTGCCATAACCTAATATTAATTAAATAAATTGTCTAGGTTAAACCTTTACTTCAGTATTTTTTCTTGGTTTTAACTTTTTACAAGGTCATCTTTTTCAAACTTTAAAGCTGAATTTAGATATCATTTCGGCATTTTCACCTTCCATCCTTTTGATAGTACGTGTGTCAAGCTGATTTAGAAAAACTGAGGGTTACGTCCTTTTTCCTTTCCACAGTCGATATTATATAATTTTTCGAAAGCGTATAATGTTTTAATAAAAACACAATATTCGGTTGTACTTTATTGTATAATGTTTAAAGATATAACAAATCTTTAAATTCTCTGGAAAGAACGAATGTAAAGAAACTTTTCCCTCTACGTACGCACTCTCTTTTATCTTAACTTTTTTTAGAAAGACAGATTGAGCCTTTGTTATGCAACTTTTTTTAAAAATACACGTCCGCTCTCAATGTGTAGCATTTGGCGCTCCAAATTAACGTATCTATAATAACTCTTTTTGTAGAGAGTAATTATAGATACGTTATAGCTAGGAGAGGATAAGTGGCAACTAATTGTTTTTGGGGAGTGAATTTTAGACATCACAACCAAATGATTAAAAAAAACTGTTCGTACTTGTACTTAAGTCAGTGACATCCGTCACGGAGGCCAACGACGTTAACCACTGCACCACTTACCCGAGAGTTTTTTTTGTATTATAATTACATTACATTGTTTGTTTATATGATTCCTTATAGAAATAATTTGTTGTTTATTGTCATTTCATTATTGTTAAAGCACACAGATATAAATTCTAAAAACATAAGTTTAAGTCTTATTTATTTAAAATAAATTTTATGGATTGCAACTAGGGATATCTGTGTCGAGAAGTCCGGGACTTTTATGCTTTTGCTGTGTAAGTCCGGGTCTTTGTCGTGTGAATGTACCGCGCTCGTTGGTTTGCAGTACCAATAGTCTGTAACTAGGGGATTATGGTCGAGAGGTCCCGGGACTGTTTACATTTTATTTGTGAAAAACCATTCTAACAAAAATAAAAATTGATGCAAGCAATCGATAATGTGGACCTTAAAGTTATTTTTGATTTAAAATAAATTTATATTGGTGTCTATCCTCGAGATCAGTTTTGAAACCCAATGGCAAAAATGGAAAAAATTGAATTATATGCGAGGTTTTTAAAAAATAGTATGCATATATAAAAGGGACCTATGAAAAAAACTGCTGTTAGAATTTTATAAATTGTAGAGGTTTCAAATAAAATCTATTTTTATATTGTAATAAGGTAACAACCATTTTCGATGGGTAGAGGACATGCAGAAATACAAAAAATATCTTAGACTCGTGTTCGCTTAACTCAATAGTTCAACAATTGATGCTTGGGATAATCGCATAGATTCCAAGAAATAATGATGCGATAGTTATTCTAGAAAATAATGTATTAATCAAGGCGGATTTTAATTGTTTTTAGTTTTCTACAGTTCAGCGTGGACTAATTGTTTTTCGAAGAATACAAGAAAGATCAATGTTTTGGAAAAATAATGTTGCAAAAAGTTTTTACAAAAATAAGAAAGCGGCTGTCTGATTAGTCATTAATTCATTATTATTTTTATAATCATATTTGAAACGCAAAATATAAATATGTATCTTTGTGTAATAATAATCATATTATACTAGTCTGATTGAGGTGCTGATGTTTAATTATTGATCAACTAATATTTTTCTTTTAATAAGTAAACTGTGTGCTAAGATGTATTTATTTTATTAACGCTACTTTAGGCTGTCTTTTAAGTAGTACGAAAAAAAAATATACGTTTAATTGCGGAATAAACGCTCCAAAAAAATAGTTTAATTGAAAACAAATATTAAAAAATCGTTTAGGCCTAAAAATTCTCTCACATTTATGTTATTGAAACTTTTTTTAAATCAAATTTATATTCGTATAAAATATATAACTGTAGCAAAACATATTACAAAATATTATTATAAATGTTCATACCTGATGTTGTTTTATTAAAATGTTGTTCACTATTTTTCATGCTGTATTGTGATTTGTAAAGTAACGGTCATAATTTACCTAATTCAATGTTATTTTTTCAATACTGTATCGTTACATCCCTTTTTAGTAATCTGCATAAAATATTTTTAATAATTTTTAATAAAATTATAATTTTTATTGAAAGGATATAAAAGTCCCAAGTCCCGGGAAGTCCGGGACTTGCCGTTATCACGTCTCGAGTCCCGGGACTTTGAAAAACCCGAGACTTCAGATCCCTAATTGCAACAGAAATAAATTATTGTCGCAAGCAAGCGTCGATAATCTTCCAAGCAAAAAATTGGCAATTATTTTTTAAGACAAAATACGAAACAACACTCTGCTTTACATTCTATTCATTTTTTTTTTTTAATATTTACATGATACATTCAACGTCTCTGAATGCAAACTGGATCTAATTGGATAAAGAACGTTAAAACAATAATATTTACTAAAAAATAATGTTTTCTTTCTATGTGATAATAATTAGTTGAATGTTTTATTTGTATGATAAAAATTATTACAAAGTAACACTACTGATTAAAATAAAATTCAATTCTTATAATTTAAAAAGTATAGGTAAAACAATTTATTTAGAGAATGTAATAGTCACCTCGCCAAGTAAAATTTTCAATCGAACATATGTTTTTGTATTTATGAAATAAATAAAATTACATTTCCGAAAGTACCGTAGATATTTATTTAGCTTTATGTAGTATATTTATTTGCTCATAATGATTACAATACGCCGTAGTAATAATAACATGTCACAAAGAGCACTCGCCTGTGAAAAATCATAAATTGTTAACATTTTTGATGAGAGCACAACGCCACTACGCAGAACCAAAATGAGTGTAATTTGATTTTTGTCATTGTTAGAAACCTTTGGTGTACCATGGAAGTCTACGTGGAATTGCCCCACAATTCACGTAAATTCCATTTCACGGCGCATAACATAAAGTAACGGTTTCAAATATGCGTGATTGTGCTGCCGTGAATTTCACGTTACAGTAAAAAAGCTTCACGTATGACTCGATGCTAAATTTAGAATTCGAGTGAAAAGTTCGATGCCGAAGCTTTTTGTTGTTCATTTTCATGTTGGGATAATAAGCCGAATGAAGATTTGCAAGTTCTCCTTTACTTTACCCTTAACATTAATTAACCTATGTTAAGTGCTCTTTTATATTGTATATATATTTTTAAAATTTTATTTCTTTTGTAAGAATTGATATGGTTTTTAAAAATGTCTTTTTCAGAATCTTCATTGCTGTTGATTTTGTTGAAGTACACTGACTTATTACTTGGAAGCGGGAAAAAACACAAAATCATTATTAATTTATTTACTTTAGTAATGTAGAGTTTCACTCTGTTAAAAATTTCCCAAATTTTAATTGGGTTTATAATTGGCATCATTTGCCACTTATAATTATTAGTCTTTTAAGAATTTTTAATTATATGTTATAGGTGTTAAGAATTTTAATTTTGTGTAATTATAATGTAATTTGTAAATCCTTTTCATTGTTAATAGTTGCTTACACCTTTTATTTCAATAAAAATTTGTTTAAATAGCACTATTTATGTATTTTTCTTATCAGTTGATAATGCTCGCAATGAGCGAAACCGGTTCTTACGTAATTAATAAAGTGGAATGAAGTGCAAATGAATATTGTTTTTATTAATATAACGAATGAAGATTAATTTAAGTTTTTGTATGTTTTTTTACAAACGTTAATAATACAGCTAATTTATGGTTTTCGTCGATGTATGTATAAACTATCGATGTATAAACTAGTTTAATAATACACGAGAAAAAAAATAAACACTATTATCTAGTCCAAGGTTTCCAAACCTTTTTTTTCAATGGAACTCTTTGAGAATTCGGAACTTTCAACGGAACACAGTCTTTATTTTAGATTCGTTAATTAATAATAGTAAATATAATAACAAAAATACGTATGTACAATTATGAGTGTATTTTCATTTTTGGTGAGGCGTCGACTCTGTTGCAGCATAATGAAAAAATCCTGCTTTGTATAAATAAGTTGCAGAAAATAGAAGTAAAATACCTTGTTTTGACCCATTGGGGTACTCGTCTGACAAACTCAATCACTAACCATTAGTCCTTTCTAGATTTATCCATCGATTCCTACTCTCTTTGGGCAAGTAGAAGGACTTAGTAACAAACAGTTTTAGTATACATACTTTTGATGAGATAAAATCTATCAGGAATACATTCGCTCCACATTGGGAGCGGAAATGGTAAGAATAATAAAAAATATATAAGGCTACGTTAATACTCGATTTTTTAAGCGTTTGTTACAATTCCTAGCTATTTTTATAATAGATTTTGGTTTGAACTTTTTCTTTCACTAATATACACTTTACCTAATGTTTTAATTCATTATTAAGTGGGTACAGTAAATATGATTATTTTACATGAGCAGACTATGAGCAAAAAAGAATAATGTTAATGTTCCTCGGGGCATAAAAGTAATGTCGTAGACAACTGACGTTATTGTAGTCAACGGAAGCCATTGTGTGAGGGATACAAAATGCGGTTTATACAAAAACCGCACACTTTGGTAAAAAACCTTGATACAATTTTACTGCCAACGTATATTTGAATGTAAAAACATCCGCATGCATAAAACCTAATAGGATTTTGCTACAACACGACGACGTCACGACAGACGCTTAAAAATAACTCTACTGCAGTATTTGAAATTCCATATTGTCCAATTGCATTGTATGTAGATAATTGCCGCTAATCTGTTGGCTGAAAAAATATTCTAACGTTAATTTTAAATCGCTCGACCGTGTAAAAGCTTTTTTTTTTTTTAATTCAAACATTCCTGTTTATCGATAGGTACTTTTCATTAGAATAATACACTTTCCTAGTTTAAAATTATTACAAGATAAAAAATGTTAATATTGCAAAAAATGTTAAAAATATGATTATTTACCTTCTCAACGACTTTAAAGAGCGTAAATAAATTAGTGGCCGTAAAAAGATATTGTTAGGAAATTGTATAAATATATCCTCATTTGAAAAAGACATGTCTTAATAAGACTGTGTATTTTTGGTCATGTTATTAAAATATATTAAAAATTTAATATACCGAAGTTGCTGAGATAGCATGGCAAGTTATTAAAATCATGCATTTAAATTCAATTCTCTCATAATGTTATTTTTGACTTTTTATAGTTTAAAAGCAGGGAAGCGAATTGCGTCTTATCCATTATAAAACGTTATAATTGTAGATAAAAAAATAATACTTCCGTATTAAAGATTTTACATTTATATTCATGCAAACTTATTGTCTGTACTTAACTACTATTTCACATTTTAATATAAAACTTCAATAGTGTTTACCATCAATACTTGGTGGAAAGACATGATATTTACAAAATAAAATACTCATTTGTACATATTAATGCATGGTTTTAATACCTCCTCTAATAACGTATTCTAGATTCTGAAAACGGGGTTAAGCTATCGACTCCTTTTCTAATACTCATGGAAAGGGAACATTCACGGATTAATCCTTTTTTTAAATACCCTATTAGAAGTATATTGCAGAATTGGTTAGGAAAATAAATATTTTTATCGATGTATTTCAAGCAAAATTGATCAAAAATAAATTTCAAAACAGCATCAAATGTCTTTTTATTTATGGGTTGGTATATTAATTCACAATTAAAATGTTACCATTCGATTAACTTACTGTTCTTATTATTTAATATGTACATATTATAATTTGTTTATTATTTAATTATTAGATATGGTCGAAATTATATTGTTTAATTCTACTTTTTAAAATGGCTTTAACAAAAAATATGTTTAATCAGTAAATTTATGTTGACTTAGTTCATACGTATAGCACTATTTGACTAGATGCCTTTTGTGTATTCCAAAAATGAAAATTTATTATTGTCTATTAATTGTTTCAGGTCAGATCCTAGTAAGATTTTCAGCGAACTAAACAACGCTGTAAATTGATAAAAATACATTATTTCTTTTAGTCCAGCATATAACTTTTAAATTTTGTGAACTATTCTGTCACAATGAAAATGTGTACTTAAAGCAAACGATTTTATATGAACGTACGTCAAAATGAAAGTTATTTTAACGAAAATTGACCACCTAAGAAAACAAATGCACGGGGCTGAAAATATCGGCCCGATTTCCGATCCCTCCGTCGACGCACTGCAGTAATTTGAAAAAATTGGATACTCCAAAAAACGATTTATTTTCTGGTAGGTCTCAGGCCAAGGATTCATTGACGTGGGATGTGACCAAATCATTTTTGATTTGCGAAAATCCGAAAACAGTAGGAGGTTGGACGTATTAGGATGATTTTTCGACTTTTTTCAAATTTGAAGACTGGCTTTTTGATTATAGAAGTAATATGTTTAATTTAATAAGATTTATATAAGAAAACAGATTTATAAACGTTGGATGAATTAATAAACATGTTATTTGTATCGATTGTAATAATGTATTTTGTTATTATGAGAGTACCCAAACACTGTTCGTCAGAGCGTTTAGCTACGAATCTTTCGGTGAATTGTTGAAATCGAAAATATTCTTAGTCGCAAAATAGATAATTGTTGTTAGATACAAATTATATAAGAAGTTTGAGTTTACAATGGGGTTGATTGCTCGATTATATAGAAGCTTTTTGTTACGATAAAACAAAACCTTAAGACGACTTCGAGCTTTTGAAGCTCAAGTAGAATGTCTCCTATAAATACAATAGACAATCAAGTCGAAGCGAGTATGCGGCTCTTGTACAAGCGGGGTAGGCAAATAAGGGAAAATTGAATTGAAGTACAGACAATTCGCCTTAAAATATGCAAACTTAATTTCTACGAACACAGACAAAATCATATCAATGTTGAAACAAAAACAGCTCCATTAGGTAGTCAATAAATAAATTCCGATACAATTTTATTAAAGTCATGATACTGTTATATTTAATTTTACTATAAAACATCTATCTCTACTTCTCCACTAAAACTAGAGTAGAGTAGGTGAAGTGAACTCGTAGTTTCCTGAATACGAAATTTTCTATGGAACAGCTATATTCAAAATACAGTGGAACTCTGATCTACCGTTCTCGCATTATTTGCTTTCCCGCATGGATCGTTTATTTTTAATAATCCCAGTCTAACGCCCGTAAGAACAATGTTTATCGTTTCCCGATTTACCGATTTCCTCGATCTTTCGTCTAAATATTATGGTCCCGTCATACATATTATACCGATTGACCGTTTTTGTTTGATTTTTTCTTCTATTCAATCATAAATACTTCGAATCTTCTTGCTTCGAATTTTGTTTCGCGTATTTTCTAACTCACAACTTAAATGCCTAAATGAAGAAAACTAGAACTGTAGCTGAGAAACTAAACAATTCAATACGTAATTATATATAATTATTATAATATGTAAATACCTAAATAAATGGAGTATTGATAAAGTTTCTCAACAATATATTTTTTTGAAAACTGGAGATTCAACCTCTGTTTCTCGTGAAGATAAGTGTGTGAATATACGAATGGGTAAAGACTATTAGTTGGGTATTTTTTTGATCTAACTTTAAACATTCTGGTTTGAATCTTCATCTATCGTGTAAAAAAAATATATCAAAAATACCACGATGTTAAAACGCGGAAAAATGTGCATAATAACATCTTGACAAACAGAATATGTTAAAATTATAGAACATTTCTATTTTTTGTATTTTCTAAAAGTAAAATGATATTAATGGTTTTAGCAATAGTTTCCTAAATGTTTTATGGGCGGTCGTGACGCACCAATACTGCTTAATTAATGTTTGTTTGTGACTTTTCATAACTGACATTTTATTAGGCATAGATAAAACTAAAACCTACTAAACATTTAATGGCATTAAAAATCATGAAATTCCTTCCAGCATACAAAAAATAAAATGTATAAATTCTTTATATAAAAATTTAAAACAATGAACCTGATAAAATAGTTATAAAATTTCTAGTAAAATCATATTAAAAATTCTAGGGAGGAATTTAATCTGAATTGGATGGGACAACACTCTATGAAAAAATACTTTCAAATATTTTTGTACGCAGTAGATACGTTCCACGAGAAACCGGACATTAAAAAACCATGTAAAAAAAATCATTGAAATCATAGAAAAATTAAAGATTTTTCCCTGAATTAAAAAAACCGTATTATTCGAAAAAAACAAAATATGGCTTAGAACAGGGGTAAAACGAGTCACAGTGATAATTTGAGCAAATCGGTAAATTAATTCGTTATAGGGTTTTGAGATTTTCAAATTCCTCGGTGAGCTAAAAAAAAAAACGAGTCATATTTTGGGGAAATCGGTAAATTCCTGAGTTTTTAGATTTTGAAAAAATGTTGTGCTCGCCGCCCTACCAATATTTTATTTTGCGCTCTAGGGTCCAAAAAGGTTGGTAACCCTGCCTTAGAAAGTATCCACATTGTAAAAAGGTGGTTCAGTTGAGTATGTTAATTAAGTGATAACTATTTTTTTTGCCTAGGTAGGTGGGTTATGATTTTTATGTTTCTATTGTACATTAAACTTCCCACATCAATGAAAACGTGTATGCTTCATTATCAAATGATTTATTACGTGGCTTGTGACCAAAAAACTCACCTTATCATAAGCATATCCTGTCACGCCATGCGCAGCAAATGTTTTTATTAAAATGCTAGTAAGTATCTTAAGGGAAATGGTGATCGTGCAAACACACTAAACAAGCGTTGAATTATTAGCTATAACTTTTATACAGTTAAAAAGCTTATAGAAGAATTTATTTTTTAGTACGTAATATTTCACAAGAACGCCTGACACGGTTTCGTTCAAAATAATTTACGAGAGTCGCAGCTTTGTTGTGATGACCTCGTTTAGTAATAAAGTAAGGATAGTTTTAATGTCTCATCATCATTTAAAAACGTCAGCAATAACTTATTAAGAAAACCTTCTTTAATCACCTCAAAACTTAAAAAATATTTTTAATCATTGCTCATTATTAATCGGCTCCTTTCGTCCATAAATTGATCCAATACTAATAAGGGATGGTAGGGTGTGTTTGTTGTAAAAAGTTCTTCCTACATTTCAGTGCCTCAAAGCAACGGTGGGATAAATCGAAAAAACTAGTTTTTATGATAATTGATCATTAAGGTTTGTGTTCTACTTTTTAAACAGTTGATTTTGGATTTATTAAGTTTTCTTTACGGTTTTTATATAAACTTTTTTTTTAAATTCATGACCACTTCCCTGTGTAGAGTATATGGCTTCCTAATAGAGGTATTTCAACACAAGTTTTTCTACAAGAACTGTTTGTTATTCATTTGCTCAACCTCTCTCTTGTTAAAGAGAGTAGTAGAGATAGAGGGGTAGGACTAAAACAGGACTTGTTTTAACTAATCGCTCTCGTTATTCAAGGATCGGAAGGATGGGAAGACATTTTGAGACATCACAAACACCCATGCCTTCGAATATAAATCGATAAATCTATCGAAAAATGCCATTCGTACTGGAACTCGAATTCGTGAGATCCGGCACGGAAGCCAACAACGCTAACCGCTGCGCCATAAGACCTGACTAATATATTATAATTATAATTAAATTTAATTAAAAAAAAAACAATGTCATTATAATAAGAATGAAATTTCAGTTTTTAAATGTGGATAGTGTTTTTTTTTTTAAATATATTCGTAAACAAAAAAGATCATCGAATGAGCTCCGACGATAAGACACCATTAAGTAATTAAAATAGGTATCCAATAGATAAATATTTAGGTTATTAATTTTTAGAAAATTCTCTTAAATTACTGCGGCATCTGTGGGTAACAATTTTACTATCAACAATGTTGTATAAGTGGGTGGCATGTTTATTTAAGTTGTACCGTTACATCGTATATTATGTTATATTATTTTTATATCATCTAATATGTGTGTAAGCTTGCCTCAGAAAAATACAACGTTTTTATTCAAAGCGTTTTCTCTGAATAAACAAAATAATTTAAAAATACATAGCGTTGTGTGATGTTATATACTTTTCAACCTCTTCATTCAACCCACATGTTTCCTAGAATTGAGTGAACGAGATATGAATTTATAAATCATTCTTGTCTTGAAAAAATATCTCGTGCAATGGTCTTGTAAAATATTTTTCTAGCCCATGAATGAACGCATAAATAAAAACACTGTATTCAAAAGTAAGGAAACAGTATTTTATACATCGTCGGAGTTCTGCAAGAAAACTTTAAGTTGAATTAACTTGTTTTGAGATAATCATTTTTTTCAAATATCATAATGCAAATTCAAAAAGGCAAAATCAATAAACAAATATTGTCATTTTGTTTACAGCTCAAAAACGTTGAATCGTCTAATCGTCTTTGGGTATCTCTAGAAATAAAAAATCTGTAAAGCTAAAAAGCGTTAATTTATATATAGGTTTCTGACAGTAATAACTGTTAAAAAAATATATTTAGTTCGTATTACTTCTTCAAATATCGAAATATTTTTTTTAATATGATTCTCTAATATGAATAATGAGCTTATTTTTTTAAACTATAAACCGTGTTTAAATCTATCGATCTGCATTTATATTTAAAAAAAATACAATTTTTGACTTAACGTTTTCTGGCAGTATACCGACGATATATATATATACCATTTCCTCTCCCAATGTGGAGCATATGGACTCCTAGTGGAGTTTATCTTAACAGAAGTGTTTCTACGAGAACTGTTTGTTACTCGGTTGCTCAACCTCTCTTTTTCCAAAGAGAGTAGGGATAGAAGGATAGAGCTAGGACCATGACTAGCGGTAAGCTAATCGCTCTCGATACGCCCCGATCATAGGATAGGATGGGTGGGAGAGGGGAATTCAAGACGTCACAACCAGCCATGCCTTTGAACAGAAATTCATAAATCGATTGAAAAATCAATTTATAAGACTGTTCGTACTGGGATTCGAACCTGTGACCTCCGTAACCGGGCCGACGACGTTGACCACTAAATATATATATATATATAATACCTCATACCAAATTATTTTACTCTATAGTGTTACTTGTACAAGTAAAGTGAATTCATAGAAGCTTGTCAGCATTGTCTTTGGTTAGCGTACACAAGATACTCATTCAAATGGATATGATGCAATTTTGCCAAACTAGATGCATTGTGAAACAATGCCCAACGAAGCTAGGTCTCAAAAGTATTTTTCATGTTTGGAAAATAAATTGAATCATGACTCGGCATTAAAACTTTGTTTCCGTTGCAAGATAAGATTGGCTGCAGATAAAACAGGGGTGACTATTACTAACCTTATGCAAGCTTAACGTTAAGTGGCCTTTTGAATAAGCTTTTTCGAATATAGGAATGTAGGAAGGAATTTTTGGACATCATAAACACCTATGCCTGCGAATAGAAGTCGATAAATCAATCGAAAAATGCTTTTCAAAAAAAAAACCTCAAACCTTTGAGATCCGGCACGGAAGCAAACAACGGTTACCGCTGCATCATAAGACCAGACAAACTATTTTACTATACAATTAATCAAAAATCAAGTTTTTTAATGAATTATTAAATACGCTTATCAAGGTTAAATATACTTTCAAATAAAAATAGTAAAATATTTTTAGTACTTTTTCACATAAAATTTATCGGATCAGGACCGGTTTCGCTCATGGTGAGCATTGTCAACTGATAAGAAATACAATGAAACAGTGATATTTATACAAAAGTTAAGTAAGAAATACAAGGTATGATAAACAATTGGTATTACAACTAAGCAAATAAATTGAAGCAAAATATAAGAAAAATAAACTATAAATAAAAAGTTGAATAATAGTTTGCATTGCTAAGAGGTCTGTTTCATTGTTTGTCATACCTTGTTTTTTTTACCTAACTTTTGTATAAATATCACTGTTTCATTGTATTTCTTATCAGTTGACAATGCTCACCATGAGCGAAACCGGTCCTGATCTAATAAATTTTATATGGAAAAAGTATTAAAAATGTTTTATTATTTTAATTATAATGCCATTCCACCAAGTATTGATAGTAAACATCTTAAAAGGTATACTGTCAAAGTTTTTAAATGATATATTTCAATTTATCTGACGCTAATAAATATTTGTTAAAAAATTAATATATATCAAAATATAGTAAAATTTTATTTGAGTCTATACGGTGTACAAAATAGGTTTATAACGAAAAAGTATTGTATTTTTTGCTGTTGAAACGTCAGTTCAGTACGTCTCAATCATTATTTCGCCACAATACACATATTGTATATCTGAAAAATACTTCATCTCACTCGATAAAATAAGTTTAAAATGACAACAACAAAAAAGTGGAAAATACCCGCAACCCTTCGTCTATAAAAACGACGTCGGAAACTAGCGTCGACAGTTCTCTTCTCAGAAGGCATAGATATCGCCATGGGTGCGTCGCCGTCGTGACATTTCTCCCTGACTTGACATTCGCAAGGGGCTCTGTGATTTATTCGATATCGAATCTGATGGTTCAGCCACTGGGAAAATTGGCCAGAATACTTTTTTTTTATTATCACATATTTTAGTCACTGATTTGTTGATACACACCACCTTAAAAACGATTGTGCTGAAATAATGTATTCCAATTTAGTTACATAAGAAACAAACATATTTGGCCATAACAACGGATTAACAAGTGATCAACCACATATATATATTCACAGGTACTAATTCCACTATGGTGTTCCTTTATAAACCGGTTTTTCAGTTGATGAAAGAATTTATTGATGTAATTATACATAGTTACTCAACATGTCTTAGTTTTACTTATCAACCACTACTCTCACCCCCTAAAAAGAGAGACATGAATCTATCACAAAAATTAAATAAATCTATAATTTATGAGGGCTTAAACATCCATTAAAGCTGTAGCGATTTTTTTGATGTGAAAAAGTACACGTTGGTTGATTGATTGAATTGGCATTTATATGGTAGAAATTATTTTAAATAACCGAACAAACATCAATCAATCACCGTTGCTAAAATCCTTACATTACGCCGATTTATCTGATTTTAAATAATCACTTAAATTCTAACTAATTTACTGTGAATAATTCTATATTTGTTATCGTTTCGAGAAACACTTTTACCAATTACAATGTTAGAGTACATGGGCAGATTTATTGTGTATCTCTTATAAGCCAGTATATGTAGATAAGTAATGAAAGTATAAGTCGAAAGAGCTATCAAAATATATATAAAATAATATTTGTAGAACTAAAATACTTACCTTTGTTCACATTGGCTTTACACTCAAAGACTAGTGTCCGTCTCCTTTGAACCATACTTAGACATTCAAATGCACTCTAACTAAACGTAAAAGCTCGCATTGTTTACCTTTCTAAACTTACCGACTAAAGAAGCTAAAGTTTTTGAATAATCCTAAATTATATTTATCTACGGAGAGAACATAACATTTTAATGGATTAATATTTTTACAGTATTTAAAATGAGTTTATCACAAAATGAAGATTAAATAATACACGTGCAATCATAAATATTGTTTTTTTACATGTTATTGCATGTCACAAGATAATTTTAATTCAACGTTAATAACAATATAATTACTTACTGCAATAGAATAAAGTTTTGCACGATAAAAATAAACGTATTAAATATGCAAATTCTATGAACCGATCTGCACGATAGACCGCATTCAACGCCTCTGAGTTACTTTTAATAGCATAGACTGAATCAGCGTTTCCCAATTTAATGGCAGAACCTATTTATATCGTCTACGAGAAGGTAAGGTGCTGGAGGTTTTTTTTTAGTATTTCATGACCTCATTCATGGTCCCGTCCAAATATATAACTGACTTTACTGCTATTATGTTATCACATCCTTTCTTTCAAGCAGGTATACAAATAAAATAATATACCCGAATTTAATAAAGTAACACACTATAAATCTTTTCCTATTTATTATCGTAACACTGCGCACGTTATTTCCGATTATTATTGTATTATTTAAAGAAATTTTTGAATAATTCCATTTAAACTTATATAAATATATGTATATTATCAGATGATATTTAGTCAGCCTAGCCTGCAGTGGCAACACTATAGACTATTGTGGTTTGAATACACACCATTAAATATATTTTTTTAAATGGCTTTGAGTCGTAAAATTTTAACGACTCTTACTCCACAGCTCTGATTATTACTATGGCACCATTACTGCATACATCAACACATTTTTAATAATATTAATTTTATGTTTTTATTAAATCATTTATTCATTTACTTTATTGCACAACCTTAAAAAGAAAACTAAATTTCTCGTTGCGAAACATCGCTTGAGAAATGATGTTTTATAATCATGCATATACGTTGGATATAATATGTATGTTGAATAACGTAATCGAACTTAATAATATGCCATTTATTTGCAATGTGAATATACGATGTATGATGATATGAGCTTTTATTGAGTGGATCATAAATTGTTTAAATTCTATATATTTCGTGGAAACTTCATATATTTCAATATCTATGGCATATACCATCTTAGTCAGGGTAAATTATTGAGACGTAAACACATTTATACTGAACGGTGATAATTTTAGGGCAAAACTAAAAAAAAGCGCATGGAATTCAATTACTATTTTAATGAGAAATATTAATTAAAGCAAGGATAAATGATATAAGTCGAATATTGAATAAATCGTCACTGTGCTAGCAGAAGTTAGTTAAAAACAAAATTCACTAAAATGGAGTCAGTACAAAATGAGATTTTTAGATATCAATTATTTGCTTAAAATAATTCAGTTAGTGCATCTATTGTATCAGCTTTGCAACAAACGCATTTTTTATCGGTGATTTTTAATAATGCAGATTAAAGGCATGCAATTGTCCCTGCATATTAATTTTTATCTTTAGTTGCGTCCAATCAGCATTAATTCATATATATTTTGATAAAAAAATATACTAGTAACATACAATATCGAGGCTTTACCAAAAAAGATAAATTTTTCATGTCGTGTTTACACAGAACTATCAAGCTGTTATTTACCAACTTCAGCCAGAATAGTCCTCCACATTCTTTTCTAATTTATTAATATTTTTTTATTATTTGAATTTTGCTGTACGTTGATAAAATTGCCATTTTAAACACATTTTATTTTGGATGTATTCGGCTTATGTTCTTTCCCTGCTTGAATCCAGTAGTGGGAAAAAAATGAGTAAAAATGTAGACTTACATTTTGTAATGCGTTATTTAAATCTACTGACTACATAAATTGCATGCATGCCTGCTCGTGATGTTTGCAATCCAAATTCATTACAGTTATGTTATAACCACGCCTCTTCTATTTGGTTTTTTTGAGACCATAACGTATCTAAGAAAATATGCCAAGAGACTAAACGGGTCCCGGTATATGACGACCAAATTAAAAACGATGAAATATTTAATAAGCCATACTTCCAAATTGAAGCTAAAGTATTTATCAAGATTATATTGAAAAATATCTCGTTGTAAAGAACGAATGTTTCGTGACTAAATAAATTTACTTATGTCAGTATTTATACTCTTCGTTATTTTAAGCATAATTTCAAAAGCTTTCTGAGCTTTTGCGAAAACTGTATGATATTCTCAGCGTTATGTGGCGTGAGAATCCTCAATATGACCACCTGGTGCCGACAGAAGGCGCTAATTTTTATTGAAATTTATACGAACCTTATTGCAAAGTAAAATTTTCATTCACGTAGGTCGTAAGTTGTATACGGCGGATATGTGGGTGAGACATAGCTTCGTTACGGTTCCGTGTATTTGTTCTTTTGTATCTTTAATTTAATTTGAAGAATGGAACATTGTTTGTTTTGCTTTGTTTTCATTGCTTATGTAGGTACGAAATGAATCGTACGTTCTCGTTTTACAGAGAAAAAAAACTAGCAATATAAAATTATTTTAGTAAAAACACAATACCTTTCCACCAAGTATTGACAGTGAACACCCTAAAAGTGAATATAAAATTATTTGTAAAATTTAAATCTAGAAGACATATTCCTGAAGTTATACTTTTAAATATCATGTGGAAGTTTTGATAACTAGAATAGATTCAATATGCTCCATTTTGGAAACGGCCATTGTATAAAAAAATGGTGCTTCATTAACAAAAATTTGTTGAAAAAATATAAAAGAAAATCATAATTATTCCATATTTTTATTTTAAAAGATGACGATCGCTTTCACTTATCAATAAAATTCTTAACTGATGAAATTATAAAACTCTGTAGCGATTAATTTATATTTTTTAATCAGTTTATAATGCTCGTGATCAGCAAAACCGTTCCCGATCTTTGAAAATAAAAAAAAATACTGTCAAAGATCGTTTTATCAAAGTATTTTTCGAACGCCTTTTCACTATGAGTGTACAGGTTTAGAGTTTACACATTAAAAATGAACACAAATACTTAACCATAAATAAATTAAATTGATTTACGTTTAATAAAAATATTGTTTTTAATTTGCAAAACGTTGTAAAATAAACTCAACGTTATCACTTTGACATTTGTATCCTTTCTCTGACTGAGAACATATTGATTTATTTATAACACTCCATTTGAAAGCTATTCTAAAGTTTTAGATTGAATCTAATACATCCTGAAGGCACTTTGATAGAGCCGCATTCACCACTTAAAGAGTTGAACAGGTAACTTAGGAGCCTTCAGTTTCAATTAAGCCAGGTTATGATTGTTTGTATGTGATGAAGTTTTGCCCTGTGATGTTTTGAAGAGTTTGTGTTTCAAAGTTTAGATTAAGCCAAGCAATTACGCAAGCCCAGGAAAGATTTCTGAAGCTCTTGTATTTGGGTAAGATTGTAAGAAGTTTGTACGTAAACGGTACTTTCTCGTGTTTTCGAATGAAATTGAAGAAAATAATCTGTTGTAGCTTCCACATGTTTTAATATTACTGCTCATGGTAAACATTATGCTAATTAAATTTAAATTGAAATTTTGTAAATAAATTGATAAATGAGTACTGAAATAACAAGAGAAGATGAGAGATTTTAAAAGATAAATACTAAAATACCACTATGGCTTCTTTTGAGGTAACTTTCGTAAAAAAATGATTTTTATTAATTTATTTAAATAATCTACTCATAAGTATTACCTGAATAATTAAACTCAGTTAAGATCTATTTTTTTAGAGCAGAATCAATGGCATTTTTGCAGTGAAGCTTTTGTTATAAACCTCTTTTAATTCTTACATGTATATTTCTGTTTTTTCTCTTCTTTCGTAAGTAGTTCTCTAATTTTAAATTTTTGTGAAGTAATAGAAAGATCATGGATTGATTTTAAGCATATGTATCTTAAAACTAAAATTTAATTATAGCCTTGGCCTTTAGCTGTAATGCTAGATATTTTAAAGTTTTAAAATAAAGGATATAAAATATTAAAAAATTAAAACATGAAAAAACAGTGGATTCTGAGTTTTGTAGTACTTTTATGTAAAACTACACTTAAAAGTATGTTGATTATTTGTAAATAAAAGCGTATTCAATTAAAAGGGGGTAATATTACGCTCATAAAAAAACATGGAGCAAAGAGCTCGGGAAAGCCTAAGTCAAAAAATGTTTTTCAAAATTGGTAGAAGAATGCTTATATTACGATAAGCAAACAAAAGAAACTTTCGGAAACAGCTTAATTCAAAAAAAAATCTTCTTAAATCAAAGTATTGAAATAAAGCTCGAATTGTGGAAAGCTCAATCAGAACAAACGAAAAGTTTTCAACTGAAAATTGTTTCTGATTGTTTATTATTTCTACATACTTTGGTTATTTCCTGTTTTCAAACTCAAACTGAAAATTTCGCTTCAATCGTATATTTTAACGTGAGTGTTTTATCATTTAAAATAATTATAAACTTTAGATGTTGTATCAATTGTTTATATTATTTTTATCTGTAATATTTTTTTATACATCAACTATTGTATGTGTTCCGCTTAGAGAGGGCGTTGGTGGCACGTTGGGAATGATTGACATATAACTCTATCTGCTGTTGCAGCGTTATCGATTAAAATTATCATTTTTTTGAAATTCCATGGAAAAGTATGGACAAACTCTAGTAAACAAAAACTGTACAAAAAAACTATAATTTTATTCACACAAATTCGTATGCTCTTTACTAGGGCCTTTAATCCCGGGAAAGTGATGTTAGTATAGTTATCCCGGAATTTCAGGATCGAGGAAATTTTAGAAAGTTACGCGAGAGCTTAAACAATAGTACCAAATTTTATTATTTTGGGAATTTCGAAAATTTTTTTGTTTTTGAACTTCCATTTTCAGAAATCCGTGAATTACTAGAATTATTTTAAGGTGAATGTTCAATTGTCAATCACAAAATTTTCAGATCACAAAAAGGGTCAGGCATTGTATGCCCTAATCATTACGGCAAAATGTTATAGCAACATAAGTGAGCACAAATAATTTGAATAAAACAAAACACAGTGTCTTATGGATCTTACATTTTTTTGTTGTTGTTAAGTATGATAGAAGTTCCATATTTATGTATTTTTTTACGTTTTGAGCTACATTATATAACCCTTTATATTTAATTAACACTTTTTTATATGTCCACAAAGGTAAAATGAAAAAATTCTCTCTAGGTAGGCAGATGTAAAAAAATAAACCATATCTCATTTCCATATAGTATTGTTTTTGGTTCAGTGAACGTTGCTCAGCTTAAACGCTTCAAAGCTTTGGGAAGTTTCTCAAAACAAACAATTTCTAGTTGTAGCACTAAGCCATAGAAATATGATATTAAAATCATATAAATGTTTTTTGTAGATATTATATACTAATATAAATATCTTTAGCTGTCACTATGGAACTAAGCCATTGATATTAACAAATATGTGATTAATACACAAGAATGTTTGTTTTTTGAAAAAAGTGACAGTGAAATGTGACCGTACGTATTATTAAGAAAAAAGGAATAACTACAAAAGTGTTTTTCAATATAATATCTTTTTATCAAGAATTGACAGTGAATACTTTTTAAGTGACTACACGTATTCTTAAAATAAGTTTATGGCCTTTGAACTGATGTTTCTGTAAAAGATTTTTATGAGCAGCAAAAATTGTAAATATAAACAAAATCCATATAAATAATAAATTACTGAGCGTTTTCTGAAACTGGCAGGTTTTGTATGTATACTGCGTAAGCGTAAAAAAGTGTTTTTTTCCGGTTTGGTAGGTCAAAACATCGCTCGTCTACCAGGCGCTTGCCGGAATAAACAGTGTTGATAAGGTTAAATGTGTACTCAGCAACGAATGTCATAAACCACGTGAGTGATAAGCAATCGGTAAGAAGTTTTGCGATTGTAAATCAGCATTCTGCAAACATCCCCTTCTTCAGCCGACTTAACTCAGGCGGCGAAAGAAAAACTATAAAGGGTTATATGCAGTGGCGGTGCGTGGATAAAATATCTGGGGGTGTTGCGTAAGTAGCAAAAATGTACATTTGAATTATATTTTATTTTTAACATCAAGAAGTATACTTAATATGTATTTTTATTTCATTGTAAAATTCATTTTACTGACATTTTTTTTATATATCTCTATATAATATATCTACATGTGGCATTAATGTGTGAAAAAGTTCTAACCAACATAAAACAAAATTGTAGCGCGCGTGCTGAGAAAGTGCTAAGTAAGTGCGCATTGAAAGTTTCGTGGCCGATATCTGTTAAGCCACACCAATAGGGAAAGATCTTACATAAATATGTTTACATCTATGCGTTTGGAAACGTTTTGAGTTGAAAAACAAGCACATGAAAATATCTGTGCATTTATAAAAATACTTGGCATAATTTATATATGTGGAAATATGTGTAAAAAAATGAATTTATTATTTTTCGGTATCTGAATCGCTGTTTGCTGTCGATTTTTTAAATCTTCGTTTGCTCTATTGAATTTTCAATATTTAGTATTGTAAAATTTTAAATTTAAATAAAATCTTTACTTTACGGTATGGATAATTTTAAAACCATATTTTTTCTTGGACAGTTATTGATTTAAGGTATTCAATATTTGATTTAGCTTCTAGAATACAGAGAATTGCCAATTTGTGTAAGTCTATCCATAGTTTTACCTAAATATTAATGATGAATCTGTTATTATTATTATTCGTCTGGAACATATTTATTATAACTTTATTATTTTTGAGAAAGTGTATTTAATAAAAAAGTGATTTTAAAGTTTTGTTGGTTTTTTTAAGTTTTCAAAGCGATTATTTTTGTCAAAGTAAGATGGAATCGTTAATATGTTTCAATGTTCAATAATTGAAGACACTTGAAGTTTTTGGTTTGGAAATAATTCATCTTCTTTGTTCATAAATGCTATTAATATTGAAGTTTAAAATGTTAAAAAAATATCGAAGCAAACTTCGTAACAAGAGTTTTATGACCAAAAGTAATGATAAGACATTGTTACTTTTTCATCTATACTCTATTGGTGCTTGGATAAAATTAGGTTTGAGAAAATTTGTAAAACAACTTGAGCTTTCCAAGAAAATGTACTGGCCTCATAAACTTATAAAGCAACTGTGTGCCTACTTCACAATTTTCATCTTGTAAGCACATACCATTTCTTTGAAGAAAAAACCTAAAAAAAGAGTTAAAAATTGCTTAAGTTCAATTTTTAATATAATTTATCGCGAAAAATCGTTAGACGTACTCTTTGAGTAATGATGCGTGTTGACATAACAACGTTTCATGATATTGGGGTGACTACTAAAAATTGAGATGTGAAAAGGATGACAGATTTTCTTTCGCCCGATTTGTTCACGATGCCATAAAATTTTCATATCCTGTAAACATCAATTTCAAAAGAATTGCAACACTAAAAAGAAAGATAAACACTAAACTCAAAAATTGAAAAAAAATCACTGTGTATTTAAGCAAATAATATATTTTTTCTAATACTTATTGGATGTGTCACCTATTTTTTGTCACTTTTGCCTTGTCTATAATTCAATAAGAATTCTTTCATTTATTTATGAACCATTGTACTGATATTTTTTCGAGATTATTGAAAATTGTATGCAACTGTGAACTCGGGCAGCCTTTAAAGCACAAAGATAAACTCTTTCGCGTGGAGCTTTCCTTAACTTAGTCTTTATCAACACCTTGTGAATTACACTTAATTTATGCAAGCATTTAATCTGCAATTAAGTTCAGCCTTGTTCACAAGAACTTCTCAGGCAAACTGCAATGTTTGGTTCAATTCTTACTGTTAAACTTTTACTGTAACGATTAATTAAAAGCAAAGGGAATAATTTCGTAAGAACATTAATATATAGAACTTTTTTGATGAATAATTAAATAATTTATATGAATAGCTTAAAAATTAATAAAAATAGAATATTTCTTTGTACTTTATTCCACTTTATTTAATAGATCAGGACCGGTTTTGCTCATTACGCGTATTGTCAACTGACATTGTCATCAATTGACAATACTCACAATGAGTGAAACCGGTCCTGACCTATTAAATAAAGTGGAATAAAGTTCAAAGGAATATTGTGTTGTTATTAATATAATGCCTTTCCACCAAGTATTGACAGTGAACACCCTAAAAGTGATGAATAGCTTATGTTTATAAGAACTGCATCATTTATATTAGTAGATAAAGTAGTAGATTTTTTTATTTTATACTATGCCAATTTAAAACATTCAAATTATTAGCATCATATGTTCGTCAGAACTGACGAAATATTTACTATTTTCGTCGTCTTTTCTAGATGTTTAATAATGAGGCATAGCAAGAATGATGAGCTATTTGTTTTTTCCTTGTCCAATTATCCTTATCTTTGATGAAATACAGAGCCAAGGTAATTATCATTTATCACAAAAACAATTTATGTTGAGATGCTTTATAAGAGATCCATGAATTTGCTTCAAAACAAAATTTATAAATAAAAGTTTAAAATTGATCAACGTAGGCAAATTCAAATCGCTGTGAATTGATCGCTCAAGGCTACAGGCTTACTAGTATAGGGGATCGCGGCCCGAAACAACCTGTATGCAATTTGCAAACATTGACGTGCTTTGTGAGCTTTCGTTCTGGCTGGGGGCGACTGCGGTGGAATATTTTTATTTTTCCTGGCGTTCAGAGTATAGCGCGGGGGAAATCTTGCTCCTTGGGCGTGTTGCGGTTTGTTTTTTAATACTTTACAACATGGCAATTCAGATACTATGCTTTGGAACCGTTTGCAATTGTTGCACTGTTTTGCAAAACACGAGCTTTGGAATATGTTTATTGTAAAGATATCGACCGTCTTGCTATACTGTGAAGAATAAAAGTAATGTTTTTAGTTACACAGAAACTCCTGATAAAGCTTCTCAAAATTATTTGGAGTTTATACAATAACTCTTTGTAAATACTTTGTAAATACTAAAAGTAGTGAATTAAGATACAATGATAGGTCACGGGAAGATAATTTAGTTAGCCAATAGTTCTCTTCGCACCTTTTTATTTAAACTTGCATTAAAAAGAAATAATAACAAATACTGATCATGTATTTCGTAAATTAGCTGACCTCTCCCATGCACACCGCTCCTGCAAGTTTTGTCTGAAATATTGGCACCCGTATAAATAATATAATAAATTATAATACTTCATATTCACAGACATTACGATTTTCAACTGCTTACTGGTGATTGGTAATTCCTTTTGGACTTCCATTCAGCTCCATTTCACAATCCAGGTCTTGAAACCTCAAATATGAATATTCAAAAAATTAATTGTTCTGTTTAAATAATCATATTTTAATTTCAAAACAGAGAAAAACTGTGCGCATATACTTTTTTTAATGATTCATTTTGTCAATGGTGAAACACCCATAATTTTTCATTAAACTTTGTAAGAAATGAATGAAAATATGTTTTTATCTTTCACAAAAGTTCAATATAACATATTTGCTGTAAAAATGATTTTTATCTGATTTTTAAAGATACCTTACATGTGCAATACTTCTAAATATTGTAAACAATAAGTATCTAAACTTTAAAAGAAAGAAAAGTTTGAAAAGATATTTGTTCTATTGAGAAATGATTAAATAATCTTTTTCATATAAAATATAAAAATTATAAATTAATCACTCAATAGCAATGTGTATAGAACGTGTAGATACTTGACATTCATTTTAATAAGAATACCATAAGACATAAACAATAATCAAATTGAACGAAAAATAATCAAATAAAAATTTCTCCATGGAAAATTTTCATTGAAAACCGCAATGGAAGTGTTAAAAAATTCAAGATATTGAAAAGAAAAAAGATAATCGAGATTATCTTACACAAACCGCTCGTTTCGTAAGGGGCGTGTTTGCTTTTTTTGAGTAAAAAAATCACATGCCACCATAAATAAGTGCCCGTTCCATTACCCCGACTCACTTTCCCCAACCCTCCCCCGGCAATAATGTTTGTTTCTAAACATTTGTATTCAATGCGCTTGTTTGATATTCGTATCGCATATCAGAAATTTCACTTATCGCCCGCTGTGACTGGGAGAGATGGGGGCAAATGAGACTTTCTCAAACCAAATACGGTCCCCATCTTTAGAGTCTTTCTCTCAAGAACTGATTTCTTGCCGGTGCTAATAATTTCACTCAGGCTTACACATAATTATCAGCTTTGTACTTAACAGCTTTTTTTTTGTACGGTGATTATGTATTAATAAAAAAAAATGACCTTTTAAATCGTCTGAACAAAAATAAAATAAAAAAACTGATAGCGTTGATTATTTTGCTTTAGAATCAACTGTGACGTATATTTACAGATCACTATCAATACTTAATGAAAAGGCATTATAATACTCATTTGCTCTAATTCTAAGTTTGTTAAATGTTCAGGAAGGGTTTTGTCTATGACTAACATTATCAACTGATAAATATATTTACAGATTACAAAATGTTAAATGTTTAGCGGCCTGTGTGGTCGAGTGGTCAACGTTGTTGGATTCGATTACGGAGGTCACGGGTTCGAATCCCAGTACGGACAGTTTAATAAATTGATTTTTCAATCGATTTATGAATTCCTGTTCTAAGGCACGGATGTATGTGATGTCTTGAATTCCTCCCTCCCACCCATCCTATCCTATGAACGGGGCGTATAGAGAGCGATTAGCTAACCACTAGTCCTGTCCTTAGCCCTATTCTTCTATTCCTACTCTCTTTGGAAAAAGAGAGGTTGAGCAACTGAGTAACAAGCAGTTCTCGTAGAAATACTTCTGTTGAGATAAACTTCATGAGAAGTCCATATGCTCCACATTGGGAGCGGACATTAAACAAAAAAATGTTAAATCAATACATGAAAGAAGTTTGTCGATATTTCAAATTTCAATATTATCTTCACTTAATTTGTCACCCGCTGTGATCTAGTTGGTAAGATATTGCTCTACAGATGAGGTGGGTCTAGGTTCGATTCCCGGTTAGGTTAATGTTAAATTAAGATTTTTAAAATGTAATTTGAGACCTGAGACATGGGTGTTTGTGAAGTAAATTATCCTTGAGTTGATCTCGTGTGGCTGACAAAAATTCTCATCGAGTTTATCTCGAATGATCTTTATGAAATTGATAAATATTTGGAGCATTGGCATAACCTGTAATGCCAATTTTTTTTGAAATTTTTAAAATTAAAAAACTTGCAAAAACATCGCTCAGTTTTTGTGTTTCTTCTAAGCGATTCATATGCCTGGTAGAAGTGGTTCCCATTTAGCAGCACCGCTCTATTCTTTACTTCCAGCATAAGGATTTGCACTGTTTTTCGGCCTAAATATTTCATAGCACATGCTCCCAATCTTGCGGAATGTCAACATCAATTTTAATGCTGGTGACTGTTTAAAATATTTCAACGCTTTACGTTATGTAATACCGTAGTTAAATAAAAACCTTGAGAAACAAAATGTCGAAACAGCAAACATAGAATTATTGGAACCATTTTCAATACCCAAAAAGAAATTGTTTTTTTCTTTCTAAATTGCATACACCATGATCATACGTTTTAGTTATATTTTGTAAAGGTAAAAGTGTAATGGACTATAAATAAAAAAATATAATCACTTAACGACATCGTAATAAATACTGCAGCTGTTTTTGACAGCACCTACAAAATTACTGATCAATAACACTTAACAATAATATTCAATAAATATTTAGCTTATCGTTTTGTTTATAACCACAAGACTCTTGGACAAACTTCACCTTAAAAAATGTAAAATCTAGCCTTGGTACGTTTTAATTTTGCTTATGCATATTTTTTAATTGAATTAGCATCTAGTTCGTAAACTACATTAAAATACGGCCAAAAACAGCAATGTATTTATGTTATATTTTTTAATTTCGTTAAAAGATATTTTGACTTTACGTCTTCGTTAGGACTATATTTAAATTCACATTAACTTAGTCATATTGATTTTTGGCTAGATAAGGTACACACTACTTACTATATATATTCTATATTTTTCTTAAATTTATTGCAATGTGTAATTTTTAATCGTCCGTTAACAATCAAGACAAAACGTCTTTAACTTTGTCGTAATATTCAAAAAGGTTAAATGTATATTAAACACAGTAATATGGCTTACAAATTTGATAATGTAATATGCCCTCCATGAATTATCGTTATTGGTTGGAAATCACAAATTATGCTGAAGATCTGAATTAATTATTATGAATATGTTTTCAGTATTGACGTTAAGTAAACAATAAATCTTGGTTGTTCACCCACACCAAGTGTTGATTTAAATTTAGCAACAAATCAATACTACGCTACTTTGATTCAAGACATACAATACATAAGATGAATATCTTAAAACAAATATATGCCATTATTTGTTTTGTTTTACGTCGCTAAATTGTGAGCACAATATCGTCAGTAATCAATCAAGACTCTTCTGATTTGAATACATATCATTTTTTTTTTTTTTTGTAAAGTCGGAATCGTAAGATTTTTTCGACTTCAACTCCACAACATTGGTTTAATCAATGATAGGTATTCTTGAAGAATTCGTAAAAGCTTTATAGAAGTTCATTTTCAATTTAAATCTAAGTCGATGACTCCTGTAGCTGAGTGTCCAGCGTTGTTTGCTTGAGCTGCAGTGTGTACTGGCTTAAATACTCGTATGAATAGTTTCATAAATTTATTGTTCAATCGACTTATAGTTTAGCGTTCAAATGTCTTAATGTGATTTCTAAATTTCCTCGCGCTTATCTGATTCAAAAAACTAAGTTAAACGAGTGTTGTTGACAAGTTTTCAGTATTTTCCCAACGCGATAACTTTTGTTTTTAGAACAAAGGAGTTTGAATCGATAATAAGCAGTTTTGAGATGAGAATATCAAATTATTTCACTAATATCTTAATTTATTAATATTATAAAAATGACGAGTGTAATATATTCTACTAGTCTATTGTTCAGAAGAGAA
Source organism: Himalopsyche anomala (assembly GCA_031772345.1). Taxonomy (NCBI): domain Eukaryota; kingdom Metazoa; phylum Arthropoda; class Insecta; order Trichoptera; family Rhyacophilidae; genus Himalopsyche; species Himalopsyche anomala. The sequence goes on from CM062838.1 coordinate 7,881,200, forward strand.
TACTTTATCACTAAAATTCACAGTTGCGTTGAAGGTAAATCAATTTGAGAAGAAGAAGATTTTATTAAGAATCAAGCTTTTAAATATATTGTTATTTTGGCTAGTGTTTTTGACCAGTGAATTTTACTGACCAAATCCATAACAACAAAATATAACAATAGATTAAAATAATCATGTTTGCAGATAAATATAGTTTGAGATACAATGATACAGTCTGTTTTTATGGAAGTTTTCTTCTTTTTTTTATTATCATTTCCACGAACCGTCGAATGTCATAACGCTTTCCGACTTGAGTTTATTTGACATTTTTTCGTTGCTTCCGTAATATTTTTTGACAGCATTATAACTATTTAAGTGCGTGCGTATTTATAGTGTATAGTGAACTTAGCCTATTTATTTTTATCACCAGCGAAAAACTTATAACAGAAAACGAATAGTACAATATTTATTTCAAATTTGCGTTGTTTGTTAAAAAGAAAACATTTTTGTTCACGTTAAAAACTAACGCTGTAGTCTGCCGTGTAAAAAATTCAAACGGTTAAACTAATTCTTCCGCAGACTCCCTGTTGTCGTCCACGCACCCTCAAATGACTTTTGTCACGAACCCCTTCAGTGGTTTTACGGACCCCTGGGGGTCCGTATGAACCATTTTGGAAACCACTGCTCTAAATTGTAGAAAACAGTTTCTCTTGTGTAGCGTTTCAATATACAGAATTTTAAACGGTGATTTATTAGTTAGTTAGCTAATCACACTTTTGTATAACGGTAAGAATGTAATTATGGGGTATTATAGATGCAGCAGTAACGAATGAATCTTTTTAGAACACGTTTTCTCGATCAGACATGGTTTTGTAAAGAATATATAAAAACTTGTTTGGACGCAATTCGTAAATTGATCAGAAAATTAATGGTTAAATTATTAATAAATTCAAGCCTTTGAATTTGTAATCGATTACTACAAAACCAAAGGGATTAACAACTTGTCTAATGCAACAATTAACATAATTAATTCAAGTAAATCATCAACTATTTTACCAAATATACTATGCAATGTTTGTTTTGTTAAAATTATTCAACTGCAATACTTTCACAAATAAGTAAAAAAGACAAATTAAAACAACGATTTGCTTTATTTAAACCCATTTTTGGATACAAGCTATAGTTTCAAATTGCATTTAAAATTCATGGACGGGACATAACAGTGATGTATCAAATCTCATACCAAAGCAAACGCTTTTGCAGTCGACATGTACCTTTTAAAAACAGTCAGTCGAATACTCTTTTGAATCGAAAATTTTCCCTCTCAATATTACAAAATGCTTTTTGCTGAATACATCACAAACTGCACAAAAACTGTTATTTCGCCAATGAAAATGTGTGCTTTGAAAAAATTATCAAAAAGCTCTCAAATCAAAAAGACTCATTTTGAATAAAATACTTATTTTATGAATGTTTTTTTAATTTCAGTTTACGTATATCACAACTGAGGCTTCTTACCCGGTTTAAACCAAAACTTCTTTTTGCCTACAGTACAATGAACTTTTATACAACTAATAATATGTTGGTCCGTGGAGTAGTGGTCAACGTCGTTGGCTTCTGTAACGAATCTCACAGATTCAAGTGGTAGAACGAAAACCATTTTTTCATTTTAAGAAAAGGGTGTCTGTAATTTCAAAATTCTCTCCTTCTATTTCAATCCTTAAATAATGGAGCGTAGCAAAAGTGATTTGTAAACTATTAGTTTTTTCCTAGCCCTATTCTTAGATCCCTACTGTCATCAAAGAAGAGAGGTTGAGAAACTGAGTAACAAGTAGTTCTCTTAGAAAAAAACTTTATTAAAATAAACTTCATTAGCAGTCCATATGATTAACATTTACAGATCGGACATGGTTGAAAAAATAAAAAAAGTTAATCTTATAACGTGTATAAGTTTTATACGTTTACATATTTAAGTAAACAAAATGCCCTATTTTTTGTTTTGAAATATTGGTTTGTGTAATACAACTATTTTTTTGGAAAAAATTCCGGCTTAAGCCGGTTAGCCAGTTTATTTAATTAAAAAAAACTGAAAATCTGTTAGTTCCATTGGACGGTTAATTGGATGCTCTAATCACAGCATTACAAGCGTCTCATTTTCAGCCATGTAAGTTTCCAGTTTGATTTATTTAAATCTTTACTAAATACGATGATAACAGAACAATTTACTAAATAAAACAGATGGTGCGGATCAGAAAGCAATTGTGATACATTGATGTGAATAATGTTGAATATTGCCTCAATAGAGTTATTTGACTATTTTTTAGGGCGTTTACGTTGGTATTATTTTAATATAAATATTACTTTTTCGAAACCTTCAATAATAAAAACTTAGAAGCATAATTTACATTAATCAAACAAAATAAATGAAGCGCCAAAATAATTCAAAAATAAAATTAAACTAATAAAATATGTGTATATATTTTGGTTTATTTTGTGAAGTTGCTCACGTTTATATGCCTCAATTTGTTTTGAAGCAAAGTAGGTCAGACTAAAAGTTTGAGCCAATACGATTTTCGAGCGGAAACACTATCTTTGAGTGTTTTTGGTTATTACGAAATACATATTGAACACGCAATGGAATGTGAACATGTTCTAGGAATATCTAAAATGCATTACATGTTTGCACTGGCGTACATAGTAATTGTTTTAAAAAAAATTGGTTGTCTGTAAAGTCGGTTTACGGACGATAGTTTAACGTGACAACGTCATAAGAAAACATTGATGAAATGATTGCATACTTTTATGAATAAAATGGAATCATTTTTATTGAATTATCATTATTTTTTATGGATACGAAGAAGGAGTGAAATGAAATCTACAATTTTTTATTGATATATTTTATTCGCACTCATTAATTCAAATATGTTTATTACTTTGATGAACAGTTTATTTACAAGTGACAATGTGCTAGAGATAGATGCGGCACAACCCGAACGGTAGGCCGATCGTGCCTCTCTATCGCTTATCCGCGCTCTCGCTCGCACGCTTGCCTTCGGCGTAACGCAACAAACGGGACAATGAGTCATGTTTTTTTTGTGCGTGCAGCGGGCGTCATCGATTTATAAGACGTTGTCACGTCAAAATATCTTTGTTTGTTACTAGCCGTCTGGTAATGCCTTCTAACATTAGACTCTTATTAAATATTAGAATTTAAGATATTCGGAGATTTAAAAAAATTATAAAATCTGTATGTTATATTCGGTAAATCTGAGTGGTTTATGTTTTACATACTGCATATTGTTTGTGTTGGGTTTCATCCTTCAGAGTCTTCTTCTTTAGATTTCAAAAGTTTAATAAAAAATATGTGTCCGCTTATTTCGAACTAATTGATCATTCTTTTCTTATTTTTAAATATTTAAATGCAGTATTCGAATACTATAGAGTTTTCGTATTAGATATTCGAAAGTTATTGTTTCAACGAATATTTAAATACCTCGTTCATACGCATTAGCTTACACAGATACAAACATTTATTTTTGTTGTGCCGGTCTGGCTCTGTTAATATCAAATGTAACTTTATATTAAAAAGAAACTTTTACAAAGTTGTCGCTGAATCTTTTGAAGATATTCATTACTTTTTTTTTGTAAACATGCTGTTAACTGTCAACTGTGTATATAGACTAAGATATCATAGTAATTTCCCAAATTCATCAGGCCATTCATTGTCTTGTAAATTTGAGGAAATTGACAAGAATGATCCGTTGATTCAAACGATATTTCAATTTATTCATTTTGGATCGAGGTAAAATATAAGACATTTAAGACAAAATAATTAATACATACAATATTATAATTATCAAAAATAAATAATGCTTGAATATTGAATTCAGCTTAATCCATTTAACATTAGAAAATCAGCTCCTGACTTTTGTGAATTTTGTTTTTTACGTATTTTTAAAATTGTTTTTGACTATCTTCTTGACAAAATGTTGGAGCGTCCGTCTAGTTAATGCTTTGGAAATCTATGTTGTTTTTTAACTTTTTCGGTTCTAAACTCAAGAAATGCGACCCCAATAGCCACATTTTCTTAAATATCTATTTTAATATGGGTGATACAATGTTTATAATTAAAGTATTCTTATATCATAGTTTTTTGGACCTTTTGTAGTTTAAATACGATAAGATAAGAGATAAGCGCCCGCTTATCAGCGATCGTTCGTAAGATTAGGCTGAACGCCGCAAAGCAAAGCGCGTCAGTAGCACATTAACATTTGCACTGAAATGACGTCTATTTTACGCGCAACTTAAAATATGATTATTTATTAAAAAAAACACGGATTTTTATAAAAAAAATGTATGAGGAATGATGCAGAGAGATATTTTAAAGCCCTTGGACTATTTGTTTTTTTAAATTCATAAGAATAAGGCCAATAATGAGGAAACCACTGGGGTCCCTAAAAGACCCCCATCGGCAGAGAAGTATTTTTCTAGTCTCCGAGCCGCGAGAGTTAATCTAGATTCATCTTTTTTTCCATAAAATGTGTTATAAAAATCATTTATCTAACAATCGTATCGTTTTTAATTACAATGAAAGATTTGACTATTTTTTTCAAAACGCCTTTGAATTTCAAAGTTCCGTACAGTACCAAAGGCAAAGTGCATTGCAAGTCTGAGGCTTTAGCGAAAAACAAGCATAAGATTCCACAAAACTTATCGAGGGGGGACTTTCGATTAAAATTGCATGTGAGAGAAAGAGCAGCGCTTTCAGAAGCTTGGAAACCGCAATTGCATTTCGTTTGAATATTCAGACCACCCATTGGGTGTGAAGGTATTGTAAAATTTTATTTAAACGAAATAATATTTCAGCATTAGTTTATACAAGTAAATATAATTATATAATCGAAGACTTTCAAGCTCAAGATAATTTATATATTAAAGGCAAGATTTCTCGGATAGGAAAATCATGTTGTTAGATTTGAGGAAGCCACTCGACCGTTAGAACGTCTTAAAGAAGATGTTGAGTCAGCAATAAGAAAAAAGAATGTAAAAACAAATGGTAATTAATGACTGGGTAGCAAATTTATGGCAGAAACGACTGCACCAAGGTGGGAAAGCAGACCATGGACCTTAACGCATCGTGGCATCAGTAAAAAAACATGAAGAAATCTTATTATTTAAGGTAGTCAAATTCTTATTTATTGAGTTACTGACCAATTTTACCAACCTTAATATCTTTCTAAAAAATCACTCCCTGACATACCTTACAGTAGCATATTATATTAGAGGACTGTGAGAGATATATTCTCAGTAACTGATAAACGATGAGCAATAATGATCCAAATAATTTACGAGTTGTAGAATAATTCATAGAAAAATGTGTATTTTGAAATTAAACTCTTTTCATATACGTTTAAATAATTAATATAATGCTTTATAGTTTACTTGTCACCAAAAATGTAATTCTTACTAATTTCACGCCAATTCACAACAAAACGGACAGTTCAAACTTTTACTAACATCTTAATTGGCTGATATCTTGAAACAGTGAGTTGACATTCTGTAACTAGGGTATCGATTTATATGCATAAAATATAATTAAATATATAGCAGATGGTTGTCCTGCCACCATTCTTTATGTGTATTCAGACACTGTTTCACAGCTACATTGTATAACACAATAACAATGAAAAAACAAACGAATTTACTCTTCTTTGCCCCATGAAAGAGAAATTTATTTGAGCTGCATCAACTTTATTTCGGAAAAATTGTGAAAAAAACTCAATTGTGCGCGTTGTAAGTAATGATTAAAATTCTAGTGGTGATTTTTCGAAATAATGAAGCATGGTTCTTAGCAAAGTCTCAAAATGACAGTGACATGACAGCATGAGAAATATGGTCATCGCTGAACTGTCCGAAAAAATGAGTTGACGTTGGAACTAATAAAGTGAAAATAAGGTATTCTTTGCACCAATCCAATTACAACCAAAAAATGATATTTTCATCAGTTGAACATGGTTGTGATGAGCAAAACCGGTCCTGATATTTAATAAAATATGTGAAATCTGTAATCCAATGTAAGCGTCATATAAAAAAAACTAATATATGTATTTATGTTCAAATTTGGAAAGAGAAAAAGACGTAACTCACACGTTTTTGGTTGTTTTAGGCCAAAGTAAAAATATGAAATATCCAAACCTTGAAGTGCACGAATACTAATAAACTGGTTTTATTCACTCAACCTATTAATGATTTAATAAATTGTTTAAGAAAAACCTTTTGGTATGTTCTTTTTCATGGTCAGAATTTTGATAGTTATTTCTTTTTTCTATTTTAAAAGTTAAATTTAGATTCAAATTCGGCATTAACAGATTAAACTCTTTTGATTGAACGTGTATTATATTGCATACATGGTGATAAAATAAAATAACTTTTTTGAAAAAAGCTGTGGGTTTCGTCATTTTGTTTTTCTACATTCGAATTATATACACAGCATAATTTTTTTTATTTTTATAGAAATATCAAAGGAGTAAATATTTTTTTAAGCATACACATATCTTTTGTTATAATCAAGAATAATTTACTACTTTAAAAATTTTATGCTTTTTTATTTTTTAGTAATATCTTAATAATAACTGTTTTAATAAAAAATAAATTCTTTTTCTGTTGGTTGATTGTAATAATGATGTATCGGTTCATAAAAATAGTCTGAAAATACTTTTCAGAAGATTAGAACACGTGTAATGAGTACTATAACACAAAATTTATGTTCAATGTTGTATTGAAAATTAATGACCAAAAATAAGCCGATTAATTTGCAGAAAAAAGTCTTCTGTCTTTTTTATTAAGCCATAAAAAGGCGTGTTTGCTTATCTATGTTTATTACAAATAAGCCGCAACGTTGCCTTAAGTAATTATAACTATTCATTAATTAAATTGGCATAACTAACATTAATCAGTTGTAGAACTAATAAAACGATGACTCACCAATATAATAGGGGTCTGCCAAAACGAGGGTCAGCCGGGGTTATAAATTACTTCTTGAGATAGTAAAAGGTCAGAATATTCTTAGTTAGTGCTAAATGTTAACCAAACAACAATCAAACAAAATCGGATTGATAAAAAATAATGCTTAATCATAGTTCATTCTGTTTTTTTAGTGAACACCCTAAGTAAACTATAAAGCAGACTTGTTTTGGTATAATTTTGATCATGCATTTAATTTTTATGTTTATAATCTCAATACTGTCACTCCTAGTTGCCTTGATGAATAGCTCAAAGACCTGGTCTCATTTTACCAGCGTATGATATTTGCTATTTTCAAACCTATTCATCACATATCTCCGTCAAACGTCGTAGGCATACATGAACGACAAACGCATTATCTCGCAACTACTACCGGTATAAAAAATAATAAAAAATGCAAAAAGGAATGGTTACAAATTGGTACTGCAACCAACGTTCCCTCAAAGCAGCACTTTAAGTCCCGCGCACTCATTCCGGGTTGGCGCGCACTCCATGACAACTATTCAGCTAATATTTGACTGGCCCGCGCAGCCTTTGAAATTTCCGCGCAGTTAACCTCTTGTCTTAGAGGGAGCATTGACTGCAACCACAAAATAATAAATCATAACCTATTTTCAGCACTTCATATAACGTACTGGTGAGTTTTGAAAAATGTATTTTTAATCTAAATATAAAAAGGTTTATTTTTGTCACTATCTTAAATTTTAAGATTATTCATGTTTAAATACGTCTTTTAATAATAATAGTATTTTATCATCGGCTGTTTAAACCGCTTTTTTAAACTTTAAGTTTGTTGAGCTAACATACATGTAATAATTGTATGCTAATTGCAAATATTTACTACTAATTTTTGGATTTAAAATATGTTAATCGACTACATTTTTAATTTGTATTTTTTTAATAGCAAAATATAAAATATATAGTAAAGAAATTTTGGTACTGATAAAACAATCTTCTTCTTCTTCTTTGGCCATGTTTGCTCCCTATGTGGAGCATATGGCCGCCACGCGGCACCTCCATGTTTCCCTGTCTCCTGCCAATTGCTTTGCATCCTCCCATGACATGCCAGCATCCCTCAGTTCCGCCGAGTACATCCTATGGATAGTACCCGACGGACGTCCGGGATGCCGGAATCCCACCGGTCGAAAGAAAAGGCAGGCAGGATTGAGGCTTTCTGGAGGCATCCGCAGCACGTGACCCAGCCAGTTCCAACGTCTCTCCATAACCACTGACGTGACAGGACGCTGTCTTGCACGCTCCCTTATCTCTGAATTCCTCACAAAATCAAACCACCTCACCCCCATTATCCGACGCAAGCATCTGTTCTCGAAGCTCAGTATACGGTTTTTCTGAGTCTTCGTCAGGTGCCATGATTCGCAACCGTAAAGCAGTACCGGCAGAATGCAAGCGTTGAACAAGTGGCATTTGGTTTTTTGATAAAACAATCTCAATACTGAAATCTTGGATTCATTAATAGTGAAATTGGAAAATCCTAGCTGCTGGACGTACTCAGAATGATAAACGTTTGATAATATATAACGAAGCTAGGAAGTAAATTATAAGGCTTGGTAAATGATGATATTATAATTGTGAAGATATTTGAGTCCAAAGCTAATGGGAATTGAATTTTGTGTAAGCTTGGTAATTAATTGGAATGCTTAGATGTACATAAGATTGTAACAACAAACAGAGAAAAAGATTAAAGGAAATACATAGAGAAACACTTCTATTTTTTTTATTCGGATACTCGTTTAGTCGCTGGGCTTCTCCTACAAAAAAAGACAAAAACTTCAAGAAACATTATATATACTGCGATAACTTATATATATTGAAATTCAGAATAAAAATGTTATTTATACCTCAAACACGTAAAGCAATGGTCAAGGTTTTTTTTACATTTTTCGACAGCTGTTGCCGATAAGAGCTTAAGTAGTTTCCGTGGTAATTTTTCACCTTAAATGCATTAGAGGTGAAGCCATCTGCCCCTTATTGAATCTTAGAAATGGATTTTACTCGGCAATAATTTAAAAATGTTTTTTGCTTGCACATTGAATTGTGTCAATAATTCAACATATGATTCATATTATGGTTTGAAAAATATATCAATTTTTACTGTAGTTGAGTGGCTAATGCGCGGAAAAGATATTTGATCACGGAATGAAATCTTGTATACAATCGTTATAATTCACATATATTTTCTATACAAATTGAATCATATAATATGTTTTTTTTATATTGGCAATATAACATAATTATGAACCGAGTGCAATGGTAGAATACACTGTAATTTTGATACACGACTAACAAGGATGTGAGACAAAGAAATATATCAATATATTATTAATACAAGAAAAACACGAAACAGTGATATTATATTACGTATAATTTGATTGATACGATAGGAATAGAGTATCTTTGTCGTAGTGTGACACAGCATATTACATACATATAAAAATATCAGTTAGAAATTTAATCCACTCATCTAAAACTGCATATAATATTTTTTTTCAGATTTTTCGAAATATTATCTCGAAACTAATATGTTAAGATTGTCTTACTGTTGCAGTGATTAAGTAAAACACTACATACAGTTTAAATCCACTTAATGGGAAAACTATGCCTTATTCCTTTATCAATATTTCTCTTCGTTTTTTAAATCACATGATATAAACTCGATGAGAATTTTTCAAATCACTTCAGATCAACTCTATAAAAAGAAGATCTTGTACGTATAAATTAATCTAAAAAAAGTCGTCATTTGATATTGAGTATAAACTCAGAACTATTTTATCGTTTGAGTAAAGTACTTATTGCAGGATTACAAAGGCCAGTTATAATACATTTGTTTTCTTTATGTATTTTTACCCATGTGCAACAAATTTCTGAATTGATTCAGCAATAAATTAGTTACGGATATAGAATGTACATTTAAATTGATATTACAAATATTTGTCTAAATATTGATTTTAATTTGTGCCATTAAAATATTATTTTGTAATACGTATTTTTTTAAGTTGAAAGTTAAACGGCCAATAACTCTTTGTGAAAATTTCTGTCTCGAAATTTTCAATCAGAGTTGTTTTCTTGAAAAAGGCAGTTTTATCTTCGGACGGGCAAAGTGATTACAGAATAAAGAGTGCTTCATGATGTGAAATCTATACTTCATTTGATCCAACGCCTACGCAAGAACAGTACAAAAGAAATAGGTGTTTTGCCATTTTTTCGATTAAAGAGATTGATCTCTTACATTTTTTGCTCATTACTTTTGTAACAAACAAAAATAATATGAAACGTTCACTCACTTGAATAGATACTCAATGATATTAAATCTGATACGGAATTTATTTTCCTTAATTGGTAGAATATTATTAACAGTATTGATTTAGTCGTCGATTAATTACAAAATAATAAACACAAATATTGTGAGTAAGATTAATAAATTTTATTAGCTGCTCAAGAAACATAATGTTACATATTTTGATATTGAAACAAAATTATCCGCATTACAAATCCACTTTGGTATGTCCTTTTCTATCCCTAACTGAGTAGCAAGCTATAATATGCTTCACATTAGAAAAGAGGTGTGCATTAAAAAAAGTTATTGAATAAATTAAAACCAAAAATGTCTAAATGAAGTCGTACCTTATAAGGTACATTACAAGAAAAAATTGCCATTTAATGTTTGTTAAAGACCGTGTTATTGAGGAAGTTTCACTCATGCTTTCAGAAACTCTGTTTTATTTAAGAAAGTACTGTACATCACTTATATTTAACATACTTAGCTTAATGGTACAATAATAAATTTATAAGCAAATTAAAGTCGAATAGATAATTTATTTTTAGGTAAAAAAAACAATTTCTAAAAAAAGAATATAGATATAGCGTTTTATAAACTTTTTCTAACCATTGGTTGACGGTGAGATAGGTTAATGTCTTTATAAAGTTTATCAACAAACCTTTCTCGATAGTATATTTAAAATATCACGCAAAAAAATCATTCAGATAAAACGACCGCATCTATCATTGTCTTATTTGAAGGCTTTTAAGTACTCATTCGGAGTGGACTTTTCCGACATTTCCGTTTTTTTATAAAACACAAAAAAGCTCCGAGCAGTTAAGTCGATTTTCATTTCCTTGCATTTGTTTTGTTTAAGCCTTTTACATTTTTTATCACCATAGAAACTTAATAATGTCAACCATATACAAACCCTATAAAGCAATTTCATGTGTACTGTGCGAGCAAAGAAGAATTAAATTCTAAAAAAAATGTATTTTTTCACATCCACGACTACCGCTAATGAAATAAAATATTTTTTTATTTTATTTACGCTTAGTTGTAAATGTTTATTTTATATTGCTAAAACTTTTTTTGTATCTCGTAGGACTAAAAAAACCTGTTTAACTTTTTTAAACTAAGTTCACTAAGAATACGAAGTACATGAAATCTCACAAGAGCATCTCACTCGACGTTTTTTTTATTGAGGGAGGTGTAAATTTGCTTTATGTATATAAATATATAAGAAAATTATACTGCTGTAATTCATACGTACAAATATTATATTTGTTTCCATATTAATTCATAAATACACTACCGTCTCGGAACGTAGAACTTTCCGGGTCATAACAATTTTATGCGTCGTGTCCCGGGACTAGAAAAAAAATGAAAAAACAATTTACCAAAGTGACCACCAAAACCACCAGCAAATAAAATGAACGGCTAAGAAAGCTTGTATCTTGCTAAAAGTATGAATAACACCTGTAATCTCCTAAATATGGATTTGATTTCCCATTGAATATCTGTACACATTATTTTGTATTGTCATTGCTAGATACCTTCCTAATATACGCAAAGAGCTGAATATTAAGCTTGTGCTATAAACTGTACTGTTTTTCAATATATGTATGTATTTCAACAAATAACTTTCTGTATTTAGCGCCCAACGTGGGACCACCAACTAAATTGTTCTATAACTGACGCCCACCAAGGGACCCGGTAACTAAAAGCTTCTATAAACCGTAATACATATTGGATCGGTGGACAAATGTTGTTCGTTTATACCTGACCGTGTGTTATTGACCCATCACAAGACAATTTACCAAACTTTCATTTGTTTGTAACCAGATAAGCTTAGCAATAAATTATTGTTAACAATTTTTTAGACTTATTTTTACTGCTTCTAATCGAATCCATTTTATTTTTGAAATACGTCTAAAATGACGTTTTCACATGATAAAAAAATGTCTATTAATATTAAGCGATAAAGTTTAGACAATTGGATTAAAAAAACACAAATTAAAATTACATACAATAATATTTTGTATAAAAATCAGTTTGGCAATGCATCTAAAAATAATGATATTAGTCTAATATTTATCTCATGTAAGTCAAACATAATAATAAATTCTGAAACAAAATAAGTAGCCAATTATTTTTATAGTAGACAAATTTGAAAGGAAGTCGACAAAGTCCGTTAACATTAGATTAAGTAAGAAAATATCATTTTGCCCAACATTGAATCTTTATTGTTACAACAAATCATTTTAATAAACTTAACTTATTATAATGATCGCCGTGGCTCAGTGAGAAAATTCTTAATAAATCTTGAAAATTTTGAAAAGACGTTATAATATAACTAGTAAGAAAATTATGAATTAAAGCGATATTTTCATGTCATCAATCTTGATTAACGATGCTTATTTTTGTTTTAACTCGATGGCTGCCACAGATGAGATATCTCGTAAAATTTTTCTTGCTCGACACGCCAGTAATAACTAATTAAATTAATAACAGCCGGCAGGTAATTACGTACTTTTTTTACTGCAACTAAAAGGTTAAAGTAATTCAAAAGAATATATTTAGTTAAAACAGAACATAGCACAATACAAAAATACTCTAAAAACCTGTATAAACCTATTTTCACTTAGTGATTTCATTAAAAATGACAAACAGATCTCTGGCTGTCAAATTTAAATCTCGGTCTATTATAATAATAATTAACACGAAAATTTATTAAAGGCAAAACTATTTCTTTGACAAAATTATGAAAGGTATTTTCCTTTAAAATTCAAAGAACTTTTGAAGGAAGTTGTTAATTTATTCAATTTTTGAAAACCGAGTCACTTTCACAAAGGAAAACTATAATATTAATAAGAAGCTTAATTTTTGAAATGAACTTTAAGTATTAAGTACTTTCATCTTTTATTTCATTATAAAGAGACGGATATGAATTCTAGACAAGACTATTTTTTAATTGGTTTTGGCATCACAGAATTGGACGATGCCGGATCCCGTGATTGAATACTCTAGTCCTGACGTTGTGTAATATATAAATCCTTAATCGCTTACTTCACACACAGGAAACGCGAGTTTATTATATTTACGAACATTGTTAAAAAGGGAATATTTAAATCCTTTATTCGACCGTGTTGGCGACAGGCACCCATTTAAATGACGCGATTACTTCAGGCGTGTCCTTGGGGTGGATCTACTTTTCTCGAACTTTCTCCAAGGACGAACTCACCGCTGTGACGTCACAAATGTTCGCTTAAATAGGCTTAATAACAAACGTAACAAATGAGTTGAATTACCCAAATTGCCAGACCAGACGAACTTGCAAAGCCGCTTTCAAATTTTGGGGTAGTAATTACTAAGTCGAGGTCATCTTTAATATCATGAGTTTAAACCTACCAAACTTGGGCTCAAGGTTTTAAGACCAATAAAATGAATCAATGAATTAATTAGAAAAAATACCAATTTGAAAGAAAAAAATATCTTTACAACGATAATTCATTGCATGTGTTACCTTATTAAGTAACACATTTTTAAACGTAGTCACAGTGGACATTAAATAAATACATCTATTTTATGTTCAGATATTGCAGTATTATAGAAAGAAAAAAAATGAAGGCGACGCCATCCTGGACGCTTATTTATCATTAACGAATTTAATTGATTTAATTGAATTCATTTAATTGACTACAAACTGGTCCTGATCTTGATAAATAAAAGGAATATTGTGTCTTTTAGTTTAATGACTTTCCACCAAGTATTGAACACCCTAAAAGGCTTCAATACAAATTTAAAGTTTTTTCATTTTTTTCTATTATACAAACATCTCTATGCTGTGACAGGACTATTTGTAGTGAATGATAATCTCTGTGCTGGGCCGTAGGTAGACTATACAATGTTTTGAATTTCACAAAAGCACATCTAATAAAGTTTATAATAATGTAATATTCACTTCTAGCCGCTAAGATGCTGAGAGAATTAGTTTGTTTACGAAACAACTCAATATTTTGAAATCATTATGAAGTTTAATTAAAAACATATAAATAAAAATAATAAAAGATTTTTAGTACTTTTTCCACTTAAAATTTATTTGATCAGGACCGGTTTCGCTCCTCACGAGCATTATCAACTGATAAGAAAAATAAATTAAACAGTGCTATTTATACAATTTAAATTGAAATAAATTGTATAAATTGTATAAATTTCAATCAATCAATTTAAATTGTATAAATAGCACTGTTAAATTTATTTTTCTTATCAATTGATAATGCTCGTGAGGAGCGAAACCGGTCCTGATCGAATAAATTTTAAGTGGAAAAAGTACTAAAAATCTTTTATTATTTTTATTATAATGCCGTTCCACCAAGTATTGACAGTGAACACCTTAAAAGTGATAAAAACATATTCTTTATTATAAAAAAAATATATTGGTGGGTTCCTGGTTGAGTGGTCGACGTTGTTGGTTTCGGTCACGCTGATCACATGTTCGAATGCCAATTCTGGTAGTTCCATTTTTCAATCGATTTATGGATTTATGTTCGTAAGCATCGGTGCCCAATCCCTAGAGACCAATTGGCTTACGACTAGACCTATAAGTCTATCCCTACTCTCCTCGAAAAATATTTTTTTATCAACTTAGTAACAAGTAGTTCTCGTAGAAAATCTGATGTTGATGTACCTCCATAATGAGGCAATATGCTCTACATTAGAAGCGACCATGAATTAAATATATTTTTTAAAAAATGCGGTAAACAAGACGATCGTTTGGTTATTCGGCTACTTATTCTCTGAACACAAATCACTTGTAAAAAATATTTTAACCAGTTGAGGATAAAGATAAAAGAGCTATACAGTTTTGATACAAACTGTTCATTCTATCAACTTCTTTTTTTGGAGAATAACTTTATTCATAGATTATATTTATCGATACATAGCATTTTAGTCGGCGAAACTTCGTTTATTGAAAAAAATGTATTGAGACTCTTTCATTTAAATTATTATTCCAAGCCTAGTACGATTATTTTTTTTATTCAAGTGACAGATGGCGGAAAAAAATTGAGCAGTGAAAAATTTAAGCGCCACATCTGTCCTATTTATATCACACCGGAAACAAGTAATGCTTTCAAATTAAGGCATTGAGCAGTTCCAAGCAGCACAGATAGATTGATGATAAGAATAATCGTTTCCACAATACGGAATGTAGATTCGATCACAATTTATTTTACCCGTGCCTCCATTGAGATCCCAAATATGTCCCAGAATAAATTTACCCTTTCTTACTAAATAAAGCTACGCAGCGAAATCTTTCTTGTTTACAAATTTATACTGCCATCTTTTGAATACTATTATAAGTTCTATTTTTTGGTTTGTTTTATTTTTGATCTATGACGAATTTTTTAAATTTAAATTCAAGTGCAGAGATGGGGAACCCGCGGCCTTTTGACCACTCTGGTGCGGCCTTCTGGTCAATTCTGGAAAAACGAGGTTTGGAGATATCTGGGAAAAAAGTATAGCGAATTGAGGATTTTAAATTCTTCGGTGAGCTAAAAAAAATGAGGTTTGGAGATATCTGGGGGAAAAGTATAGCGAATTGAGGATTTCAAATTCTTCGGTGAGCTGAAATAATAAAAAAACGAGGTTTGGAGATATTTGGGGGAAAAGTAGGGTAAGGGATTGAATATTAATCAATCCCGTCCTATGTTTACTGCGGCCTTATCTCGAATCAGAAAAATGAATTCAGCCTTTAGAGAAGAAAAGGTTCCCCACCTCTGGTCAAGTGTATCATATACGGATAACGGTGTGCTTATATTCTTCATAAATTCATTATTCAGAGATTTATTTAGGGCGAAAATAGATAATCAAAGGATTTCACGTTTTTAATTGGATTCATGAAACCAAAATAAACAAGGTATATTAAAATATGGTGTGGTGTATCAGATTATGTTAAAAATATTTATTCAATAATAAAACGTATAGAAAATTTAAATTCACTATAGTGAAAGACATTCCTTACCAAATAACAGCTAAATTTCTTCATGGGATCGGTGTTTACTTGTTAGAAATCCATATTATCAAGGGTAAAATAAACATATGTTTATTTACACTACAATAGTTATTTTATTTTGATAGCTGTTTCAGCAGCACGCCTTTGTAAATATGTAACGTATTTTTTTCTGAAGGTATGGGCGGTTATAATGCTTAGCTATCAAACGTTTAATAATCTACTTAAAGAATCCGATTGAAAAAAAAACGACATCTTGTGGATGCGTGTCTTAAATGAATGTTTTTCTTGAGTGAAAATAGAAAATCACGTTTAGTTAATATCAGGTGTTTTAAGAAATTCAAAAAAGTTACGTTTTAGCTTCAGTACAAATTTTTATTTTTATTATTATTTATCAATCATTATTTTCTAAGCGGGCACCGAGCAGTCAATTGAAATTTGAAAGACTGATAAATTCATTAACTATGAGGTGTATAAATAATTTTGTGTTATATATTGATTGTGAAAAGAGAAAAATCATTTTAAAACTTATTTTATTTTGTTTTAAAGAATACAATTTTGATATAAAATAACGTTTTAACCATTGCAATGGTTTTTCACTGTGTGAATTAAATATTTCAATATCGAAAAAACTTTTTGCGACGAGATCATATTATCAGTATACTGAAGTCTAAAAACCTTGTATTAAGATAATCGATAATAATGAAAACTTATTTATGCACTTTTATATTACTTATCGATCTTCAAACTTCATGAAATTCGATTTAAATTTACAAATGATTTAAGTTATTTGTATTTTTTAATAGCTTTGATTTGAATCGAATTAATGTATACTTTGTTAGAATTATGTAAAAATACAAAAATATGACTAAATTAACTTTTTAAAAAGTATAAGTCTGCAGTCATGATTTAAAACAGCCAGTTTTTGAATTAGCGCCTTCTGCCAAAATGCCGAACATATATAATTATTTTAGATGAACATATATTGTCATTTGAGTACCTTAACGGAATACAAAATAATATAAGTCCATTCGGTCGTTAACAGTGTCGAGAAACTCACTTAAGTTGTGCTTTAACAAACAAAATAATGTACCAACGCTCTTAATGTGCATTACTGAGATACATTATTAGCATTCCCCGCTAAGGGCTCATTTGCATCCAAATAACTTTGGCAGGGGCCCTGCGGATTGTAAATGGGCTGTAATGCTATCAAATCGGTGACATCATCTTCAGGATCTTCTAATTTCGGCTTATTTAGTGGCCCGCCGTGATGTTAATAATACAATGGTGCTTTGTCATTAGATACCCATCTCGTGACGTTTATTATAACAATATGAGATCAAAGATAGAAACACTGTGAAACCGTATCAATTAAGTGGTATGTGGTCTTAAGACAGTGGTAGTTAAGCACTTTCAATTTTAATTGGGAAACCAAGCAACATTAGACGTGTATACAAGGAAGTCGTTATTCATATTTGGTTTCTTCTGAGTTAACAGTTTGTAAAAGTAATTATTGTCAAAACTATACAGTGCCAAATAGTAGTTTGTAACCTTTTAATTGAACGGGAACTCAAAAAAGCTAGCATATGATAAAGGACACTGAATCTTAATTTTGCTAAATAGAGGTGTTGTGAACATGAACTGAATTCAAAACATATTCAATAATCGAAAAAATAATTCAATAAATGTTACATAAAATAATAAATTATTATATTTATTGTCCCAGGAGGTGGAAGAATTTACAAAAAATACAATAAATAAATCCTATTCGCAAAAATCCAGAAATCTTTAATCAAACTCTTGCTTCGAAAAATAAGATGTAAATTCATTTATTCAGTGCTATGAATTAAACCATCGATGATGATTTTAGTGTTGCAATCTCATATCGTATTTGTAAATAATGATAATCGTATAATTTGACAGCATGCGGGTCAAAAATATTACAAAACCAGGCCAAGTCATAATGTGGCTATTTTTGGCGGGATATGTAAAAAAACATAAAACCGCGTTTCCCGGCTTAACCGGATGGCTGCCACAAGCGTCTTAAAGCGCGAACATTTCCGTGAACGGTACGCCAATCATACATAAAATGACGTCTTCGGACGCACGCTTTGAACGGGATTTTACTAACGTAAATCAATTATGTTAAACATACAAACACTTTAACCAGTGAACCAAAATAAAATTAGCACGGAAGTAGTAAGTCATATATTTTGAATTTTTAATCTACGTATCTACCATCTATCTACTTCGCAATTTTCTGTTACTAAATTACGTTATTTAGCAGTGAATTTTATAAAACACCTTGAATAAATAATGAAATAATTACATCGGCATTTAGTTATTTACAGATAGGCGAGTTTGTATATCCGAATTCGAAATTTCGTTCAAATTAAATTATCTAATTAAGGAAAACGTAAATACTCGTTTCACCTGAGTTCCGTTTCCGTAATTCCCTTTAATTACCCGTCAAGCATAACAAATATAACACGTAATGTCCTATTTAGTTTCAGTAAACCTTTAAGAAGGAAGTTCACCTATTATTCGCATGTGGAGATTTTCCCTTTGGCGCGCTATAATTTTTTGACCCATCTGCATCATAATACCGTAACAAAAGCAGATATGTAGTAATGTAGGTGGGAAAACCATGGTAAGTGAAAATGGAATTGTTTGGAGATATGACAGCTTAATGTTTTTGTTTTGCTGGATTTGCATTGTGTAAGTTTAGGATTATTACTCGATTATCACGAAGTTGTAGAGCTTCGGTTATCTTTAATGTGAAATTGAAATATGTGCAAATTATATTTCTTTACACAAAAATGAAAAATAAAATGTTTTATAACTTAAAATTTCGACTGAAGGTGATTGGTGGAATTTCAATATTAAAATCGTTCAAATTTAAAATATTTATTTTAATAAGTAAAAAGTATAACTTTTTTACACTATCAGTATTGCCATGATTTCTACAGTTGTTTCATATGTAAATATCTAAATCATCACTTTTGCATTTTCAAAATACGATTTTATCTTTCTAATTAAAAAAAAACACCTTTTAAAAATAAAGTGTATTCTAAAGAATTATTTGTTGTTGTATTGTTTAATGCAGTAATTAAATAGTCAGTTTATTGAGCACCTGGTGGGCGTGCATATTAAATTTTCTTTATATTTAAAAACCGCGTTACATTTGTTAGAATTATAGATAGAATTACAGTAGATTATATACACCTAGTAAAATTATGTACATAACTTCAAATACAAATTGAATCGGTTTATAATATAGTGATCGAGGAATGCTAACATTTACTGCTTTAACGAATTAAGTTATTGGAAGAACCATTTTTATAAGAATATTTATTATATTTTCACTATCTAAAAATTCAAGACATGCCCAAATTTCCTCTGGCATGCTTTAAGTGTCTATATCACTGTCTGTCAAACTGTGTGCAGCAAGAAGTCCTATTGTGTGACGCGAAAGAAGAAGTTTCAAAACTGTCTATTTTAAATAATGCCATTTCATTTAAATTTTCTTAAAAATTAAAACACAACAGTTTACCGTGAAGTAAAAATGTTTAGTAGACTCTGGTCTATTTAAATTCCTTTTTCGATGGAGTTGTTTTGACACACGGTCTGATATGTAATTTTTCTCTACATCGTTATAGTAAACATTTAACTATTCTTCAACTTATATAAAGCTCCTTAGAAATGAAAGAAAATGTTGCAATAAACAAATCTTAGAATATATTTTTTTTAATATTTTAAATTTATAAAGACTTAAAATTGTTATGAAGTTATTTGCTTATTTTAATAGCCAATATTTTTCCCTTTTTTCACAAGTTCTGTTATAAATTATAAACAATTTACATGAATATTTATTTATAAGCAAAATTGGTTTCATTTTCAACATTTTCAGCTGATTTAAATGATAAATTTTAGAGAAACCTATTAAATTCGTTGCTTGTATCAAAAGAAATGTTAAATACACTTCATTAGTGATACAATATTTAGAAACTAATAAAGCTGAAACGATTCACTTGTTAAATAATATCTCTGTCAATTTCCAATAACCTTTCTGAATGAACGAGTATAATTTGAACTAGACTCATTAGCAGTAAAGTAAATTAGTGACTAGTGAATGCTAGGCAGCGTAAACATGACTTTATTTAATACAAATACGATGAAAAGACTTAACGAAGTGTGGTTACTGAAATTTAGTAATTGTTTGCTGATAAATTTGCATTGTTTTAAGGTATCAAAATTATGAAAATTAATATAGTATATTTCATATGATTTCAATCCTTTTGTTTAACTTTCATTCGAAATAAAATATGTCTTAATTTGTCTAATCTTTAACGCCCGAATGTTTAGTTAAACGGGTGCCGGATGATATCCCGAGGTCAACTTCCCGACGATTGACTTCCTGGCGGATTTAATTACCGACAATAAAAATCCCGAAAGCCAAAATTCTGAAATAATAAAATGTAAAAATCAACGATGAAAACGGTAAATTCTTGCGAGGTTGTGAGTATTTTTTTTTAATAATTGATAATATTCTCTTTGCAATTTTTTTCGGCGAAAATACTAAATTTATCACTTTTGTTTGCTTCAATTATTGGTGGAAAGGCATTATGTTGAAAAAATGCACACACTTTTTGTATCATTTCTACATTATTTATTAAAGAAGAAGACCGATTTCACTCATTGCGAGCATTATCAACTGATTAGTTGATAATACTCTCAATTAACAAAACTGGTCTGATATTTTTTTTATTATTACATATATGTTTTCTGAAAATTACTTTTGAGATTCTAGAATGTTCTATCTTTAATAAAGCCCATATTCTAATCGAATGCACTGGTTTGTCTGTTCGTGAAAACCATACAAGTGATTTTTTTTGTGATTATAAAAATAAATGCAAACAAATATCTGTCAAGTTCATTACACAAATTCATGATGTTTTAGGTCTGAAATGCTCAATAATGATAGCTTTTGTCAGCTCTTCAAATATTAAAAAACTAATTTACTTGTTTAAAATGTCTAATTTATCCATGCACAAGCAAAATTATTATAAGTAGTTGACTATTTAATATCCGGAAAGAAAACACAAACCCACATACAAATAAACAATACTGGGTTTCCTGCTGTCAAATCAGCTGGAAAAAATGACATTTCATAAGATATATGTCGCCATCTTGTATATTATGCAAAATGGCCGCTCAAGGTGTGTAGTTAACATTCGTAACTTGTTTGTTCCATTATATTGTACATAACGGTTATTTTATGCATTCGTTGAAGTTGCACATATGTATGTACTCATATAATTTTATAAGAAAGCTTTTGTCGGCAACAAATATTTAGACTTTGTCCAGTTATAATATCAATAAGATTAAAATGTATTATTCATTAATGGCGTATGAAGGCACATACATATAATATACACATGAAAATGAATGTGACAGATTTACCGTCATTAGGGAGATCTAGTATGTTCGAATATGAGCACTCCATTGTTTTATTTATAACTGCGAAAAGGCATGTTCGACTTTCAGACATTATGAGAAATGGGACTCAAGCCAAATGTTGTCTAGGCCAGGGGTCACCAAATAAATTGCTAAGAGTTTATTATTGCTTCAAATTTACTATGTTTCTCGAGATTTATCAAACAAAATTTTTGAACATAATTTAATTGATTTTATCTTGATTTTTACGAACTGCATTCGATATTGTCGAGTATATTCAATGACAATAAAGCTTAAAATTAAAAATCTCTTTGGCTGTTTGTGTTACAGAATCAAAAATAAGTTGTGCACCCATAATAATGATGATAAATCAAAAATGATAACGATGTAATGCAATGATTGGCAAGGAAACAAAATTCATTCAATATCATTGAGAATTTTGTATTTTCTTTGACCTCAGTTTCTCGAGAGAAAGTAATTTTGTTCGAATACGATTATTATTAAGGTATGGTATAACTTGACCGCGGTCTCAACGATTTTTAGGTTATCTTTATTATTTTATTATCCCCACAATTTAATTCTAAAACAACGGGGTATAAGTAAGACTGATAGCCAACCACTAGTCCTGTTCTAGCCTTTTCCTTTTTATATCTACTATCTTCGAAAAAAAGAGAGACTGAGCCACTGAGTAACAAGCAGTCCCAGAAAAATGTCTGTTGAGATACCTCCATCAGTAAACCATATGATTGAGAGTAAACATAGGTGAAAAAAAATATGGAAATTAAACTAAATTAAGCACACAGTTATTAAATCTCAGCTGCTCAAATTATCTTTATTACATTCAGTAAGCTGGTTTTTTTAAAAATTATTATGGCGGAGTAGTTTATTGCACTAAGCTTTTTTGAATGAGCAGTCGAAAACTATGCAAACATAAAAATGTTTATATGTACATCCATAATTCCTCCGTGTTTTACGTTTTCCACACAATGTCTTCGCAATCCTTTCAACAAATGTATTGAAGAGAGCGTGTTATTCTTTATTACGCTTTTAGGGATTTTATCTGTTCAGGCAAGCTAAAGGGTTGATTTCTTTTATTTCGGTATGTGATGCTTCCATCGAACGTTTGTGTATAAAGAAAAATATAAATCTTGTGTTGTTTGTTGTATAACGTTTCGACACTGTGTTATGAACCGTTACATGCTTTGAAAATAGTAAGTTAAAGCATTCTCTAAGAGAGCTTGTAAATATATAAATAAAAATGAAGTACATATGATTTCCTTTTTTAATTTTGTAAATATGAAAGTGATTTTTTTTTTATAAATTTAACGGCGTCCACTCATAATATTTAATATATGAGGAGCTTAGGAACAAAAATGAAATACTCCATTCCCTGAACAGAGACAATTTTGGTAATATGGGAATATTTTAACCATTAATTGCATGGAAACTACGACGTTTTTAGCGTCGTTAATTAAACTAAATTCTGTTATTTTGAATTAGTATTTCAATAATAAAGCGTTTACTCACCTTTTCTTATAATTATATTTAGGCGTGATTGATCCCAAGCGAATTATGACAACTCTTAATAGAATACCTCAACAGAAGTTTTTCTATGACAACTTATTGCTATGTAGTTGTTTACTTTTTTGTAGAATTAAAGAATATAAAGACGCGAATATATATTTATAAAAAAGTAGAAAGCTTATCAACTGATGCTTGTCATGAGTGAAACCGGTCCTGATCTTAATACATAACAGTGGGACAAATGTAAATTTTATTTTTTGAATATAATGTCTTTCTACCAAGTTTTGAACGTGAATACCTTAAAAATGAAAGAAATTTTATTAAAAATTATAACATTCTTTTATGGAAATAAATTTCACATTTATTTATTAATATCAGGACTAGCTTAACTTATCACCAAAAAAAAATGCTCGTGATGAGAAAAATCGGTCCTGATAAATAAATGCGTAATTAGTTCAAAAGAGTGTTTTTTATAGTTTGGCACTGGTATTCAAACCCTTCGACACCCAAGCATACTCTACAAAAGTTAGAGATAAATTTATTTGAAAAAATAAGCAATTATTTTATACAATAAGAGAATAGCTGATTAAACTTCTTGTTAATTTATAAAATTATTATTTATCACTAGTTACAGGCAAATATATGGTACAACACAAAATTCAAGGAAATTTAATAACGTTGCATTTTATATGTTCGAATACTACGAAATCATCTAAGCTTATTTCATAAAAAAGTGTGTTGTGCTTTTTCAACGGAAATTTGACACCATATCTGTGTTATCCAAATTTCAGTATATGGAAAAAAAGTAATTATAAATTTAATCTTTACAC
Source organism: Himalopsyche anomala (assembly GCA_031772345.1). Lineage (NCBI taxonomy): Eukaryota > Metazoa > Arthropoda > Insecta > Trichoptera > Rhyacophilidae > Himalopsyche > Himalopsyche anomala. The sequence continues at coordinate 7,905,303 of CM062838.1, forward strand.
TCAACATATAATATTATTCATCACCTATTGTTGAAAAAAAAATGAAAAAGTATTACCTAATAACTAATTATTATTTCAAAATACCTATACAGTAATTACAATTCATTCTTAAGCAAAACTTTTTTTTCTTTTAAATTTGTAAAAGAAATATATAATGTGATAAAATGTCTATACATTTGATTTTTCTACATTTCACTGTCGTATTATTGTGAAAATAATATTTTTTTGCTCAAAAAGTATAATAAAGTAAATTTAAAAAATAATTCACGTCCTTTGTATATTGGTAACCACTGATATAATTATACATTAGTTGCAATGTCGAATGAATGTAACGAGAACTTCGAAATTCTTTGAAATATTATTTTTTTCTAGACGGTTTAATTGCTACAGAAATTTGTACAAAAACAAATAACGCTATTCAAGATACCCAGTCGCATTGGTCAAACAGAACATTTTATATTATGTATGTTTGAAAAACCTCAAGTAAATACTCAACATTAGTTTTTTCTTACTCAATTGAAATCTTTCACATTTTTACTATACATGTTATGCAATGTATTTTCGTGTTGAGAAAAAACATTTATAGCAAATACCAATGATTAATTTGTAGATACACCTACAGATAAGTGATTTTTTGACGCCCTATACCAGGGGTAGGTAATCTTTTTATTTCTAAAGACCACATTCATTTATCTGATTCAACATCAGGCCACAGTAAAGAAAACGTTGACGCAACCCTCCTATAGACTAAATATGTTTAATTCACAATGTAAATTAGTCAAAATGCAATTTAGCAAAAGCAAAGGCAACGCAAACAATTTGCACAAATCAAAAGGCCACATGTGACCTTAAGACCGCAGGTTCCCCACCACTCCCCTTTACACACATTTTTGACACATGACTCTGCTAACTGGTAAAATTTTGTGTTTTTATATCAACTTACATGTACATTAAAAAATATTGCAAGTATTATGAAAATATTACTCGAGTCATTTTTTGATATTTTAGCTCTTTGAAGTAATTTTATTCTTTTCGGGTGTTTCATTATATATGCAGCTTAAATTTTAAATATGTTAACCAGACGGATCATGACCTACGCATGTCTAATATGTTTACACGCAGGCACGAATCACTGTAAAACTATACAGACAATACAAAACATGACATTACGCAAGATAACGACATTTTTAGATATCACACACATCCATGCCTTCGAATAGAAATCAATGAATCAATTGAAAAAAGTCTATTCGTACTAGGACTTAAACCCGTGAGATCTGTTACAGAAGCGAATAACGTTGATGACTGCGCTATGGAAACGACAAATATAGTATAATATCAATGATAATTATTAAAAAAGCAAATATCCATAGAGTTTTTGAAAGTGTTATAAGCTCACAAAGGGCAAAAAAGTTTTTGATATTTTATTAGTAATGTGGAATAAGTACACAAAGTGTTTTAAGTAATAATCGCCAAAATTTCTACATGAAGTGGAAATGATCAAAAAAAATTGAAATACTTTAATGGAAAACTTATCGAAATTCACTTACATAAAGTGGCAAAGAATAATCTAGAAATGCGTGAGTGCTCGTTAATCTATTGACTCTCGAAAAGTAATCTAGTTGAAATAACTCTATTTCGCCTCCAATCTTCATTGCCTTTCAAAAAATTGGGTAAAATATATATGTGTAAACAAGGATACGTGCGCTGTTTATAACGGACACTCCTGTGGGAGATTTGCGAACTTAAAAAAGGATCCGCCAGACGAATTCGCGAGATATATTTTTTTCGCCAAGCATTTTTTCTACCGTAATTGCGTTCACCCATTAAGTTGTTCATACACTTACAAATCATTTGACGGAATTGAAATTGTAACTGCGATGATTTTATAATTTCCTTAATTATTTAAAGCATGAAGCTATCTTCGTTAAGACGATGTATCCTTTTTTAAAAAAAAGGCAATATGGCATTGTTTCAAACGTTTCAATGGTTAAATTCCAATAAAAAAGAATTGGTAGTTTTGAGATATGACTTACCAAAGTTTTGACACATACAAAGTTATAATAAAGTGATCATTATTATCTGTCTCATATTTTTAGTGAATCATTGAGTGATATATCTCAATTCAGTTAAAATTTATTGCAATGTTAACAAACCCGTAAAAAGATATTAATTCAAGTTACAGTTTTATGAAACTGAAAGAATATGGTTTAATTTATTTATTTTCATATGCAAACATCTGCCAACCGAGAGAAAATTAGTGATTTTTAATATAATATAATTGGTTATATAGCTCAAAACATATTTTTTGACTAACCGTTTCACTTTGCAGGAAAGCTATTGTACGATATAACATTAAATCAATTTTTCTGTCGTAAATATAACAAAAAAAATAAAAAAAACATAATTTTATTTCATACAGCTGGTGTACATTAATAACACTTTAAAATTAAAACTATTTTTGCAATAGAGATAAATCAAATTGAAATATATTTGACTTCATATGCTAATGATATAAATAAAATATCGTGTATTTTTTATATTAGTCGTTATATAGTGAGAAAAACTACGATACAGCATAATTTGATAATAGCACGATGCCAAAATAGCTTCTTGTAGATTTTGGTATTTTTTTTTAAAGCTTATAAGATTGCATTACTTTTGTTAGAATCATTCTAGCGTATCACAAACAAACGCAGACATGAGTTTTATCGTCACTCAGACAAGAAAAGTGCCCTCGTTAATAATTGTTTTGTGTAAATCAAAGTTAAATATAACAAAAACGAATGATTTTTGTTGAATATCGATTGAGAATTAAAAAAACACAATCGGCTTCATATTGTATAAGTATACATTTGAGTTAAGATATTTAATTTAAACTAAAATTAAAGAATGAAGTATTATGTTAAAATATTTTTAAATGATTTAAAAAAGAATTTTGACTTTAATAAATAAATTAATCTGCTCGCAACCGAAAGAATGTCAAACGGTAGACATTTTGTAATTCTACTGTTTTAACATTCCTTGCTGACCAGGGCAATACTAATGTTTTTAAAACATATAAGTATCTGTGTTCTAGAAGAATTTTTTGCATTATTCAGTCAAGCATGGTTACTTTAGAAGTTTTGTCCCTTATTTTTCTTTTAAACATATTATGTCTTTCGTTTCTAAAGTTTAGTCTAGACATTGTTCGACTGGCGAAAAAGTTAGAATAGAATTTGACGGTAGAATACGCTATTATATACTTTTATAATATAAATATATCTGGAGAGCATCTTCAATAATCATATTTCACTTTATACCATATATATTAATCTATAATTTTTCACAGAGAATGCTGAAATGAGAATCTTTGGTATACTTTGCTTAAGAAATTTCTCGATCAATATTACTATTAAATAATTTAATTTTACAGCACTAATAATTATATTCATTAGTCATATTACTGAGTGATTAACGCTGACTCAGTTAATACACTTAGTTACGTTACTGGGTCAAGCATTAAAATTCTTAATACAAAACTTTCAATAAATCTTTGAATATTTGTTGAAAAACAAAATTTTTGTAGTATTACTATCTTTTTCTAACCTGACATTAGATATTGGGTAGTAAACTTATTACGTGTTCTTAAACTACAGCTATACTTTCTTATCCCTTCCTTAAAGATAAATTGATTGAATGACCGAATTCGCTTTTGTTATATGTACATACATCTTTTGTAAATATGTACTGTTTTATTATGATTTCACGCTGAGAGCATGAGTTAAGAACATGAATAATTTTATTTACTGTTATTTAAATTGTTAAAAAAATAAAGCAACAAAAAAATATTAAAGTTAGTTTCCAAATTTCTCTATTTAAAAATTCAGCAAAACAATAGCCAATCTTAAATTTTCAGATTTAGAATTTTTATTTATTAACAGACTTGCATGTCAAATTGTATATTTGAGACTCAAAGTAGGGCTTTTGTTAGTAGATTGTAATTACACAGTTCACCAGTGTATGATTTTCCATCCAGTACAGATCATGGGCTCAATTTGCAAACGTTCACTTGTTTGCAAAGTTAATTAAAGCTTTGATAAGGGTACTCTACATCGAATCACGCCTGAAAAAAGAGGTAAATAAGTTAATAGACTATCGGTATTTTTAGTATATCTACAACATTATTGGGAAGCTGATCATGTTCAATTATATTGATTGAAATTCAAACATGTTGTTTGGATCTACGTATGCTTTAAGGGTGAGTAAAAGCAGCATATATTAATTTAATAAACCAATTGTTATTTTTTTTTAAATCTTTTAATTGTTTAAATCAAGTTGTAAACATTTTTATTATTTATTTACTCTACCGTTAATTTTTTAAACTGCCATTTTTCGGCTTTTGAATGTTAAAAAAATCTGGCAATATTTTGACAGTTTTTTTTATTTAACTTGGACTAATAGCCAGTAAAATTTGCATGTTGTGACATCACCAGTATTCTATGGTGATACATTTAAATAAATCATTTTCATAACGGGTAAAATCGAAAAATAATAAAACAAATGTGTGTATAAAAGAAATAGCCATGAAATTATTTATGCTACACTTGTCAAATCATTGCAAGCATCATAAACGCTTTTGCTCAAATAAAATATGATTACAAAACAATCATTTGATTAATGTTTTTCAATTTTTACTTTGCACGGAAAAACACTGCGAGTTTAAAAATATGATTTAAAACATTAATAATCATAAAATTTTCGGTTTTTTTTTAGCGATGTGGAAGAACCAAAATATGATTTTAGTGCCAATGGCCGCCTTCAATGTGTACTCTCGCCACTAGGGCATCCAATTCCCGATCTTTTTGTAATTCCGTGATTTCGGAATTGACAATTTTGCAACATGAAATCGTGGAGAAATTCAAGTCTCGGGATTCAGAGACTTACACGACAAACGCTTGAGCTGCAAGCAGCATTAGTATGAAAGTTTGCAGCTTTTAGCAAATTCGCTAATAGGGTTAATTGTGGTGAGCGTCCAGAATTCCAACCCATACGCTACAGCTGGTTTCCATTTGATATGAAACGATTGGTCCAAGAAATCTTCAATGTAGCCAATATAGGCTAATCTCGTATGGCTTTGAATCTGTTTACTTATATCGACAGTTTGTAGCATTTGATGTTTCCTATATTACAAAGTTAATTTGTTTTTACCATTTTGATTCTGACGTTGATTTGATAACGTTGTTTCTTCAAGATGACGACCAGAGTATATCAAAGTATCCAGTGTCTTTACAGACTTGACCTCAATATACCAAAATTGAATACTTTGTTACTAACTTTTAATTCAACCATTTGTTTGGAATTCTTAGTGATTAATTAATAACAATGAAGCACGACGTTAAAAGTGAGAGCTCTGAAAATAAAGGCGGCAGTTATCATAGCTCTTAAATTTTGGAAAATCAATTAAGACGTCTTTGTTTTTGTTTTATAGATAAAACGTTTGAAAAAAATAATGTTAAATATTCTTATTAGTATTATCTTGCTTCAATATAATTTACAGTGTTTTGTGATATTCGTTAAATAGTTGTTGTATTTGTTATACACGACAATGTAAATTTTCGCTTTTGCTACAAACTCGATTTTAATCCTTTGAAAAATATACATGGTAAGCCTTATATTAAAAAAAAAACTCACTACTATATACAAAATTTCCCACTCTGTACCCACCCACACAATTGTTGGACAAACATAAATTATGAAATACACACAACCTTGAAGTACATGGAGACTTTCTTTGACTATTTTTTCCTGATCGCAATTTTCACAGACCTTACTTTTTTCAAACTTAAAAGCTTAGTTTAGATTTGGGTTTATCAACCCAGGAAATTAGCGATTTGCCCAAATTATCAACGTGAGTCTTTTTTTATGCTCTTCCAAGAATTTTGAAATCCGAAAACCCGGTATTTACCGATTTGTCCAAATTATCCTCGTGACTCGTTTTTTAGCTCTACCAAAAATTTTGAAATTCAAAATTCCAGGAATTTAACGATTTGCCGAAATTAACAAAAATATCGAAAAAAAAAACTGTGGGTTACGTCTTTTTTCCTTTCCACAGTCGGTATGTATCTTACTCATTTATTTGTAAAGCCTTTATATGTATATATATTTACAATGTAGGCGATTGAAAGCTTATATGGCAAAGAGTTGGTCGTTATATTAATATGGAGAATGAAGTATATTTCATCACACTTACTTTAAAATAATGTCAATTATCGTGTGAACACAACAAATTCTCTATTTTGCAGCACTAAAGTTTCTTGTCAAAACCGTTAATAGAAAATAAACTTTAGCAATTAACCAAACCAAACTAAACTTACTTACTATTAAGCAGTGGCGTTCAAATCTCCTTCGCCCGATACCAGCACTAACTAAATTGTCACCAGATTATTATCATTGGAGGGAGGCCTTTACGCTCAAACCATTAAATGTTTCCTAACGACCTCTTAAGTACGGTACTTGCATGTTAAATTTACTAACGAGTCCCAAAATGAACGAATCACGGTTTTTTCTATTTATTCACGAGGGGATAAGGCCAGTTTCACACTTGTATCTTTTTTATTTAATATTACATCTGAACGAAAAAAAACTCTCAACCCAGCTGAATAGACAACAAAACTTTTTTGTGGCTTAAATGTTTAAAAAATCATGTCAAATTGCAGTAAGCTAGTTTTGACTCACAGTCAAGTAAAAAAGAAGCCTACTTAAACGTTGCCTACGTTTTTTAGTCCTAAATTCTTATGGCACCCATGTAAATATAACGATTGGCGTTTTTGTTCTTAAAAGATCCACCTTTGTCATCTGCTAACTATTCCTCATTTAGCGTAGCTTTGTCATCCTTGATGCAGCAGGCCTACCTCCGATTTACTGAGATGGGATTTCCTACCGAACAGTTTTCCATAAACTATACAAAACTAGATTGTCAAAATTAAGTATTAAATCTGTGTGGTTGCTAATAAACTACATTTACCCTACCTGCGTCCAGTAAAAAAGACCAACCAGAGTCACGTTTTAGTTTTTTCGAAAATAGCTTCACGATATTTTGTCTTAACATGCTTCTTAACCTCTAGAGGAGTATGGACGTACATGTACGTACTTTGACGCCATTTTGCCGTAAATGAGTACGGCCGTACTTTACTTAACACAGCAGTGTCTGTATGTGAGCATATATTGGCTTCAAGTATGAATTACATAATTTATTGGAAAAAGTCACACAAGTGTCATGTAAAAAATCCAGTAATGTAAGGTAAGGTCAGCATTGATCTATTCACTCCTTTAAAGGTTGAAGAGGTAAACACGTTTACATTTCTTTTACACAACTTGTGAAATAACAATGTAATCATATATTTTTTTAATAAAAGTGAACTATCACAAATTAACTACCGAATCCATCGAAAATATAATATTCACCCATGTCATGGAATATATATTGTACACAGAAATAAGAAGAAAAACAAATGCCACACATGTAATTAAAATCCAGGTAGTAGCAACGCGTGCAATCAGACATAATACAATATATTTGCAACCGATTCATCTATGATAGAAGTATTTATTTTATTTTGGTAATATGCAGAACAACACTAATATTATTCTCAGACAATATATTATGTTATATCAGGTTTTCTATTTCCGAAGTTTAATTAAAAAACGTTTTTATTTTGAGTTGGTATGTGAATTTGGTACATATTACTGATACGAAACGCGTTAGTGCACCCACGCATTTATGTTCAAATAGACAGGTAACAGATACTCTGCCATTCAAAACTTTACCAATTGTTATAATATATAATGACGAGTCTACGCTAAGTTACTAAGAAGTTATTTTCAGTTTAAAATAGATCCTAGGTATAATAATAATATCTAGGTGACTATTGCGTTCAAATGTTCAAAGCGGAAAAGTCTACAGGAAAACCATGATGTGGAGTTGAATAATATGATATTATAATATTGACATGAACATTTCTAAAATGTTTCCTACAGTCTTCACATTTGTTTTTGAAGTTTTGTCGGAAAGAAGATAATATTGTTCATACGTGATACACAGGAAAATTTTGTAAGAATAAAAAAGCTTTGTACAATGAATTATTCTTATCAAATTTTACTAATTATTTACTTATACAATATTAAATCCCATTCACACACTAAAATATGACAAGAGTAAAGAATAATATCTAGATGTAATGTGAGTCTACTAGTAAAATGGAAAAACTTTTTTCTTTAAGTACAATCACGTTTTTGTGGATCGCATATTTTCATTTTATCTATTGCAATGTGCTTTAACTGGGGTTACTTCACTTTACGATACTTTAAAATGTGTAGAATGTTACAACGCACCTAACTTATTATTTTCTAAGATACCATTAGGCTCACTTCACCTCTAATGGGCCCTATTATAATTGAAAATAGCGTAGTGCGTAGTTCTACGAGAATTATGAATAATGGCAGATTATTATTTCAGCATTACGACATCTTTAGAACTATATGTGATGTTCAATGTAATTCAGATTACTGAAATTAAAAAAAAAAATCATTAACAAGGATGATGAACTACGCAAAACTAAATATGATACAGTTAAGATGAAATTGTGGAAAGTAAAATTTTTGAAAAACTATTTTGTTATATTGTTTATGGTGCCGAGTACCAAACGCTCTTAGTGTTGATTGCGGTGATTGGATCACATAACACAATCATTTTCAACACCCAATATTTTTTTTACGCGATTCTTTTGGACGGCACCTTTACGTTTTTTCACACATTTTACGCGGATTTGGAACCGATTTATTAAATTATATGAAACTGCGGTTTTTTTACGCGCCACTTTCTAGAACTAATGTATCGCGTAAAAAAAGGATTAGGTGTATTCAATGACCATCTGATACGCCCAGACCAAGTTTACAAATCCAATCTTAAGAACGAAGTGAAGCGAGTACCATTACTTACCTTTGCTGTTTGTATACTAAGTTACTTTTCCGAAAAAGCTCTCGGTGACTGAATCAAAACCAGCTTTTGTAAAACAACTTCTGCTGAGATGCTCTATTGGAAGTCCACATGCATGATATTCGGAAATTTTTAAAAGAACTTTAAAGTTGGATGATAATAAAAAAGGTCAATAAAAAAATTACAGACAAAAAAGCAAACAATGGAAACCAACCTTAACATTTACCGTTTCCTTAAAATTTGGGCGAACAATTTATTATTAAATGTTTTTTTCACGACATCACTGTGAATGAGAACACTACAATTTAAATTTAGTAATGAGCCACTTTATTCGTGGTTTTAATGTATCCTTTTCCAAAAACCTATAACCTTTTTCCGATAGATAGATAAATACTTTATTTATTGAAACGGAAACGAAATTTAATATGGATAAATCTTTTTAAAGGATTTTTAGTGATTTAAATATCGAATAAACTTTAAATTAATGGCATTATTCTATCGTAATTATTCATTATTATATAATATATATTATTTTTAAATCCAGTAGAGTTTTTGTGGGTTCAATATTTGAATATTTGAATAATATAAGATATAAATTTCATCATATTATTTATTCAATGTTATGTTAATATTTTTGGAAAAAAGCTAAGCACACTAGTTGTAAACACAAGTCTTGAGTTAGTTTTATGTTGTTTAAATAAAGAAAATTGATTATATTTACACAGTGGTGTTATTTACAAATGATATCTGAATACCAAAAAAGAACCGAAATCACTCAAATATTCGATTGGAATCCTTACTTATTTTAGGTATGTTACCAACGTAGATCATATTATGGTTATTCAAATGTCGCTGTTTTTTTTCATATTTTAGAAAACTTTCATTTTAAAAGTAACGCGTTTCTTTACTTGACACGACTATAAAAGACGTTTTACTTACTGAGCTTTCCTATGTATTTGGTCTAGTAGAAATATGTTCAAACAATTATGTCTTCTGAAAAGAAAATACATTAAATGTGTTTGTCTGTCTGACCGCGACTGTCGCAATTACCATTGGTGGTTTTGCGTTATTACTAGTAATTAAAATGAATAGTCTTGTAAGAGACACCATATTATAAATTCCCTATAGGTGAAATAATAGTTATATTAGATTTTAAAAAGTTGATATGTTATTTTAACCTTTTCATAGGTATTCTTAGAATCTTCTCGATTTATGTCATTATCTTCCAAACGCCTGCTTCAAAAATTTCAGGACCTCTGTTGACACCGTGAAGCCACCAATTCTTGTATGTGTGAAGGTTTTGCTGGTTATCATAACCTTTATCATTGCTTTTTTATAACTCCTCACTAGTACAACTTATTACTGACCACAACATTATTATTATGTCAATATTTACGAGTTTCACTTTTTTAAATGTTTTTGGCGATTCTTTTTTAGCTTTCAAAGACTCGTTAACAGTTTGAGTGGCCACAGAGTCACATTGTGTCTTCGGATTTAACATATGTATGTTATATTAATTCACCCAGTAAATTTTCTGAAACTATAATTTTTAATATATTTTTAATATATATTTAATATATAATATAATAGCTTGTTGTGTTATTTGTAACAAATTACTTATTCCATAGGGAAATATAATATTAAATAAAAACAGTTCACGTTTTAGTAGACATTCCCTAATAACATATTGTTAGACTTGTATAGCTGCGGGTTTATATTAGTTAGTTTACATTGTCAGATAATGTTACATTGGATTGAGAGAGTAATTACAAAAGCCATTAATTAGGGTCCAAGCAATTTAAACCTGCTAAATACAATAATTCATTGTTATACATAATTGTGATTGGTGATGTGGAAAAGTTTAATAGCTATTTGAATTTATTATATGGAAGGAATTGTGTTAGAACTGAAACAAAGCACAACGCACAAAATAAATACTAATCTTAATAATTTTAAGTAATGGCGTATTTTATTTTTAAGAAAGTATCATAATATTATGAGTTATCACGATAGATTTATTCTTTAATTTTCTAGAAAATACCGCATAGATTATTGACTGTTTTAAGCACGGCTGTAAAATCACTTAAAAACAACATATTTTTACTTAAACATACACAAAACTACTAATTTTTAAAAGAATAATAAAGTTACTTCTAGTTATAAGTACTATGATTTACGTAAAAAGTGGCCACTCACATGTATTTAAGTATTAAAGATTTATCTTAACACTCAGAATATGAATATCTTTGATGGAAATATTTTTTTTTACATATATATATTTGAGTATAATATTTTGTTTCTGTATAAATTAAATGAAAATTGACCTACCTTATTACAATTTGGAGATTGCGTTTGGCCTACTTTGATAACAATTTACTCAATTACATAACTAGTTATGTCAATCAGTCACTGTGACAAATATGCCTAAATTGTTTGAATATTTCTTTCTATGAATGATTCACACTTACATACGTGGAATATGTATATTCTTGTCATGTCGGGGCAATGGTCAGATTATCATTGTCAATGTTGACTTCAGTTGCAGCGCTCGCTGAATTGGATGCTAGTAGATATGGAAAGTTTTAATAATTATTTTTTCAATCGATTCATTGGTTTCTATTCAAATAAATAGTTATATGTGATAGATGTTTATGATCCTCAAAAATAGAGTGTATCGAGAACAATAAGCTATCTTTTTATCGTTATTCTCTGGAAAAAAGTGGTTGAGCAACTGGGTAACAGGTAGGTCTCATGATCCACATTGGGTACGGATACGGTTTGAATATTTTTATGTAATCAAAAATTTCTGAATAATAAAGCTATGAATTAATTAAAACTGAAAATAAAATCATATAATGAAAACATAGTTCTGATAAATTCACTCAACAACTTTTGTTTTTGGAACTTGTTTATTTTGTGTCCAATCTATCACTAGATTATAGTGTAAGGATCTACTTCAAATAAAATGTAGAAACATCAGATTTGTAAACTTCTTTAAATAAATACAATTGCATTTACCAAAGTGCTTGATAGTGTTTTGTTTACTTTATTTATTTTATAATAATGGTACTTGTAAAAAGCGTTGCCCATAAGCGTGAGCTGTTATAATGTTTTTTTAGAATAAATATAAACAAAGATATAAGAAAAAACACACAATTTTCTATTTCTACGCACTGTCAATAAAATTAAATTCGTGGGACCCAAAGTTAACTAACTACATTACGAAATAAAAATATGTTCGCACATTGATAGGGTTGTCGAAGAAAGGGATTGCAATAATAAACTAATAAATTAATACCGGTATTCCAAAAATATAGACAAAACAATTTTGATACAGATGAGGGGCAGTAAATAAATGTAAGGAAAACATTTTAAAGTAAATTATAACTTTAATCGCTAGTTTTATATGTTGAAAATTTGCAAGGATCAGAGTTTGAATTTATGTAAGGTGAAAAATAATGGATTATCAATACTTGCGTCTTTCAAAATAATATCGATTCGTGACGTCTAAGGCGTTGGTCGTCAATAAACGCTATCGGCTGTGTAAAACATTAGCTAGCATTAACTTTTCCGGTTCTAAGCTCAAGAAATGCGACCCCAATACCCACATTTTCTTAAATATCTATTTTAATATGGGTGATACAATGTTAATAATTAAGGTATTCTTATATCATAGTTTTTTGGACCTTTTGTAGTTTATATAAATACGATAAGATAAGAGATAAGCGCCCGCTTATCAGCGATCGTTCGTAAGATTGTAGGCTGAATGCCTATCTAAGCAAGCGCGCCAGTCACGCATTGACATTTGCACTGAAACCACGTATATTTTACGCGCAACTTAAAATATGATTATTTATTTTAAAAAAACACGGATTTTTATAAAAAAATGTATGAGGAATGATGCAAAGAGATATTTTAAAGCCCTATTTATTTTTTTGAAATTCATAAGAATAAGGCCAATAATGAGGAAACCACTGGGGTCCCTAAAAGACCCCCATCGGCCGAGAAGTATTTTTCTAGTCTCCGAGCCGCGAGAGTTAACAACACCGAATAGCTGCCGTTGCCAAGCAGCATGGTTTTTATGGTCATTTAAAACGAGGTGCATCAATGTGACTAGATAAATTAATTGTTGTTTTTATATATAAGCAAAAAACATTTTAATTGTTGGAATATGTCGTTTGAACAATATTTAGTATTCACAAGGGATCAGTTTATGAATATGTTTCTCATACTTGAAAATATTCTAATAAAACTGGTATCGAAAAGATATTTATTTTAAATTCTTTTCAATTGAATCAAATAAAAAATATTTTTTTTTCAAGTAGTCTCAAATTCCGGTATCACAAAATCCCGGGACCCCGATCAATTTTGCGGTCCCTTAATCCCGGGATCGTCTTAGTATTAATTCTAGGATTTCGGGATTCACTTTTACACATAAAAAATCATAACTAGAGCATAAGAGAAAAAAGAGCGCTGTGACTCACAGCAGACGTAACTTTTTCAAAGGAATTTAGCTAAAAAAAAGTCTCCAACTTCTAAATAATTGAAGAATTTGTCAATTCTTTACTTCGTAACAAAAAATCTGGAATCTCTTAATTACCCACTTTTTCGGCAATGATCTCAAGGAATTGTGGCATGATATTATGATGAATGTGATATCAATCCAGGAATCGTGAATCAAAATATTGTGAATCCCGAAATCCCAGGATCATAAAAAATCTTTTTTCATCTAGCTCAATTGATAACTTATCACTTTTAGGGTGTTCACTGTCAATACTTGGTGGAAAGGCATTATATTAGTAAAAACACAATATTCCTTTGTACTTCATTCCATTTTATTATAAAGTGGAATGAAGTACAAAGGAATATTGTGTTTTTACTAATGATAAATTATCATTTACATAATTTATTTATTTTCCATTTTCGGCTAAAAGTCACAACTTCCAAACTCAACAATCCTCAAAAACTAGTAAAGACTTTTACGTCGCGTAAGGCATGGAACGAGACCACATTACTTAATTTTTTCCATAGTAAGCAAGTATTCATAGGTTTTGCACAGCGTTAAGGCAGAAACATACTGCCGACACCCGACGCTACGTAAGATAATAGCTACATATTTGCTATTGTATTGTATGGAACAGGAACGCACTGCCGTCGCGTCGCCTTCGATGTTGGCAGTGCGTTCCTGTTCCATACAATACAATGGCAAATAAGTAGCCATGATCTCATCCAACACGCTTACGTGGCGTCGGGTGTCGGCAGTATGTTTCCGCCTTTACGTTGAACGCGGCGCGGCTTACGGCCTGTAGGCAACATTTCTTAATACTAATTTTACATTCATATGCTAGTCCTGCTTAATTTTGAAGTTATAATACCAGTAATAAACATTTTAAGAACCGGTATTTTGATTTAAAAAAAAACCGTCATACTACTTGGATCCTGGTTTCGGTTTCATATGTTTTGGAATCCCTAGTTGAAGGGTGTGAATAAGAGCGCTGTCTCCCGGTCAATGTGAGCTATTTGCTTGGTGAGCCGACGTGTTTGCATAACTAAATGAGATTTTTCGTATTGTTTTCAAAGGACTCGTGCTCACGCAGAGGCCATAACAAAAGAAAAAAAATAACATACTTCGTGAAACAAATTCGCTATTGTCACGCTAGAAAAGTTCCAACTGAAATAGCACTCCGAGAATTTATTAAAGTATTTTTATTGTTATTTATTATTCGTGCCGCGATTACGATGTGGAATTTTAATGTTTGCCTTTTGTGATAGTAAATGCAATTGAAAGAACTTTTTACTGAACGTCAGTATCAAGATTTCCCGGTAACGTGGCGTAAATATTATTTTTACTGAACTGTTGGGAATAATAATTTTGGCTAATATATTTTTTTAAAACCTTAACAGTCACATTTTCCAATGACATGGACATAATACCCAAGTTACATGGTTTTCTATAGTAAGAATTATTTAACGTACATATATCACAATTCGATTCATATATTATTTAGTTTTTCATTCTAAATTCATTCATTTATATAGATATGATGGCAATAATATGGATTCGGGTTTTTGTCATATTTAATAACAATTTATTAACTGATTTGCGGCTTAGATTTTTAATACTTTGGCTTAGCTAAATGTTCTTATCCTAAGACCACTTGCAATTATGAAGTTATTGTCAACAGTGGAAGGTAAAAAATCATTTGATGTGGTAGTAAATATGTTTGCAGGGTTTCAATTTAACATCATGAAAAGAATAATTTGAATACAAAAATTGTAACTAAATAAAAAAAAAACTAAAGCCACAAAAAAAAAAATCTTTGGAGAGAAAAAATAATATAAAAAAATATGTTTAAGTTCCGGTTGCCGCCCAGTTGGCAATCCGTAATGAATGGCACAAAAAATATTTAAAGTTAAGGCAGTGCTGTTGTGAAGGATCCCATATGCAGGACAATAAAATTCTAGCAAAAAGGTTGATTCAACCTTCCCCTATTATTCGTTAACCCAACAACCAAACCTTTTACTGTTGGAAAAAAGGCAAAATTGTTTGCAACCCAACGACATTCGTTCAACTGAGAATATTCGAACTGGATCGGAAAATCTTTTGATTGAATAAGATAGGTTTCTTTTCTATTCGTTTGCCAAATTTCACATGATCCGAACGTGAGAAAATTTTATATTCGTGAATAAATGATGCTATTTTGACCCAGATACCGAAATAATAATGATTTCAATTTTCAGAATTTCGTAGATAAAGTCAATTCAACACTTTCAACATTTTAATGCTCTGTCCCAGGTAGGCTCGATATACATGAATAGTCAGGTAACAAAAAATAATATTTTGTTTTTTATTTTAATCCAGAGAAAAAACGCTTTATTTAAAAAAAACAGCTTTTAAGCAACGTACCTACATATATGTTGGCCGATATGTTGATGGTGTTGATACCAATATTTAAAATTGATATATTTTGATACAATATTCAAATAGACTTCTACCATTTTTTTTATAATGGTTTATTTTGTTTTTTTTTCAACATTGTGTATGTTTTTCTATTTAATATTATTGTTATTTAAAATGCTTATTTTATAAATTTGAAATTCCACCAAGCACCTTCAGTCGAAATCTTAAATTAGCTTATTTTATACTGTGTTCATATTTCCATGATTTCATACTAAAGTGTTCATCTTGAGAGCATATTAAATAACATAAATTGTGCAATAATAACTAACCACTGTTTATTTTCAGTTTGTAAGTAAATTTTTATAAGCAACGCTTTTTATTTGATGATTTTGACTGAAGGTACTTGACGGAATTTAAATATTAAATTATGTGTTCTTACATTCCTGAAAATGCTAAAAAGTAAAACCAGTTTCGTTAGTGACAAAACGTATGGAAATGTACAAAATTTTAACGGCTTAAATTGAATGGTGTGTAAAATAAAATAAGTTCATTATATTAAAGTGCATTTATTATTGAACCAACAATGCTTTTGGTGAAAGAAAAGTATTGTAAAAATCCCAGTGTGATTCGTGGAAGTTATATTTATTTTGACTCGATTACGTGTACATAAAGAGAAAGGAAATCTCTCTGAATTTGGATAATAATATTCACTTGTTTGAAAGAAGCATCAAAGAACAAAAAACACGTGATCCAGAGACCGACATGTTATACTTACGTCTTCCGTGAAATGCGCAATAATAGAAACGGAAATATGGTTACATTATTATGTTTACTGTCTGCTTCTGGAAGCTTTATCAGTACATTACGTAAAAAACAATGTTTATTTTAGCTTTGTCTGGGCGTTAAGCTCGATTTATTAATTTATACATATGAAAAAGTGATTGCATTTGTTTTCCTGACTCAATTGTAATCTTAAACCATTGTTTATTAGTCTTGTTTTTATACTTTACTTCTTTGAGTTTAAATCATTTAAGTGATTGTTTAGTACTACTTGTCAATATAATATATGTATTAATTTATAATTTTCTCATTGTTTTGTTTCAGTTGAAAATTCTTATTTAAAATTATAACGATAATATAAAGCATTATCGTTCAACTCAATACCTAATGTTTGATTTGTTTGAATTCTCATTTTGGCTTCGTATAAGCCGAAAAGATATATGGCTAGGTACATATTTGAACTCACTTTAACTTAACTATGTATGTATACTGGCTTAGAAGAGGTACACAATACATCCTGTCATCCATTCAAACATTCTAATTTACATTATAAATTATAGTTTTATATTATAAACGATACTTCTCATCATAAGAAGACATAAAAGTTTAAAATATATTTTTAATTAGTTTTTATATTTTTTTACAATTGTAAAAAGTAAAAAATATGAATCGGTTTAAACAAAAAATAACCGGAAATGAATATTGACTTCCGAGTGACAGTATGTTCAATAATAATCAATAATATAGTTTGTCTGTTAATGCCAGTATATGTAAATAGAGTCTATACTGTCGTTTATAGATAAATCTATCATAATTATTTTGACTGTGGAAAGGAAAAAAAACGTTACCCACACTTTTTAAAACTTACACGTTCTACCAAAAGGATGTTAGGTGAAAATGCTGAAAAAGTATTTTTATTTAGGTTTTAAGTTTGAAAAAATAAGGGCCTGCAAAAATTGCGATTGTTAATACGTAAAAAGGATACTTTTTATTTAATAACAGTCAATTAAGAACCAGTTTATCCGTCTTTTTGTACTTCAAGGTTGTGTATATTTCATAATTTGCCTTTGTCCCAAAAACATCAAAAAACGTTTTTTGTGTCTCCTGCAAAATCTGTTATGCGTGGGTTACGTCTTTTTGTTTTTAAAATTTTGTAAAAAAATCTGTTAAAAAATTATACACTTTCAGCTGTACGTGTAAATATTTTGATTGTAAAAATAAATTTTGTTCGTGAAAATTCTGAAGATCTAGCATTACGGACGGCTTGAAGCGTGATGAACTCCGAAATGTAGTGTTTCGTTGTAAACTAGGATACTTACTGATTCAACTCAGGTACAATAACAAAAGACAAACGAATTCTATAAATCAGCAAGTCGCTAGAAAGTCCTGACCTGAAACTGTTTCTTCGATAGGGTTAAACAAAAATAGTTTAAAATGTCATGAACTCAAATAATATGATCCTTTGTTTTGCAATTTATTATATAATACAATAAATCTAAATTCATCTAAATTGACGTCATTTTGCTGAAGATGTTTTGAAGATAGTTGTCAGCAAAGTTATGCCTAAAGAAGAAATTATTTATTCAATCTTTGTCTAGCTATAAAAAAGCTCAGATTATATTTTTATAAAAGTAATAAAAGTTCGTCTGTGTAATATTTACTGTTCCTTTTTAATTACCTGAACATCTTTCTGTCATAGCAATAATTATTGACTTATAACGTGAAAGTAGCAAAATAAGGTAACACAATTATTATAAAAAAACTGTAATATTGTTAAAAATGAATTGTAAACTTAATGAAAATTTCTTTTTATTTTTATTTTAAAAATAATCATTTTTTAATTAACATAATTTTAGTTCCAATATTTTATTAACAGTGTCCAACCTTTTGACAAATTTTCAAAGTTCGTGAAATTAAAATATGATATAAATATTTCATCGCTTGAAATTATACTAGAAAACCAGGAAAATATATTTTTAAATTCATTATCTTTATTAATTAAGAAAAGTTCTCTTCATTTATATTATCTGATAACATATTAAAAAACACCCACGTGTTTTCTATTTGATAAACGCATGTTCATTTATTATATTGAGTTTTGTGAATCAACGCCTACATAGAAAATTCATAAAATATATTATCTTTGGAAATTCTACTCAAAAAATAATGAGTGTAGCACGTATTATTTAAATTAACAACAAAAATATTTTGACAAGGAAGGATAATGTGTCATAAAATAATTTACACAAAATAACTGTTCTTTCTATCCAAAAAATCTAAGCAATTTAGAACAAGTTGAGATTTATTATGCACATATTTTTAAGTAGTATCTGTCATCAATTTTAATATGCATGGATTCCACCCTTCCTAGTCCTGCCCAAACTATTTTTTAATATCTTTTTATTCTTTTCTAAAACAAAAGGAATGTTGCAAACTGAGTAAAAAATAAAAAAATCTGTTAAGGGAAGCTCTGTCAGGAGTCTTTTTTATCTACATGAAAAACGGAAATGGTTTTTAAACAATTGACATAAATTGCTTAGCCTCTTTATTTCAGGGCACATATCGCGAGCTGAGTACTACAAGGTTCTAAGTGTCGAATTTTGGCCAAACTAAAGTAATAATAAGGCAGTCTACGTAGCGTAGCATTATCTACATGCTGTTTTAATGTGAAGCTGTAGTTTTATGTGACGTCACAAGATATCGTGGTTTCAACTTGATCGCCTGAAAATGCCGAAAAGCGAAACCCGGTTCGTTAGTGACAAAACTTGTGTGAATGTACATAGTCGTAATAATATGTTTTTTTATTTTGATAATTTTATTCCTGTATTTTTTTTCAATTATCTGATTTTGATTAATTATTTTTATTTTTCAGCACAATTGTGTTATTTTTTTTACCATTATGATGTTTTGTATTCTTGCGGTGTGATATTATTACATTTTATAATATTCACTTAGTACTTAATGATATCAAACACAAATCACGAAAAAAAAAACTCCTTTTCCTATGTATCCTCCATTTTTTTAAAATATATTTTCTCCAATAATAATGATCACATTAGACATTTTCCATAGAATTCTTTGTATTTTAATATCAAAAGTGCAAGTCTGTTTTTTGAATCACCTGTGTTATCATACAAATTTCAGTTAGAACCTTGTAGTACTGGTTGTTTGTTTGAAGTTCAGATGGACAAGGTTCTAATAGAAGTTTAGGTATTTCTAATTAACTATGAAGAACTATGTTTAACAATATTTTATTAATAGTTATATCATGTACTGGAACTATCATCGATATATAAAATCAAAAAGAAACTTGGAAACATTTACAATTTTCAAAATACAAGCATTCAAAATTTCAAATTCCCATATCATTTTTGGTGTAGCTGTCCACATAGAACCTTGTAGTACTCGGCTCGCGATATATGAACGGGTTAATTGCAAACTTATAACCATTGGTATGCTTTGTTTTAAGGGATGAATAGAGTGGGTGATACAGGATTTACACATCATGGACACCAATATGTAAATATAATAAAATTATACAAAGTGATTAATGTTTTCATTCGATAATTTATATTTCATACAGTGAATACAGTTGAGTACGACACATTATAGAAGAATAGCTCTATAAGATTGTAACGTGTAATACCCAGTGCAAGAAAATGCGGTGAGTAAATTAAATTAACTGAATCTATATTCGAAATAACTAGAACTCAGTTATTATTTAGTTTGATTGTTTCGAGAGTTTAATGCACTATCCATGTTGATTGTTTCTCTATCGTTTCGTAGTAGCAATGATAATAAATAATTGTCTGTACAAGTGGATGCATTATCCTTTGACACACCCCTGTTGCCACGTAAGCTAGAGGGAAAATGAACTCGGGACGAAGCCGTTATGTTATCGGTACAACACAAATTTCAATTATATCCAGCCGAGTGGGAAGTGCATTAAGTGCAGTATTGCACAATCGCACGCCATGCTGCAGTTATATCCACTATCAGATAAGTCTTATCGGAATTGTATAAACAAAATCGAAAAAGAAGAGCTTTTACTTTACGCATTTTCACTGTCAATAAAATGTTACTTAATCACGCACGCGTCTATAAAATGTCAACTTATGGGGAGGGTAGATTGTGATTTAAGCTTTTTATTATATAATAATGTTAGAAGCTTTTATAACAGTTAATTATTATTATTTTGTTTTTTTTCATCAAAATATAGAATTACCTCAGGTGGACCATGAATGGAAAAATTTACTCATGTCTTCTAGACTGGAAGTCCTTCCCAAACTGGTTTTAATAAGGACGATCTATATGGAGATGAATTACACTGCGGTGTTAAGATTTCATCTCATAAAAAACTTTCTGTCAGCAAACTGTACGCTTAACACATTTGAATGCATAGCAACCAGTTTTTTTCACGTATGGGATTATTGTAAAATTTCACTACCAGCCTAGTTTTTTTATTTGATTCACATTTTATATTTTTGTTGATTATTATTAAATGATAATAAATTCATGGTGGCTATTTAAATATTCAACAGTAGGAACTGAAAACATCAACTAATTTGTTTGATTTCAAACAGATAATTATTTTATTTTTTTAAACCATTTCCGCTCCCAACGTAGAGCAAATGTGTCTTTCTGAAATTAAGTGATTAGCAAAAGCCAGAAAGACACGTATTCAATCAGGAACAAGGGATAACAATGTTGCACCCAAATACGGACCCTCATAAACTCTTTTTCCAGGAAATTTTAGAAATAAACAGAGCGCAATTGAACAGTCTTCCGATCTTTAACGATCAACTGAACATGCCGGGCTCGCCCTTCCTATACCCTATATCAATATAATCATAAAACCTTTCCATATAACAAAAATAAGTATAATTCTTAAAACTACTCACCATTCAAATCTGTGGGCATTCCCATGGGCTAATCTTTTTCGCCAGCAATGGCTTTAAACTCAATGATATATTTATTTATTATATAAACACGAAATTCATTTACTAAGCGTCAGTTCAAGTTCATTCGTGCACTTGAACGCCTGAAGATGCCGAAAGGCGAAACCCGGGTCGTTAGTGACAAAATCTGTGTGAATGTACATAATTTGAACGATTCAAATTTAATGTTGAAATTACACCAAGCACTTTCAGTCGAAATCTTAGATTAGAAATAGTTTAATAAGAATAAGACAAGACTAGTGTTTAATTGATTGCTCTTGCTTTAGGTAATGTTATACGAAGCATAATTACTTTACACATTTTTTTTTCTAATACAACATATATTAAATATGATCTGAACCGGTTTCACTCATGCGAATTTATATACCTTATTTTTCATTTAAACGTAAATTATCTCACAAAAATATGCATACATGTTTTTTAAAAATAATAATTATGAAAAAACCGTCAACTGAAATATGATGGTAGTGAAAATTCATTGCCTTAAAATTCCATCTACTTTGGTAGTCGGTTCGAATGAAGAAAATAATTAGGCGATACAATCATTCATTGCTCAACTTAAACGTTTCATACTGTACCAAGTACAAGCCACAATATAGGAGTGGGCTTTGAGACTCTAAGCGTGGGCGTTTGTCGGAATGGAATTGTAAGAAATTAGATTTTATTTGATGTTGTTTTTTCTTATGGAGTGCTGCGCGGTATGGAGAAACAGTTGAAACCCCCAGGCAAACAAACATACCTCGAACATGGTGTTTTGTGCTCGCCAAAATGGCGTATTAATAATTATAGAAAAATAAATAATGCTTCTTGAATTTTGTAGACTGAAAAATATATAAAATTTGTATTTATATGATAATGATAAACACAGGAAAAAATTAGGATCAAAAACAGTTTCGTTTGTACACTGTACGCATGTGATAATGAAAACATATTTTCAAAAAAGTACGAATGATAAAGTTGTCGATTGTATAATATAATATACGCTTCTGTGAATACGTTGAAAGCTTAAATATTCGAATATTATTTTAACTATTTAAAATGAAAAAGCAAATATGTCATGACTTTGAATAGCTTTTAATTTTTTATATTTATACTCAAAATTGTCGATTTTAAAATATTAAAATTCTGGTTAAAGCTTTATAATAAACCGCAATAAAGAAACATAAAATTTACATATTAGAACTATTGACAATCAAAAAAGTATATTGTTTAGGACACGTGGCATATTGATAATAAAATAATAAAAAACTAAAATACGATGTAAGCATATTGAAAGTTCGCATATTTACTTGACATTTCAAAGAGAAGTATTTTTTGAAACCCACGCATAGTATTTATAAAATCCATGTACACGTTTATCTCAGTATTAAAGGTTCAAGATTTCTATTTTGATCCACATATTTCAAAATAAACAAAATTTGATCGATACAGTTATAAATTGTCTTTACTAAAGCAAAACCACTTATTACAATATTCGGTATTGTCTTGGAAAAGCTTATTACAAAAGATGTTCAGACATTTTTTATGAATGTAAATAAATTTCGGGTTTTTAAATGACACATACAATAAAACTGTTATATTATATAAAAAGAGCTGTCAAGCTGGAAATGGCGTCATCAAGCATTAGCTAAGCTCAATACATATTTTCAAAATGTTTCTTTAACCTTTTAACTGCCGCTAGGTGTACGTATGTGGTACTTATAATTATATTGCAAACATAAAACCTTCTAAATATATTGTTGTTGAAAATATATTATAGCTGTGTAAAGAGTGCGCCAATTTTGTCGTGTGTTCAACATATTTGTATGTTTAAAAAAACTGATTTAGGTTAGTACGCATAATTTTTATGACCGGCGTCTGGTGCACGGACAATTGTGCGCTTGAAGACGCTTATGGCAGTTAAACAGTTAATGAGAAAAAAACTGTTCCTTGCTTACATACATAAGTCAACGGTAGTCAAATTTGTCAATAGATATTGTGTAAACAACAGTATTTATTTATTGAAAGTAGTTGGTACCATGTTGACTGTAAGCCTAAGTAATTTACATGTATTTTACATAATCTTGTATAATACACTAAATGTAAGTGCCACCGGTTATCATTCCTATCACTCTCAGTTTCTCTACCTTGCAGGCGCAGTATTATATCGTGCGTTACAAACATATTACGCAAGACACATAATTTATATAGTTAATATAAAATCAGACATAAATAGTTTTTTTGATAATCAAGAAAAGAGATTTTAAATAAATTTAATGTTACTTTAAAATTTAGCATTACTAAATTTGAAACGGCATTAAATTTAGATGAATTATACTTTAATAATTTTATAACAATGAAAGTACTTGTAGTAAAATATTTATGTTATACTATTCGTCAGTTAAACATTGTATTATGGCTTTAATAAAGTCTAAAATGTTAAATATTATACAGTCAAAATCATTCCTTCCATAAAAAGATAGAAAACCGTTAGTATAACTCGCATATAGGTAGGTCTGAAACAATATAAATGTTTCATTTCCCGCATATGGTGAAATAAACCATATTATTGCAATAAATTTAAATACTGCGCGATATAAATGTCAAATAACCGAGCATAAATCCAGTTCCGACGCAAAAATACAGGTTTTTATTCGATTTAAGTATTTCGGTCCATTTAACTTTAATACAAGGCGCTATTGCAGCAATAAAATTATTTTAGTACCCTTATGCGAGATGTGAAATATTTGGGAATGCCTTTCTTGCAGTTTCTGCTTGTTTTAGCCCATTTTATATTGTATTAAAAACACCAAAGCGTGACTTAGATCAAGGAAAATCTTTGCGCCTGTCTAACTGTTGCTGAAAAAGTTATTTTTCAACCATTTCCGCTACCTAGTCGGTGCATATGATCACCACAAGTTTCTTCCAAGATTATTTATACTTGACGAAGTTCAAAGTAAAAATAAGTGCAGTTTTTAATACATCGATTAACTAATAAAAATAAGTGCTGGTCGAGTGTTCAACGTTGTTGGTTTCGATTATGGAAGTCACGGGTTCGAATCCCAATATTTTTTTATAAAATGATTTTCAATTGATTTATGGATCTCTGTATAAAGGCATGGATGTTTGTGATGTCTTGAATTCCCTGCTACCCATCCCATCTTAATAAAAGGCGTAGCGAGAGCGATAAGCTAAACATTAATCCTGTCCTAGTCCAACTTTCTGTGCCTACTCTTTTTGAAAAAATAGGATTTTTAATAACTGAAGGAACCGTTTCAGAAATTTCAATTAAATAGTATACTAAAAAAAGTATCACTTTTAGAGTGTTGATTGTCAATACTTGGTGAAAGGCATTATACTTAAACATAAAACACTCTTTTACACTGATTCTATATTTATTTAATATGATCAGGAGTCAGGGCCTGTATTGCTAATCACAATAGTATCTTTAAGAAGTTTTAAACATGTTTAATAATATTGGTTGGATTGGTATTTACTTGATAAAACTCCATTGTAAAAAAAAATGAAAACGTCCTGATGGGGTGAGCATAAGCAAAAAAGCTATAAACCATATTTATAAAACTAAAATAATTAATATTTTCTACTTATTATAATCCCCAGCTCGGTGTAATATTTTATATCTTTCTTTCTCTATAAATTTCTCTAATATATAGATATATATTTAAAAGGTGTTTGTTTCACTGTTATTAGTTTGACTTGGCTAAGAATAAATAGTCATTAATTAATGAACATACTTATCAGTTAAAAATTCTAATGATGAGCGAAATCGATCTTGATTCTATTAAATAAACATGACATTACTACAAAGAAGCGCTTAATTTTTTGATTAAAAATGTGTGTAGGTAAGTATTTGTAACTTGTTATTAGTGAAAAAAACGGTAAAAAAAAATCAGACATCATTGAGGCTCATACCTTAGGGTCTTAGGCTATAGTTTCCTAACCTTTTTGAACCCTTGGCCCTTCTTGAGTACCATAGTTTTCCGTGCCTCCCGTACCCATTTTCTATATAAAAAAAATAAGAACGATTTCAATATAATTTTCAATTCTTTGAAAATTTTGCTCGCCAGCAGATTTCAAAATTTTACCCAGGAATTTCGGATTTTTAAAAATGAAAAGATCGTGATCTTTTTGTTTTTGTTTTTAGCTTTTCATTAGTATTGCCAGTGGCTCTCCAAACTGTACTGTGGCTCTCCTTAAATATTTTTTTCTCTGTGGCTCCCTTAGGTCATTTCGCGGATGGAGGTGCGTTTTTTTAATTTTGGTTATTTTGTAAATTCGTGGGTATTTTTTTTAAATCTGGAAGAAAAATGTTCAAAGATATTTTTTTTCAATCTTTCAACTTTTCACTTTTTTATATAAAAAATAAGTATGGGGGCACGGAAAACCATGAGACTCAAGAAGGGCCACGGGCCCAAAATGGTTGAAAAACTGTACCTTAAACAATCGTGCAAAGCTTGGGAAACTCAAAATATTAACTTTTTCATTTAATCATGCTATTTTTTTCAAAGCTAAAAAAATTGCAAAAAATCATTTATTTTGGGGAAATTTTTGTTCACTTCATCCAATCCCGATGTATTATGTATTACAACCAACAATAATATAACCAATCCCG
This sequence comes from Himalopsyche anomala, assembly GCA_031772345.1. Classification (NCBI taxonomy): domain Eukaryota; kingdom Metazoa; phylum Arthropoda; class Insecta; order Trichoptera; family Rhyacophilidae; genus Himalopsyche; species Himalopsyche anomala. The sequence goes on from CM062838.1 coordinate 7,931,531, forward strand.
ATTATATTATGATACTAAAATCCAAAAATTACAAATACATTTTCAAGTTTTAATAAAATTTTAAGCCACCAACAGAATCGTTTTACATTAAATAAAAGCACAGGAAAATAAAATTGTATGCGATCATCAAGCATAACACTAACACAGTGCAAGCTTTTATTTGTGTAGTGGAGAAGTATTGCGTGACAATCACCGCGCGATAAATAAGGCTCTCATCCGCCGCCAAACTTGTGATTGCTTTGCAGTAAAGCCTTTATTGAAAGTGGAACATTAGAGCGATCGCTTTGAGTCAATTACAAGTTTCATAATGGCTGCCGGAAGTGCCCATTTGGCGCCACTACTGCAACAAAACTTCATCGGAAAAACAGATTACTAACAACATGGATACAAACAATGCATTATCTGTATCGGAAACCGGAAGACATACATTTGTCGTTCATTACTAGAAATGATTTGAAAAGTAATGATTTATGTCACTTTGTTGTTCAGTACATATATGAAATATTTTTTATAAATTGAATAAACTGAAAAAAAATATATACGAAGGCTGTAATATGTTATGATGTTTTAAAAGGATACTAGTGGTTTCAGAAATGCAGTATTTGTAGCTCTCATAAAAAACTTTTGAGTTAAAAAACTCGCAAACCGACAACATGATTGCAAAGATAGTTCAGATTTTTAATAATGAATCCGTTTCCTTTGGTTCCTTCAATATAATTTCCCGTTGATTGTCATTTTCAAATAATTGCTCACTTCTGAAGATCTCTTATTCTATCGAGTTTTGGATAATTTAATTGTAAACATACATTAGTTCTTCTATATTAAAGTTGTTTGAAGAACTATTAAAAAAGTGAAAAATTAAAAACGAACCAATACGAGACGATTCATATATCAGCCAACAAAAAAACACACAACGCTCTTTATTTTATAAGTAAATCATATTTTTATAATTTTTTAAGGCTGTCATTCATAGACCTTTAACATATGACCACATTATATAGGTATATAAGTTTTTCTACAAGAACTGCTACTCAGTTACTCAATTTTCCAAGAGAGTAAGAAAGGATAGAAAAATTGGGCTTGGATTAGACTATTGGTTAGCTAATTACTCTCGCTAAGTCTCGTTATTTTAGTTTTGAAAGAGTGAGAGGGAATTTTATATAACACAAACACCCTTGTCTTTGAACTGAAATCTATAAACAGATTAAAAACAATGCTGTTCGTACAGGGACTTGATCTCGTGAGATCCGTCACTTGAGCCAACGACGATGACCACTGCACCATATATATATAATAATTTTAGTAATATTGTAGATATATTTAGTTATTATTCTTCAAATTTAGCTCATATTATACTTGTTAAGTTATAATTTCGTTAAATCTGTTTTCAAATTATTCGAGTGATTTAATTGACCAAATCCAAACAGAATAATCTTTGTTATGGAATAGAGAAAGTAGCTTGTTTGTATCTACTGATATAAATATGCATCGTCACGAATCACTTGTTTTTGTATTCTTATACTGTTTTGCACAAATCAGTTGCGATGAACAATCAAATAGTAATTTATTAATTTTCCCACTCTACCACTAATACTTCGATAGCAGTTATTTGTTTTCATGACGCAGTGATACAATTCAAATGAACGATTCGAATAGTGCAATTGGCTCAAAGTCTTAAATTTGTATATCAGTGCCTTGTGTCTAAATTGGATGTTCAAATACTGGTACGTTTGCTCAAAATTCGATGATATAACACACACAGCAAATTGTTATATTCAGATTACGAAAAGAGAATTTTCGTTTCAAAGCAAATTAATTGAGCGTCTTGTAATAATGATATCGAAAATTCTCTCATGATAATCTTATTATATTTTTCTTTAAGTCAGCATGTTAATTCGCTGGTGCTTTAAAATTTTACTTTGGAAACACAAAATGGATGAGAAATAACAAAGCAGAGTATAAGCAGAAAATTAATTAGTTTAAACAATCGCTGCTGTACTAATTAAATGATAAGCAAAAAGCTTGTTAGTTCTCAGTATGTAAACTGAACGAACAGCATCTTAGGTACGCATTTTGAAGACGCTTTGTCCAATTGTGTGGGGTGCCTTACAAAGAAAGCTTTTTTAATTTACCTTACTGTTTGAATAAATACTGAGAGAAAATATTCTAAGCACGGGTTTCTAGAGCTTTTTGAGAAGTTACCTCCTTTCATAATGGCTGAGTACCATTGCGAGAGCAACATCAAACTCCCGTCATAGGGGAGTTATGAAAGTTTACATGAGTTTTCATATCTAAGTATATTGTTTAATTATCTGCGTAAGTATATTAACTTATCAGTATTGGTAGGGAGTAGATGCTAATTGTTTACACTAGTGACAAACAACCCACCGCCCGTGGGTCGTATACAGCCAAAAATAAAATTGATAATAAGACCTATGAACTCACCAAAAGTTTCGAAATACTTGCCAAATTCTAAAAAGCAACACTACGCTGTTGAAAACAGTTTATTGAAAGGCTGCGCTTTGAAAAGCTTTCAGGACCCACATCAAGTTCTTGTACTTATGTGTATCATAAAAATATGCATATGATGTAGAATCGACAACAACTTAAATGGTATGAAATTATTATATAGATGATTCATAAATTATGAATCATAATACTATTATACCAACTCCATTTTTTTCTTAAATCTACGTCCGCTCTCAATGTAGAGCATATAGCGTCCTTATGGAGGTGTTTCCTAAATATAAATATTTATTGTAAAATTTTGACGAGACAATGCCTGAGAATCGTTTTAGACCGAGGGCAGATCTGCTCGACGACCCACCGCATATTGTGTGTTTCGTCTAAAATTAATAAACTATTTAAGAACGCATCATGAAAATGACTCTATTTGGTTGACTTCCTTGTGTACTGTATGTGCACATTCAGTATGCTTTCCCTCATACTATGTCCATACATGTACGTATGTATGAGGGAGAGCATACAGAATTTGATTTGCAAATGAATGCGTACGGAGTCTCCGTGAATTGACTTTACTGAGGATTTCTTAACTCTGTAGCAATCACGCCCTTCCGTCAGCAACAATTTTAAGGTAATACAATTTTTCAAAACATTAGCGATAAAGGAGACTAGAAGAGCTTTGATTCTAACGCACCCTGGTACTTAAAGCTCAATTGATTTGATATCCAAAAAAAATGTTGATATTATTATCGAACAACTAATTTTATTAAATATTTCAGTTGGTTAACAAGACGCCATTATTTTTGAATGTAATCGTCAAAATCTCTAATAAGCGTCCACAGTTGCAGTCGTTATGTAAATGGTAATGTTGTTTTCGAACAATTTCTATGGCGTCCCTTTAAAAGTTTATGACTGTCCAACCAATTCAAAAGAAGCATTAAACCAACTGTAAGAGTACGTTAAACTCTTTTAAGCCTGACTTTAGCTTAACTATACTTAAGTTTAACTGATAAGATAAGGAGACAATTTAATACTTACTTAGCGAAATTTTAAGTGCATTTCTAAAATAATTCGCCTACCACTTAACTGAATAAATTTAATATGAGTTCAAATTATATTTTTCCGTACGATTGTATTTGTTGGTTTGTGAAAATTACAGGTTGGTTATACTGACAACAGAGGGGAGTTTCAATCATTTTTTTGTTCTTGATTTAATTTGCTTACAGATGACGTGTATCATTTTTTTAAGCTTATTTCTCAAGCTATGGCTTTTTGCAAATAATCCAAATTTTTGTTATGATTTTACCCACTTTACTATATAGGTTTCAAGTTTAAGTTAAATGAAACTTTCATAGGTGATTTTCGTGAACAGCCGTCTAGGATGGATTTTTGCAAATCAATGATTCAAATATGAAATAATATTTGTAGGACTAAAATTCTTTTTTTTACTCTATAACAATAGAGTTCTACCAAGTAAAACAAAGTTTCGTTGACTTTGTTACTATATTCAAATTATAAAATATTATATTCAAAGTATTATATTCAAATAATAAAATACTATTATGTACTTATTGCACTTTATTGAATATGAACAGACACGATTTCGTTCATGATGAGATTTTTCTACTGAACAGTTGAACATGATTGTCATGGAAAAATCGTATTGACAATGATAAGCTTTAAAATTACCTCCATACTATTCATTTAACAGATATATCTTTTCCTCAAATCAAAAGATAAAGCGAAAAATATTCAATCATTTTATAACAAACAAACATTAAGCTACTGGAATCTCGCAGAAAAATAAGAATAAGGCCTGCATCATGTCACATACACCCTGAAATACTCTTTACGACTTTACTATTATAAGATGACATACATACTCGTATATCATGTATATTGTGGAAGACGGTTAAGTATTCTTGTCATTAGGTAGTCATGACATAATTACGGCGTTGCAATAACGCCAGCACGTTCGTGAATGCATATTGCATATATGTGCAGATGATCCCGTATTATTGTTGTATGAATAGCTTCCGAAACCAATTTCGGTGGGTGATTACGTACGCCCAGTGCAAAAGTCTTTGTTTGTACGTATTAAAGATGGGGTGAGTATTGTTCAATTGAAATAACATTACCCTTTCCAAAAATATGTCACGATTTTTCAAATAAATGTTTTTTTCTTATTTTAACGATATTATTTATTTTTTGTGTTTAACGTTAATTGAACTTTAAGCTCAGGTAAGCTATTGTAAGATTTCTTCAAGTGTCTATTGCATTCCGTTTCCATCACTGCTGACAGAAAGACATAGTCGCTTCAGAGTTGATGAAACTACAGTGAAACCGGTTCACGTGGACACCATTTGAATTTATTTGAATATAATATTATTTATACCACCCCGCATACTTTGCATATACATAAATTCAATACATACAGAAGCAAGGGTCGTATTTGTAGTTATATTTTTTGATTTTTTTTAATTTATGGGGGTCGTCGAGCAGTATTATCTCGTCATCACTAAAGAGGTTAGATATCTTTGGGTTGTAATGTTAAAAAAATATATTTTGTTTAAATGAATCATCTGTCAAAAAACTGACAATCGATAACTGGTCCATCAATTGCTTAATCTTGATCTTCTATCAGTTGGATCTGTCAGTCACATTGACTTGGTTGCGTCCAGAACCCAGAACCTAGAGTTGACAGTATTTTATGAAGAGTGAATAAATTTCTAGTCAAAATCACTTGGTAATATATTTTTTTAAATGCGACCAAATTGTAAGTATTTCTTTAAAACATCAATATCTTTGTGACACTGTAAAATACAACTTTTCAGAATGATGTAAAACAGTAACGGGTGGTCGTAGGAACATAATATCTAAGAATTATATAAAAGATCAAAAGTATTTAAAAAGTCTTGCTTTGCAGTTGATGAGGAAAGAAAAACAGGATTAGAAAAAACACTTTCTTCATTATTTGTTTTCTCTGCTATCCGTTTTTTTATTGAATGTAGGGTAGATGGAAGCAGTAGTTGTCAAACTGTTTATTTTGTTTTATTTTTGAATAACAATATTACTTATGCTGGAAGTGCAACAGGGTGTATATAATTTCCACTTGTGTTCTTCATGTACTGAAATTTCACATTACCTATGAACGAATTTTTGATCCAATCTATGTATCCAATGTATTTTTTAGTTCTATCGGTGTGTTTTTACACTTTACAACAGGGGATACAAACCCCGTGCCCGCGGACGCCATGGCGCTCGCCAACTAATTTATCAAATCGTTAAATTCCTAGGATTTTGGATTTCACATTAATCGGTGAGCTAAAAAAAAAAACGAGTTTCTGGTTTTGAGATTTTTAAAAAATGTGGTGCTCGCCGCCCTGCCAATATTTTAGATTGGGCTTTAGGTTCCAAAAAGGTTGGTAACCCTAGCTCTACAACAAACAGAGTTTAAATGACTGAATAATAAGTCTTTTATAGAACTACAAGGTTCTAAGTTAAGATGTTTGACGAAACAAAATTAACCATGAATACAATTAACGGTACTGCAAAGACTTCCTCATTGTTATCTTCTTTTCGCAAAAATCTACACTCGCGTTGTGTTTAATTGTTCTGTGATAGTAACATCACACAAGCAATAATTTTTCTCATTTATTGGCACAGTTCGACTGAAAACGAATATTTAATTACTATTCCGGTGGACATTGAAAATTCTTAATCCCAATGATGGTCACCCAATATTGTAGCATTTGTCCGTAGGATAAGAGTCCACGCCGATTGTATTCTTGCAATAAAAAGTTCATAATGGTTTTGCAACTGCACATACCTGTAACTGGTACGAGTCTTACCTATTTTCTCTACACCAGCAACTAGCTTGACTCGTACCAACCCCCAAATACAGGGATTGCAATACCGGTCTCTACTATTTTAGTTGTTTATGCCAGCATTTCGTTTTTAAAAAATGGACATAATTTTAAATGAATAATTTCAGAAAACAAAGTGTTGGAAGACCGCAACTTAGGTGCATGGGAGAATAAGGTGTTAAAGGGTCTGCTCGTGTTGCAGGAGCACCTAGAGTAGTTAGGTGAATGAGGGATTGTAGTGAAGGAGATTGATCGTGTCGGGTAAGGTTCACCCCGGACTCTAGATCCAGAAGAAGAAAATGTAAAATATTTTAATTCACTTCATTTTTCAATAAAATTGTTCACAATCAATAAGTTTTTTAATCTGAACGGATTTGTTTCTAATATTGATGAAAGAGCTATATAGAGATAGAGAATGATAAAATTTATAACTACAATAAAATATCAAAGCTTGGCATTACAGTTAATTAATGCCAATTCACCAAATATTTTAAAGTGAACAAATTATACGAGATAAACTCGATGAGAATATTTTTTGTGAGTCTCTCGAGATATACACGAGGAGAATAATAGACATCAAAAACACCCATGTCTTATCTCTCAAATATAAATTTAAAAAATCTAAATTTGAAATTGACCTTACCGGGAATTGAACCCTTCTACTACATAATCGTTAGAGTAAGTTCTAACCAAACAGGCCACAGCAAGCAATAATCAGATTTTTGTAATACCAGTATTGATATTTGCAGAATCAGTATTCAAAATAAAATACCGGTTTGGATATATGTTTCGGGTTTTACAATCCCTATCGTCATACTGCATGTACTGCCTGTTTCTTACTGCGCAAGTTTGCCTATGGTGTGTGGCTTTTGGAAATGAAATTAGAGAGTCAATGGAGTTGAGTAGTTTGGCCGGAAAATGTTTTCCCACCATACAAAGAGTTTTTCCAGTTGAATCTGGGTGGATCAAAGCGTGGGACTAGATAAAATAAACATCTACAAAATATCAGAGCTAAACTTTTATAGAAAGGCGCTTGATCGAAGTATTGAAAAATATTTCGATATAATAATTTATAATCATGTTTATTACAATATGTAAAATAAATGTTTATACTGATTTTGCTATGAAAAATACCTTGGTACAAAAATATTAATAAAAACATCAATTATTTTTCCATGGCCTTCCTAAATGGTTGCATATTTTTAGTTATTTTCTACAACTTCATATCTTAAAAAATACAAGTTTTCAGGAGGCAAATAAATGTACTTTATTCTACCGCGATCATTATGGCTTTAAAAGACCACTGGTATGGTTTTGTTTTCAATACATTTGAGAAAGTTGATGAGGAAGAAAGCAAAGATGTTTTTATCCACGCCATTCTCTCCTTCATGCTAAGCATAGCAAATGGTTATATTATTTGCCAACGTTTTTGTATTAGGCTAAATAAAGCATGAAATATATTTTTTTTCGAAAGAAGGAATTAAAAGAATGTGTGTATGTGTGTTGAGTTATTGAATTCATTACATTACAAAATTCAAATCTGACAAAATTGCAATACCTGCTAGTAGAAAATAGACGACGATATGAGCCCTCGTGAGGTGAAGTGAGCCAACAAGCACAACGGTCTCTTTTCTTATTAAGTAAAATCACGTCTTTACTTTGTATTTTGGTGGATTAAATTGTTTTATTTTACGGATATAAAAATATAAAACTATTGCAATGTGTATTAACTGAAGTTTTACTTTAAAACGTGTAAAATACTACAACGCGTTTACCTTATTTATGTCTAAAATACCACTTGGCTTATTTAACCTCTAATGGACCCATATATAACTTCTAGTGGCGGCACCTCTACGAAAGCTGTTCAATAAAATCTGCGTATTGTATAGTAATAAAAGAAGTAAAAAAGAAGGTTGAACAAGACGAATATGAAATTGGTGTATCGCTCTCAATACTCCTCGCTGTCAGTAGCTAACTAAAGAAGGAAATTTTAGTTATCACGAACATCTACGTCTTTACCAGCGTGGAACCTGCTTGCGGAGCAATATTTATTTTAACATATTTTAAGCTTGCACAAAAATTTACATGGTAATAATAATTTGAAATTTTAGATTTTTTGAGAGATATAAAATACGTACATAAAAAATAAATACTGTTTACAGATGTTTGAGGTTCGCGACTAAAAGTAAAAGCGCCACACAGCCCCTACGACTAGGTTAACGTGATTTTACAGGCTTTAGTTTATATTTAGCGACTGTTGGAAATGTTGGGAAAATGAAAATAAATGTATCACGTAGAGAAATTGACAATTTCAAAATATTATTTATCGAATAAAAAGAGTTCTTAGATTTTTTTCGTAAAAGTATACCTGATGATAAGTTTGTGAAAAATGGAAAAAGAAAATGCGCTAACATCACTATAAGATCTTCCATCTTTATCATTTTGATGCAGATGGTAAGCTTCACCATCTAGTCGGGTCCTATGGCGCAGCGGTTATCGTTGTGGGCTTCTGTGCCGGACTTCACGGGTTCAAATCCAAGTACGGACAGCATTTTTTCGATCGATTTACTTTTATAACTGGGTGTAGTGAGAGCAATTAGTCAACTAATAGTCCTGTCCTAACCTTATCCTTCTATCTCTACTTCACTCTTTGAAAAAGAGAGGTTGAGCAACTGAGTAACAAACAGTTCTTGTAGAAAAAATCTGTTAAAATACCTCCATCAAGAGACCATAGGCTTCACATTGGGATCGGACATGGATTAAAAAATCGTCACCATCTCCAGCTGCATCTATTTTAAATAATTGAAAGTAAACACTTCGTTGTGATTTTATTCTGAAAAAAAGCAATGAATTAAATTTGTTTTATTTACTGTTTTATTAGTCAACATAGTATAAGAAAAATTTGGTTTGCATAGTAATCTGCTTTATTACTATTATATATTACCAAGTGTGCCGGGCCCGTGATGCAGCAGTCAACGTCGTTGGCTTCCGTGACGGACCTCAAGTTCAACCCCCAGTATCAAAAGCATTGTTTCAACCAATTTATCCGTATTTCCGTTCGAAGGTTTGAATGTTTGTGATGATTAAGAATTCCATTCTACTCTTTTTTGTCTCAATGCCTCGATCAGTCCACTCCAGTCACTAACCTCTAGCACTCACAAGTTCTGTGACACCATCCATCCAGCAAAGTCGCGGTCTTTCAATGCTTCGTCTTCTCTCAGGAATAGTAAATGTGAAACATTTCGTTGCTTGACATTCACCCATGCGAGATATATGTCCGGTCCAGTGTATGAATTGAATTTTGTTCAAATCTGATAATGTCTGGTGAAAGAAACATTGTTAGTTTCGTTTAAATTGAGTACATATCCCGTGGCAGGTTGCTCAATTTCTCTGAAACATAATACGTGACTTAAAAAGTTTTATCAAATCTATTACTTTTGTACGTTTTAAAATATTGGTTTCCTAATTTGCTTATTAATTAATGGGAATTATTAATTCCAAAATGTGCTTCGTCGTCATTATTTAAATACCTTTAACGTGTAGTTGACATTATTTAATTATTAGTACGAAATACTGCGTATTTTAATTATTATTATTATTTCAAACATGTAGCAAGGTATACGTGTAATTAATATAGGAAGATAGACTATCCAATTAACCGAAAGTTTCGACAAAACAGACAATGTAACTATTACACAATACAGGTTCCATCTATATTGCTTCACACCTACGCCTCTACTCCGGGGTTAATTAATGATATGATCTATTAAAATTTAGGAGTAAGCACTTCCTGGGAAATTCAGTGTCGATTAAAATTAATTGACAGTACTGTTTTAAAAATACTTCAATAGGAAAGATGTAAGGGTCACGCGACATCACGTCCAATATTTTTTTTATTTTACCTGATATTAATTTATTATGGATAAAAAATGTCGGTTTATTATTTAAATCTAAGTGGTTAATCTGACGATGTTGAAAATACGCAATAAAATATTTCGTTTTTTTTATACCATTCATATTTTAGTTATGTATTATTTCGATATATTTGAACGTCAGCATTCCCCTCCCAATGCAAAGCATGGCGATAGTTAATATAGCATCTAAACAGAAATTGTTTTAGGAGAACTGACTAACATTTATTCGTTCAACCTCTACTGTTTGAAAAGGGTAGGGATATATAGAAAGATAAGGTTACAGAAACTCTACATTTTATTAAATCCCTATAGCTTTCAAAATAAATTTAAATTAAAAGTATGCTATATGTTACTTTAAATTTTATTCCGTTTTAAAAATAATAAGTTTCAATCGAACAAAAATAAAATTGTTTATGTTCCTTATGAACAGTTTAAGCATAATATATTTTAAAAATGATCTTTATTTGTTTGTTTATAATAATATCACATAAACAAATAAAGTATTTGTGTTCAAAATAACTAATAAAAAGTGTGCCGTGCAGAGTTCAACATTTTGTAAGCTGGAATAACATCCAAGACGTATATTTGCATAGCGAAATTGAGATTTGAGCAAACAAATACTACTTCCAGAATGCTTTTATATGTGTAAACAGAGGTTAAATTCTACCTGGATCATTTGTAGGTTATATTAGCATACTCAGAGCAATCTTGCTATATTCCCTTTATTAAAAGTAGTGGATTTAAATTCATATAATGCGCATACTACCTTTATTTAAAAATTGTTTTTGTAACACGAAAATATTTAACTTATTTATTTTAAATGTTTTCCAACATTTCCTAGGTTCGAGATTACAAGTTCACGCATCGCTTACAGACTGCAACGAAGATGATGTTTTAAGTTTTTATCAGGATTATATTAAGAAAAATAAAACAATATTCCTTTGCATTTAATTTCCACTTACATTCATTAAGATCAGAACCGATATGTTGGATGTATTTTAGATTTTAAACGACTGATGATTTCTCCATTTGAGATGTCCGGTACCAAACACAGACAAATCAGTTTCACTTTATTTGATAGAAGAGTCGAAAGTTTGTTTGACTAATTTTCAACAAAATTTTAATGCGAATTAACTTTTACAACTACGAAAAACTCAGACACTAGACGTCAACTTACAAAACGTTAAACGTTTATAATCTAAACAAAATACTGAATGGCGTTAAGTCAAACGAACCTACTATCTGATGATACTACTTGGCTGGTATGATATCAAGGTTTCTGTTACTTGGTCACTTTTGTTAGTAACATCATGTAAAATTGATTTCCATACACCTGTAATACTAATTTCAGCTAAAACATAGCACACGCACTAAACTGTATATATTAAAATAACCGTAGAAAAGAAAAAAAGATGTAACCCACAGTTTTTTCAAAATATCAGGAAAAAAGATTTAAAAAGGTTTTTAAAAAATATATATTATTAGAAAAGTCAATTAAAAACCAGTCCACCGGTCTCCATGCATTTCAAGGTTGTGTCCATATTTCATAGTTTCCCTTTGGCCCAAAATCATCAAACAACGTTTTTTGTGTCTCCTGTAAAAAATATATATGTGTAGGTTACGTCCTTTTTCTTTTGCATAGTCGATATATAATAATACTGGACGTCTCATTTCTTATCTTTTTTCACAATATGAAATTAAAGAGTTTTTTTTCAATACAATTAACTTCAAATTTCTATTTCATTGAAACAAAACACGTTTTACATTAAGTTTTTAAAATAATGGAATATGATTTTTTGTTTGTTATATAAATCATTTCAAATTTACTATACTTACCCTTTCGTATTATAATATCATGTCAAACATTTCTCCTTGTGCTTAGTAAAACGCCTTCGTAACAGGAGACTGAACAATTTTACTGCTAACAAATTAAAATATTTAATCGTACTGAATAATTATTTGGAAGTTCTGACCGCTGTAAAGCGAGACTTTGCTCGGATTCTCTCGCATTAGTTGAACAAGTCTATGATGTAACTCAACGTTACTGAAACATTAAATACACGATGTTAAGCGACCAAACTAGATCGTAGCTGCTTACAATGATATTACATAAATGAATTATTCCTTTCTTTACCGAATTTGAGATGAAATAATTTTTACCACAGGATATTTTTTAGCTTATTTTATGTAAAAAAAATATCGCCTGCGTTGGTGTTTCTCATAACTCATAATGATTGTAGATTTAGACATTTATTCGTTAAATTTTAAATATTTTATAAAACGGGTACCACTTACTTTGAGAAGTAAATGATTGAAAAATATCGAAAAAGTAAATCATTTTTTTTGTATTGACTACATACACATTTATTTGATATGAACAAGACCGGTTTTATTTCTAACAAGCATTTTCATCTTTAAAAGTGAACTTCCAACTGATCAAGTTGATTCAGTTGAAAATATGTGTGATTGACGAAACCAGTTCTGATGAAATTTTAACAAAATAAATTAGCTCGTCAAATCATCAGAAAAGCGATTGGTCGATGTTTTTAAATTAGTGTACATAGTTTCAAATTATTTCAATATTACAAGTGGAATTATTGAAGTCAGTATGATATAACTCAATTATTATTGCAGTTTTTAAAAATATTCAGAAAGATGGTAAAAATATATTTTATGTATTTCAGAAAGTTATTCGATTGCGAATGAAAACACTCTTAAGTCGTTTCTTATAGACTTCTAAAGTAAGGAAAACAAAATAAAAAACGTTTAAACTAAGCAGTCTCGTGATAATCTCTTCATGATGATATTTTCATTATTTTTGAATGAAAAAGTTTGAATAATTTTTTAAATCATTGAGTCAATTGAATTTATTTTAATCATCTTTAAAAAGTTTGAATACAAGTTAATTTTTTAACATATATAAACATTTATCAAGAATTAACAGAATATTAAAATTGTAAAATGTTACGAATCTAAAATATTGATTGTAGTATACATATCAGGGGCGTATATTGAGGGTGTGCAAGGTGTGCGCCGCTCGCCCATAGCGACTTTATCATAAAGCGATATATTTAAAATGCACTTGCAAGCGGCAGGGAATCGTATATGAAATTACTCAAGGCGTTCAATACGATTGCCGCTCGACTAGTGATCCCATAAAGTAGCATACAGTTGACCCGCCTGCGCAGGCGTCGCGTCAAAGTCATGTTTTTGTTTGAAATTTCAAGGACCCAGGACGATCTCTTTCATTCAAGCTCACACGTGTTGTATTGGTTGCAAACTCATAGCGTTGTTAGGCGCGCACTAACTCCCAATAAGAAGCTATCGAAGTACACAAGGCCAGACTGTGTAGTCTAAATTTAATTTATGTAGAACAAAAGGATGCTCGTTGAATTAAAACAGAAAGGCACGTTTTACGATAGTGTAATAAAAAAATTCATATCGTAAAAGCGAAGAATTAAGCACAAGATGAATTGTACAAATAAATAAAAATAAAATTCATGTTGAAAAAATATGTCATTTACACTTTACAGCACACCCTACATCAACACCCACCGTACGCCACTGATACATATATGTATATCTGTGGTTAAATTTTTGTTTAATACTGTACTAACAAACAGATTCCTTGTTTATTCCAAATTCACTTACAATATGGAGTATTGTACATATATCAGTCACAACATTCTTTTCAGAACGTTTGAGAAAAGATCGATGAAAAAGATCTGTCAGTGATCGTTGACTAGTTACTCTCTCTCTGATCTATTATTAGTATCAGATAACAAATTAATATAAAGAAAAGTAACGTCTTTTATTTGACATTCATTGGATGAAAATCCATAAAATATAAAAAAATAATTTTATGATTTTATCATCTTAAGGAATGAGACTTTAAAATCTTGACCACGCTGATAGACAACCGAAAAAATCTTGATTGAATATAAGTATTTTTATAATTTACATTGGAGAAAAAAAATATGTCTACAGAAACAAATTTTATTGCTTATTTTTTTCATGCCTGAAAAACATTTGATTGAATAATAAAAAGAAACTCTTCAAATTTTTTTTATATTTTGTAATATGTATTTTAATTTTTTTTCGGTGAGCTTCAATACTGTGACTTATTTAATCACATCACTGGCCATGCTCAAAGTTTGTCACAAGACATGTGTTTATTTTATTTATTGTAAAAACAAACTTTCGTTCTACGTAGCACTATCTTATTCAAATTTGGCATTGATTTTATTGGTTCTCCTTGAAATAGTTACAAGTTTTACAAGAAGTTGGCAAAATAAAATATTTGATACGAGAAACTCTGCCAGAAAGTTATCTTTTGCCTCATCGAGTGACGATTTATCGTTTTAGCTCCCCAGGGCGATGCAGTGGGCAGAGTTTTCCTGTTATAAATCGTTGTGTAAAGTATCTGAAACAAAAGGAGTTTTTTTTGTGAATTGCATCACTATAAAAGACAATTCACAAAGATATCGGTCAATATAACTTTTTATAAATGTGTCACCACTGGACTGTTTTTACCGTTCTCCGGTGCTATATTTCAAATTTTGAAAAATCTACAGCACGTACTACTTATCCATATTTATTTTATCTCGCGTGGAATGATTATTTACTTTAATATTTGTAAGTCTGCATTAATTCTTTATACTTTCATAGGTAAAAGAAAAAAGTTATTTTGATAAGCTATGATTACCCAAGTTCAATAGAACAACCTGAAAGTATCAATACACAGCGTCAAGAATATTAAATTTCTTTTGATGTTTTGTGTATACAAATTTTACCTACTTCTTATTTCTATAATCTTAAACATTTACTCATTTTGAAAGGTTTTCTTACGTTTTATTACCCTATATATCACTTTGTATGCTGAGATAATTCAAGTTATCTATTTTAATTTGACGATTTTTAATAATTTAAAATGGTTATATTGATCGGATAGAACTACCGTAAAGATATAATTATGTACAAAGAATTAAATTTATAGATTATTTACGTTATGACAGAGTTGGTTTCTGTGGATTTTTAATATTTACTTTGCGTATAATAAAACTATTATAGATTACGAAATGTATTTCTTCATTACAAATTATTTTTCTGAAGAAAATAAACCAACGGATTATCTTTAAAATCTTTTCTTTAGTAATAAAACATAAATATCTTAGTAAAACTGCGACTAGCCGCGTTTGATAAAGCAAAGTGACGATTGTTGGGTAAAAATATTAAGATTCATTTGATTGTCTGTACTTATTTTATCATTTTGGTAACTAAACATCATATTTTTTTTAACTCTCGCTAGTTTATTTTGATGAGTTAAGTACAGCTATCATGTTAAAATTTCATTACTATGCCACAGACCCAAAATAAGAATAGTCGTTGTTATATTCAAGGAGGAAAGAGAATTATCAATAAGCCCTGGTTAACCGTGAAAGATAAACGATGTTTCGATTTTTTTACAACAGGCAATAAACCGGTTAACCGGTTTTGACTTAAGACCGGTTGGAATCTCTAGTTCTGAAAGTATATCTGGATCCCCTGGAGGTTGTAAAGAAATCCATTGGACTAATCAGGTTGACATTACGTATTTTACAAAAACCTACTTTTGAAAAAACCGGTTTTCGAATGTCAATACTGTTTTAAAAAAAATGGATAATTCAATTAAAATAGCGATAAAAAGTACAATTTTTTAAATGTTGTTGATTTATATACATAATAATACACAACAATAAATTATTTGGTGTTACTTTTCAGAAAATATGATTTAAGAAAACACAAAGCGTCCAATGATCGTTTTGAAACAAAATTTCCTGATATCGAAAATACCCTTTCACTGGATAATGATGTGGAGCATATGGTCTTTAAGCGATCAAATAAAAGACCCATTTTTTTCTGTCTTTTTGTTTATAGACTCATTTATGGTAAATTCGGCACTACCGGTTACGAAGTTGAAAAACCGGTTTTCGAATGTCACAAATTTAGCCAAAAAAACCGGTTTTTGAAAACCGACAAGCCCTATTTGGCATGGAGTGAATCAAAAAGCTACATCTACATATTAAACTGTCACTACCGTCACGTGCTGAGTATGTATGTGTGAACTGTTTTTATTGTTTTAATACTCAAAACTATTTCTTTAATTTCGAAAAGTGTCTTTAAAAACTATTGTGACATGATCATTAGTAAGATGTTGAATACATCTGATTCAACGCTAACTTAATTCGTTAAGTATTATTAAAATGTTAAATATTTATTGCGTAAAATATGAATAAAATGGTTTTTTTTTTTTAAATTAATTTAACTTTAACTAAGCAATTATCAAAACTTTTCTCGTCAAAAAAAAAATCATTTTTAACGTAAAAAAAAATGGTCAGACCGAAAATGTTTTCAATTATACGATGGAAGTTTCACTTTATGAATAATATTATACTCTTTACTGAAAACAGTAAACTTTTCAAATCAAATTTTGGGCAGTCATGCGTGAAATAAAGTTTTATAAAACAAATATTTATAACAGGCAGTTTGAGTGACTAAAAGTTTGACTCTGAAAACAATCGGCGAATATTTAAAACAAGAAGTTATTTATTATTCAAGTAGCACAGGTATTCGGGATTAAATTAAAAATATATATTCTGGCATAAAATATATCAATGAAAACATTTATAGTTTTTATTGAGTAATGGATTATTTAAATGAAAAAAAGATCTAATTTATAACTTATATATATAATATTTATAGGTTGCCTTTGACTTACGACTGGGATACGTTCCTATCCTTACTTTGATCGCAGGTCAAACCGGTCGTAAGCTGAGTTTCAAAAAAACATGAAAATACATAAACTTATTTAATAGCATAAAAAAGGCAATCACTTAAGAACAAATACTTTTTATAATTACTCGTCATATTTTACGTAAGTAAAATATGTTGGTAAACCAATCAGTAGGAGAAGAAGCAGTGATAGACTATATAATAAATATTCAATTTTAGTTGAGCTTCTTTCTTTTTTATTAGGTTCACTTAGCAAAAAAAAAAAAAGATTTTTCAACATGTTCACTGCAAACAGCTTAACCTAATTTATAATAATTAATGTAAAACTAGTACAAAAAATGCTTTCTTTTTTAACATAATCGCAGCCCAAGAACTATCTTTATTATGTGAAGATTTTTAAGTAGAAGTAACAATAAAGTAGTCTTGTAAATAATACTTTTGATTAACTTAAAACCTGCACTAAGAACCTTGGAGGTCTCGAGTCTTGTAATGCCTTTCCACCACGAATTAACAGTTAGCACATTAGGAGAGATAATTTGTAATTGTAATAGTTCCCAGTCAAAATTAATATTTGCTCTATAATAAGAGGGAGCATTTGTTTGGACGAAAGGCCACATTGAGGAATTCAAAACGATCAGAAGACGACAAGTGTACAATACATTTTTTAGATAAACATACACTTTTTATTATTACAAAAAGGAAATTAAAAAAAATAACAAAGAATTAAATGGGAGGATTAGAACTGTTTAACATCATTAAACATTTCTTTAAATACAGGTGCTTATTTAATGGTTGAGAATGCAGACCTTATTTTAGAAAAAGGATTATAGGTTGGTAACTAACTGGCAACCGAAAAATAAGAAAGTTCCTAAAGCTACTTTTTGTTGTTGTTCAAGTCCTTTATCGCAAAAAGACATTGATACTGAAACCATACGGAACATCATGGCGTATTTCATAAATTTGTTGTTCATCAACATGTTACGAATATTTCATGAAAAATTTTAAGACACAAAAACAAGTGTAAACAAATAATCAAATAGGTAGTTATCAGTCTATCCCTTTAAACTATTTTCGTAAGTGCGAAAAAGATAGCGCTCGAATCATAATATTATAATTTAATCAAAATATTTCATCAAAGAGTTTATATTAATTAATCAGACAGCAGCGAGGCTGAGGTAATTTCAAATTTCTGAAATTATCAATAAAGAAGGGCTGTAACTCTATAATTAATAACTGAATGTTTTCTGAGAATTTTGCTTGAAATCTATTTCGGTTAATTAAATAGCTTAAAATAAAGTTTCCAGATTTAATTTGGTTTTTGAAGAAACAGTTGATATTTCAATATAATAAATATGAAATCTTTCAAGTAGTAAATATTGAAAACTTACTAAGAAGCAAATGGAGTGGTATTCAATAACGCGATGAATAGTTTGAATCCTCAGATAAATTAAATTAAGGGCTTATGTCAAAGGAAACCGTATTGAAAAGAAAACAATACAGTTAGTTACAGATGAAACTTGTACTCAATAATTCATTAATGTTTTTATTATAGACAATAATTAAAAACGAAAATCAATTACATGTGATTCAGCTAAATCGTGCTAACAGTTAATGAGGAAATGGCCGCACATTTTTAAGGGTAAGAAATAAAGTCAAAGAATTAACAGATGTTTAAATTGATTAATGATTAGTACTGTTATAAAGTAGATATCAAATTTTATGATGGTTTATTTAAAATTTCAAAAATATGTGCAAATTTGTATTTTTAATTTATTGCCAAGAACTTTTGACAATATTTTTTAATTTTAATTTTTAAAAAAAATATTTGACATTACAGCTTACGCCAATGCGTCAAATATTTTTAAAGTTGAAAGATCATACGAGATATACTCGATGAGAATTTTTGAAAGTCACATGAGATTAACTCAAGGAGAATTGACTTCACAAACACCCATGTCTTAGATCTTAAATTAAAATTGAAAAAAATCAATTTCGACATTGACCTTACCGGGAATCGAACCCGGACCCACCTGATCGGTAGAGCAAGCTCTTACCAATTAGACCAAAGCGGGCGACAATAGTTAACAATTAACCATACAAGTACGATGCAAATAAATGCTACAGATTAAATTTTCGCAGTGACTTAATCGAAGCATCAAACAGTAAATATTGGAGACAATGATGATACTCATCCAACTATGTTTGCGACTAACCAGAATTCAAAATAAATAAAGCTAGGTTAAACCATTTTTATTCAGCATTGATTGTTTTATTTGAGTGAACTTTTTTTTACTGACTGAATATAATGTTTAAAAAGGACTTAACAAAAAAATCCATATTTTCGATTGAATTGGAATTAACTTGATAGAAATCCATTATAATAATCTGAAAAAATATCAATGTATTTTAATTCAACAGATTTTGTTTTAAAGATAGTTTATAACAATTTTGGCTCACGCTGTCGTCAACTAAGATAATAAATGTACTTTATACTGGCTAAGAAGTGATACACAATACATTTTCTTAACTATTCAAACATTCTAACTTATATATATTGAAAAACACAATATTAAATGTATTAAATTAACCGTGTTTTTCGGAACAATAATAAATTGTAATTAAACACATTTATATTAATTTCATCGATTATCTATAATATATAGCTTTTGCAACTGTCGTCCCACATAATATAACCAACGAGAAGTGTTAAAAAAAGATAATCCAAATTAATATTAAATAAATTAGGATTGTCAATTAAATTATGTCAATAAAAATAAACATTAAATGCAATGAATCAATACCCATTTCTACTTCAAATTATCATTTATTGCAATTAACCTATTCAGAAAGCGGAGAATTAACCTAGAAAAAACGATTAATTTTTAGTACTTTTCAGATCCCATAATTTTTCCCTAACACTTTTTTAACAGGCAGGCGTGGTGAAAAAATACTATTTAAACTATTTTTCGAAAGCTCGAGCAAGTATGTTATTATTTCCCCTTAACACATTCAACACAGCACTCTGCATATGATGTTTGTCTTAGCGCTGTAGCGTTACTATTAACACAGTAATATTCTGTTAATAACCAGTTGAATTTCTATCGATAGTCATTGAAACAAACGTAATACGGCATAATTTCCAACCGCGCTTACTAATGTGAAATTAATTGGCCCGAATTTCTGCACGAGAACTTCTACAAGCTTCATATCATATAAATTATTAAACATGCATAATATTATTCCAGCCATGTTGTATATATAACATATTATGTAAGATAATATTGCGAGTTGTGGTCGAGTGGTCAACATCATTGGCTACAATGACAGTTTTTATAAAATTAGTTTCTGTAACCGTAACACGTGCATCTTTGATATAGTGATAGTTGATAATTTTCGAGTTGCTTAAATTTAAATGGTAAAACAATTTTTTATATAAGTTTTATTGACCATAGTAGTTTGATAAAACTATTACTTACAAATGCAATCGAAGACTATGATTCAAGTAAGTTAATAATATATTATTGACATTTATATTACGTTTTGGGTTGCTATGGCAACGACTAACTAAAATACAACGGGATATTAACTAAAATATGGCTTCTGGTACGAATGTCGTCTTTTGTTGTTTTCTTGATCATGATTTGGTTTTGCACATCAATAAATTGGATTTTTAAAAATTTAAGTCTCTTATCGTTCCTAGAATATGTAGCTTGGTAAAAAAGATTCAATGCTTGCTTACAATTTTATTTTTGCATTTTTATAAACTATTATATATGAGAAAGTTGAGCCATCCAATTCAAGTTAAAATTACCAAGTGTAGAATAAGTTAAAAAACAATATGTGTTCTAAAAAAGAAAAACGCTCATTTTCAGTTCCTGATTTAAGGAGAAAGATAAAAAGCTTCAATTATTGATACTCTCAATTGACCTGGTCAACTACGCGGACTATCTACAAAAACAAATTGTATGGAGTAAAAAAGGTTAACCCTTTTTGTGCTAATTTCACATTTTATATTAAGGTCAGAACTGGTTTCGCTCATTGCAAAGATTATGAATTGATATAAATATAAATCGAAACAGGACTATTTTTACAAAATTATGTAAGCTTTAAAATAAGACGTAACAAACAATTGGCTAGAGAAAGATACTTTAATTTGTTTCATTATTTATTTTCACATTTCTTTGTAACATCTTGTTATATGACTCACTTTATTTTGTTTACATAATCTTGAATAGATTCATATTTTTATCAGTTGATAATTCTAACAATGAGCGAATTCGGTCATGATATTAATAAATAGTGTAAAGTTAGTACAAAATGTGTTCAACTTTTTTTCTCCATGCTTTTGGCTACAATTGCATAAATCTTTTTAAAAATAATAATTAAACGAGCTTTAAGCTTACGGCTTCGAGACTGAGAAGTACACAAGTGTAGACACCACAAGGCTACGGGACCGAAAATAAGTAATCAGTATTCTTTTGTTAACATAAAAGTTTTAACCTATTTTCGGAGAGATTGTTGTTTGCGTTTAGTTTTTGTGATTTAATGAATAAACCGTACATGAATAGAATAGAGGAAAAAGGCACTGCATTCATAAAGGGTTCATTCGTAATTGGTTTGAAACGAACGAAAAGAACCATTTAAACTTTTCTGTTAAGATTTTAGCAAAGACAAGAGTGGACAAAGCTCACTCCGAGACAATAAATTTCTTGGCCTTTTTACTTCAGCACTTTAATAGAGCTAACGTAGTGAATTATGATCTCAATCTTTTTTCAGGATTTAAAACGTCTTTGCGGATTATTTTTTTAGGGTTGGTAGCTAGTTTCAAGTAAACTTGTCACCAACCTAAGAATATTTATATTCAGCAAGATAGAAATAATACATTTAAGGCTTTACTGTTACTTAATAATAGAGGTTTATATTGTTTCTGCATATTTTTTGCAATAATGATTGATTGGTTGCCTGCTCCAATCATCTTTCTTCTTTTATTTGTATCCTAGTGCTTGACAGTCATAAAAATAGTAGCGGCTATATTTTATAATGCCAAATAACGATATAAATCAACAGAAATTAATTCAATTCTTGATGAAAGCGTGCCCATGTTGTTCTCGCAGACTTCCATATCTAGTTACTTTATTTCTAAATTAAGCAAGAGTTAACAACATATTCATTACTTCTTTTATGAATATTTCCATCCCATTATCATTCAAGTTTGTATTTACTATGCGACGTGATATCGAAATTTATTCCATAAAAAAACTATAACCGCTGTGAAAAGAGTTTGTTGGCTTTTATTCTATAAAAGGCAATGTTATGTGGATTGATTTCATTGTTTGAAATTTAATTAACGTGTATTTTAAACGAAACTTCATTTTTGACTAATTGATTTTGCATATAATACTCCTCGCATTTCCACGTTTTTGTAAACCTCAGTCAGAACTCGACGACTAGGCTACCCCAAAAGACGTGGGTAGAAGAGATCTAGGAAGAAATGATGCCTGCAGGATAGTTGTGGAGTCAAATATATACCAAAATCAATCATTGTTTCAACCAAACAAACTTACAAATATCTCCATACCACGTGAAGGTTTTAAATTTCTAGACCTTTTCGTATTATACATTTTGCATCTACGTGTAAGTTTAAGGATAAAACATTATTTTTTAATAATATGTTATGTATTTGAGGTACACAAATACATATTGGCAATATAAGCAATCTGATCAAAAACAAAACAGTATTTTTTTCTTGCTTTCCTTATTTTTAATAACTATTCCCACTACGCACAATAAAAGTAATTAAAATATTATATGTATCAGAGAGCAAACAAGAACTATGTTTACTTTAACATAAGGGAATAATTATTTTATTATTGCCTCTATTCTCAGTAAAACAAAATTTATGACATTGTAGACCGTATTTCAACGTTTCTACTGTATTCGGGGGTAGGTTTAGCCTTATTCCAAGCGGGAATTAATCCTGTTTATCCAGGTACTTGTAAAAGGGTTGGAGCTAATATTTTGCAATGTCAGAATAGGCTGGGAATATTTATTGCACGTGACGCACACGCGGATTTATAAATACATATTCTCGAACATAATATGTAAAATGATTATAATTAAATGAAGATTACCCCAAATCTGAAGCTATAGAATATTTATAGTGAAATATAATCATTGCCTACGTCTTAATTTAATATAAAACCTTTCTCCGTTGTAAACTGCAGTATGAAACGTCATTTTCTTATTTATTCATACCATAATATACATTAATATTTCCAAGCAATATTAAAAATATATATATTTATAACAAAAACACATTGTGAAATTTTATGAGATTAACAAACTTATATTCCGCATTTATTTATTCATTGCTAATATTTTTTACTTTAAGCGATTAAAAATCTATAAATTATTACAAACTGTTAATTATTTTGACGTTACTAATATTATTTATACTGACATTCAAAAATCATTGCCACCGTTTTGAAAAGTATAAAATATTTTGAAAATTGAACAGAAAATTAAGATACTTTCGATGGATTCGGCGGTAACTTTGTGGATGTTCATTTTAATATAAAATAAAAATAACTTTGATTATTCCACGTATTGTGTATCAAAATGTGACACGTGTTTCGCCTCTTTCAGAGGCATCCTCAGACAACTACTTTCGCAAATGTTTGCTTAAGTACGAATTTCGTACTTAAAGTTCGTACGAAGTTCGTACTTAAGCAAAAATCACATTTTGATACACAATACGTGAAATAATCAAAGATATTTTTATTTTATATTAGAAAATTAAGATACCAATTGTAAATTATATAAATGACAGTGTAAATTACGTGCAGTAGTTAAATTTAGAAAAAAGGATGATTTATTAAAACCTCTTTTTATTGATACAAAATAATGTTGTTTTGAAATTCATATGTTATACCCCAGTTTCTGAACCGGGTGCCACAGCATGTTCTAATGGGGCCTCGGGCAAATATCCATAATCTCCCAGGTTTTGAAAATCGGGCAGTGACAAAACATTTTTAAAATTTTTGTTAGAGCTAAAAAAGCTCACGTGTATTTTTATTTTGGGAATTCCTCAAATTCCTGGGTTTTTGAAATTGAAAACACTGGAAAGAGCTTAAAAAAACTCTCGCGTCTTTTCATTTTGGGAATTCCATAAATTCCTGGGACAAATTTTTAAATCTGCCAGCGAGAAAAATATTAAAAGAATTGAAAACTATTTTAGATTCTTTCAATCCCCGAGTCTCGAAAAGCACGAGACAAAAATATGAACTCGAAAGGTTCCAGGGACCCAAAAAGATTAAGAAACTTTACTTATACGATAAAAAAAAAATGAAAAAATAGCTCAGTACTATTGTATTTTTTATTAGTTGAATACTCTCAGGTGCTGAGCGTTCGAGCTTTGCTTACGCGTTGTAATAACAACTAAACACTGGAATGAATTTTAAATGGATCTCAATAAGTTTTATATGTCTGGATTAATGCATTTCATGATATATTTTCATTTTGTATAAAAAAGAATTGAGAGTTCCACTTCGGTATTTTCAACCATTTATGCGTGTTGTAAAAAAATCAGTTACGTGCACTTAAATGTTACCTTATAAGTCTGCTCACGTCCACGACGTTACCATTTTCTTTTTGCCTTCAACACCTGATCTCTTCGTTTAACTTGGCTTTCTTTTCATGCAAAACTCGAGAAGAGCAAACTTTGTCCGATAGAGCAACTTGCATTTAAAAGTCCAGCAAAGGGAAAGAGCAATATTTCTCACAACGGTATAGAAAAATATTACTAACTAACTTTTCTCTGCAAGGGAAGTCGAAGCGTCGGAAAAATACATCAAAACACCTGCTACACTCTGCTTACTTTGTTATGTTTTTTCCACATCAATAGATTTTAAATATATTTTTTAAATTTAACATAAAATCTTTGATTAAGTTTTTTAATCTCAAATAAAATTATCACTGTATAAAATATTACATTCGTCACACAATATTGTTTTGAATACCAATATTAACTTAACAAAAAACACAATATTCCTTTGTACTTAATTTCCCACTTTTACTCATTTCCAGCATTCTCCAAAACCTTTTTTGTGTACAAATAGCACTGTTAAATTTTATTTCTTATCAGTCGACAATGCTCGCCATGAGCGAAACCGGTCCTGATCTTAATAAATAAAAGTAGAAATTAAGAACAAAGGAATATTTTTTATTATTAATATAATGCCTTTCCACCAAGTATTATCAGTGAACACCCTAAAAGTGATAAAAATTAACTTTTAAAAGTTGCTAATTATATTATTTTAGTATATTTTTTCATTCTCCAAACACCAAAACATATTATTTTTAAATAGTGAAAGAAAAAATAACAATACAGGGTTCAAAATTTATCTTTAAAATGATGTGTATAGTTTTATTATAAAACAGAAAACAATATTTTTATTTATGTTAACAAAAAGTATTTAAATTAAGTCGTTAATAAAAAAAACATTCATTTCAACCCGAGCTTTATTTGAGTACATTTTACATGTTGGAAGGAAACAGTATTTTCATATTTATAACTTTGATATAATATAATTTTTAACTTTAATATAATAAGATAACGCCAATCACAATCAAAATTGATAAATAAAACGAAGGGTTCATTGACCCAAAAGCTTGAATGGATTTATGTTAAAGTCTGTTGTGTTTTAAATTTAGATGCATACATCACACAACAACATTCACAAAATTACTTCATGTTCAATAAATTTAAAAAAAAAAATGAATTTGCTCAAAGTTGTATCAATATCGGACGGTTCCACAATTGATGAGCCATTCAATGGTGAATTATTATTTAACAAAACCCTAAGTTATTTATCAAAATTACTCCTTATTATTTACTTTATGTTTTTCAATTGCAATATTTAAAATGAAATATCAAATAGTAATTTCAATCCCAATTGTTTTATTTAAACTATTTTTGTAATACCAGTATTGATATATTTTACTGTTAAAATTTCGAGTGGTGGATGTGTCATAAAAAATTATGGTTATATTGAAATTTATGTTTCTTTTAATCCATGTCCGCTCCTAAGTGAAGCATATGGCCTCATAATAGAGTTATTTCAACAGATTTTTTTCTGCAAGAACTGTTTATTACTCAGTCACTCAACCTCTTCTATCCAAAGAGAATACTATACGTCAGAAGGATAAGGCGAGGACAGGACTATTGGTTATCTAATCGCTCTCGCTACACCCAATTACTAGAGTATCGGAAAAGGTGGGAGGGAATTTTCAGACATGACACCCATGCCTTCGAACAGAAATCGATAAATCAATCGAAAAAATGCTGTTCGCACTGG
Organism: Himalopsyche anomala; assembly: GCA_031772345.1. Classification (NCBI taxonomy): domain Eukaryota; kingdom Metazoa; phylum Arthropoda; class Insecta; order Trichoptera; family Rhyacophilidae; genus Himalopsyche; species Himalopsyche anomala. The sequence goes on from CM062838.1 coordinate 7,957,901, forward strand.
GAATCGAACCCGCGAAGTCCAGCACGGAAATCCGCAACGCTAACCCCTGCGCCATAGGACCCGACAGTGATGATTTACTTAACATCTCCATGTCTATGATGCAATCGTAAATAGTTGAGCCATTAAATCATTCAATATTTCTCTTAATATTGTCAATAAGTATTCATCATTTTAGGTATTCTAGCATACACACATTTTTAAAATTATTTTTTAGCTTCTAACTTAGGTTTAAATACTGTCAATAAACAGTGAAACTAAGATGCCATCGTGGCAGGGAACATGATTTTTTAGGATGGCATGTTACGGGTTAACAACAAAAAAAATAAATATTTTTTGGTTTATAGTGTAAATGTGGTCGTTATTTATTTAAGTAGATAGAATTCTAAAATTTGTTTTCATACTACAAAAAAAAACATATTTTAAATTCGTAAAATAAAATAAGTCAGCCGAAATGTTGTGACATAACTCATTATTTTGGGTTAAGGTATAAAAAAATATTTATATAAAAAATAAGTTTTCCAGAAAGCAATTTCAATATACGGAAAGTGTGCAGGGGTTGCGAGTGTTTTTGGAAGTTTTTTTTTACTGTGTAAGCAAAGTTATAACGCCCGCATAAGCGATCCATCAAGTGCTAGATGTGTAGATTACCCTATTTTAAATTACACGAGGCCCGATATCTTAGCTGGGTTAAATTTGTTCTCACCAAATCAGTCATGCGAAAAGCTCATTGTAAATGTTAAAGTTTAAATAATGTTTTCCTATCCACTTACAAATGTTATGAGATTTATGATTCTGAAATAATGAAAATTAAGCTTGTTGGTATGTCGCGTACGAAATATAATTGAGTGCCTACGTAAGAATTGTTTTCATTTTGTGTCTTTCTTGTCGGTTGGAAACAATGACAGATTGTAATAGTTTTAAATTTAATTAATATGTAATCTATCTATCTTTGTTAGTTCTGAAAATAGAATTCAACCAAACAGATGTTTAAAAATATACGTAAGATTGAATGGGTAAGAAGTGAAATGAGCCTAGTGATATTTTAGAAAAAAAAAATAGACGTGTTGTAATATTCTACACGTCTCAAAGTATCGTAAAAGTGAAGTGATCTCAGTTAGTTCTACACATTGCAATAATATTATCTCTGTAAAATAATAATATGCAATCCACGAAAACACCATGTAAAAACGTAATTGTACTTTCTTTTTATAAATTTAAGATTTCGACCGAAGGTCGAAGGTATAAATATACGACCATATGAATATAGGAACGACGAAGGTATAAATATAGTCATAAAACCTTTTCCGACAAACAAATAAATATAATTCTTAAAACCACTCACTACTCAAATCTTTGGGCATTCCCATGAGTTTATCCTTTTCGCCAGCAATGGCTTTAGACTCAGTGATACATGTATTTATTATATAAGCACGAAACATTCATTTACTAAGCGTCAGTTCAAGTTCATCCGTGCACTTGAACGCCTGAAGATGCCGAAAGGCGAAACCCGGGTCGTTAGTGACAAAATCTGTGGGAGTGTACATAATTTGAACGATTCAAATGTAATTGTACTTAGTCTAAGAAAAAAGTTGACCATTTTACTAGTTGGCTCACTGCACCTCGAGAGGGTTCATATTAATTAAATTGAAGCGTCTAGTTACAAAAAGCGGTATGTACACATTTCAATTTTTTATTTTTTAAGAAAAATGTGTTTATTTTAGGTTGACATGATTTTTTTGTATTCAATTATATTTTTAATTAAAAAAAAATACTGCGTTTATTAGCTAGTGAACCATTAAATTTAATAAACATAGGTAAATATTAAATTTCACATACCAGATACCAGAATCAATCAGATTTGAAATAAGTTGCTAATTAAGATTTGAAATATATTTTTCTCGTAAACCTAAGATCTATTTTCGAAAGATACAAATTATCTGACTTTGTGCAAAAGTGAGCGTAAAATACTTACGCCTATATTTTTTTCTTTAATTCGACAACGCCTTAATTCAAACATATAAATAATAATTGATTTTATGTAAACTATCAACTGTATTTGACATTGTTTTTTTATAGTCTAGAAGTGCGTACTAATTTATAGTGTTATCCAGTCTGGTATATGTTCAGTGGGTAGACAAATCAATATAAATTTATGACGTACATAATATGATTATCTTCTTCGCATATTTTAGCATAGTGTCTCTTAAGTGAAATATGAAAATATGTACTGTGCGGTGACCAAGATTTGTTATAGTTTCATTGCTAATATTTAAGTAATGATAAAATAAAAATATATTTGTTAGCTTTTTATGTAAACATTTTTTTGTTACAATTTTATTATTATCATGTACATATATACAAATATTATGATCGAATTGCATATTACCCTAATTATTTGAAGAATACCGGAACCTTAATTGAGTGCCAACGTTGTTAGACTTTCTTCTTACTCGTTTGGGTAGTTAAGAGCTCAAATTGTTTATTAGCAAGTTACGCTGAAATTTTCTATCCTAACTTTTGAAAACCAGTATAAAAACTACGATTGGATGACTACAAAAATACTAAGCACATGAGAAAAATATGCCTTCTACCATCTAGATCAGTGTTTCTCAACCGGGAGTCCTGTGGCCTCCTAGGGGGCCACAGAGATTTTATTTAGATTTCACAGGGGACCCACAGTACAGTTTAGGGAGCCCACGGGCAAATTTTCAGGATTTGAAATTCTCGGAAGAGCTAAAAAAGGTCCCACGCTCGTTTTCTGGGTAAATCTGCAAATTTCTGGAATTTAGAATTTGAAATCCTTGAAAGAGCTAAAAAATAGGTCTCATGCTGGTTATTTCGGGAAATCCGTAAATTCCTGTGAAGAGCAAAATTCATTTTAAAAAAATCCAGATAAAAGGGTCACAGATAAATAAAGACACTTGAAAAGGCCCACAGGCCCAAAGAGTTGAGAAACACTGCTCTAGACCAAGGGTTTTCTATGGGGTCACCAACTTATACAGTCAACTAAAATTACCTTTTTCAACTGTATCGGGGTCGCGGGTCAAATGGGCTTTATAAAAAGGGGTCTCCACCCGAAAAGGTTAGGAACCTAAGCTTAAAATTTTGCCCACTTTTTCTGTAGAACAGATGAATTATTAGAAATAGATCATCCACAAACAGTTTATTACATTAAAATTATGGTGAAACGATTTCAAATATAAATAACTTCAAAATTAAGAGGATCAGCATAATATAACGTTAAAATTTAAATAGAAACAAACATGTCTCTATGAAACCTGATTCCTGCGTATTTCTTTTACCAATCTAATGGATGATGACCATACGTAGACGTAGTCGAGGAGAGTGGCGAGGGATAGAGAATCTTAGAGGTATCGTGTGGTGGTCATATGTATTAGTTTATTTTTTTGTCTTTTTTTAACTTTTATTATTGGTTTGAAAGCTCCATCAGTTCTAATTAGTATGGATATTAATTGCTCGTAAGATTCAATTTATCACAGTTCTTAGATTTAATATAAGCAAGTGTGACACAGTTTCCAATTTAATTTAGCAGCACGAATCGGGCATCTATCAAGTTAATCCAACCGTGGATGTGTGGGACACGTGGGTAGAAGCGAAGGTAGCCGCCGCGACCCGTGGGTCAGGTGTTACGATCATACCTGTAAATCAAACGTCGTGCTTTATTTGAAAGCTCCATTGTAAATTTGTTATAGCGGCGATAAAAAAAAATTACTCCCTTTTTATAAGCGTCCTTTTTTCTTTGTAAGAATAATTTAATCATATTGGAATTAGGCTGTTAGATAAAAAGGACTTATCATATAATAAATCATTGATAGTTATACACTTAAAATAATCATCTATTCAATTTAAACAGATGTTTTTATTATTCATCCCTTTTTTTAAGACCAGGAGATAAACATAAGTTATCAAAGAAGAAAAAACCCTTGGTTTTAGTGAGATTAAATAGTTTTAATCTCAATAAAAAGCTAAAACTATATTTGTCTGAATATAATGAAATTTGAATTATACATGATCAATAATAACTCTCTGTCCATTGAAATATTACGTGCTGTTTTTTAAGTGAATCAAATAACTTTTATTTGAGATTCGTTAAATAAAATCAACTGAAGACCAAAAAAGATCTTCACTCTATAAGTTTAATAATATCAGCACGATTGATTCAATATAATTTCACATCCGCTTAAAAGATTTTTCATGAACAAATTTCAGATTTGATAAGTATTAAACATTTGCTTAATGTGATAAATGATAATTCTGGCAACATGGCTCGATTAAGTTCTAAGATAAAAAATGAGACAGAAAAACCATTGCATAACTGAGAAGCATACAGCACGTCTAAGGAAAACCAAAGAAGTATTATGTTTTATCTTCTACGTGTTTTACAAATTAGACTTGAAAATTTTCTAATAAGTCATGTAAATAGGGTTAAAAAATAAACATTTTTTAAAATGCACATCTGCTTTAAATGCCATGCATATTGTCTCCTAATAAAGGTATCCTTATTTAAGTTTTTCTACGAAAACTGCTTGGTACTCAAATGCAAAAAAAAACATTAAAAATTAAAAGAATCTTAATATTCGTCACGGAAGGCAATAACATTTACCACAGTGCCACGGGTCTGACAATAATATAAACTACTCGGAAAGGAAAAACGAAATACGTAAAGGTGTTAGTCTATTTAATGTTTTTAGGTAACACAAGCAATCCTAAGCAGGGTCAGTCATCTAACAATTCGATCAGTTTAAAAATAATATACTAACAAAATAATCTATGCGACTCGTTTGAACTCAAAATGTATTCTCATAACAAATGTAAGTAAAATCAACTTCTACTTTAAAAATACATGATAGCGAATAAAGCAATTTATTTTTACATTAAAAAACATTTAGGAATAGTTATAGAAAACGATTTATTCTATACAAAACAATAATATGGTAATGAAGAAAAGTTTGTGAGTATTGTTTACTTTGTGTTGTACGATGAAACAAAATATATGATAATATTATGATGCTCGTATTGTGCTTGGCTTAATGTTACGATTGAAAGTTGAAATATTATACATGGGTTTAATAAAACTGTTTTAATTTGCTTGCATTGTGATTGTACGATGTAATATTTTGTGTTGAAAATAATAGTAATAATACAATTGAATATCATTTTAATTCTTTGCATACTATAAAACATAAATAATCTTACAACGCACTTTTCAAATATATTATGAAAATAGTTTTTTAAACAATAGAATGTATTATTTTGTAAGTGTAGCGACTGAGTAAAGTTTCACGATTCCTTGATAAACACAATTAATTCGTTGATCAAAATACGCAGTAAAAATCTTGTGAATGAACACTATCATGATTGTGTATAGTAGCACATTAAAATTGAAATGAAAATAGTTGAATATGACACAGAATAATCTTTCGATAGAGGATACTGGGGTCTAAAGTAACAACGCCTATCTCTCCCCATATTATATTAATTTACCAGCCGTACAATGATGATCAAACTACTTTTTGAAAGCCAGAGAGGTTGCGTTTTGTGAATTTTGATTTTTTAAATTTTTTATGTTGTTTTTGTGAAAAAATATCCAAGGTACCAGGTTACTAGTAATATTAAGTGTATTTTTTTAATGCAATACAGGTGATTTTCAATAGTAGTGATCAAATTTAACGTAATCATTTTTGTTATCCAATTATTTGATATAAATTGGACAAAGTGCAGTTGAGGTCCAAAGTAACAAATTATGCGGTGTCTTGATAAGTTTGTTGGCTTTTATTTGGAATGCCTAGAAATTGAGCTAGAATAACAACTAGAGATAAATAACCTACATATGCCTCAATTGTGAATCTAAATAATTTGTATATTTTTACAACAGTTTTTGGGATTAATATCATATTTCTATGAACTTTTCGAATTCGCGGTTAAATAACTTTTATTTTTCACCTGACTTCTTTCAAAATGTTTTTCGTAGACTATTTTAATATGTTTCGCGTTTTTTATTTGATTATATTAAAAGTTAACCTATGTTACTTTCGACTTCAATGTAGTGTCTTTAAAAATATCTCATGACATACAAATGCCTTTTAAGTGAACAATAAAAGTATACATAGATAGAAAGATAAGCCACCTTAATAGTTTTATCAAGTAATCAGTTTTATTCTAAATTATTCCATTATTATTTTAACACTGAGCTCTAATATCAAAACTTTTACTTTAGACCCTGCTCTCCTCATATAAAATGAGTGCAAATTTTCAAGGTCTAAAATATTTCAGTATTTTTATTACGTTTTGATTTTGATAATATTGAAAGTGTGTTAATTCATTGTCATTGTGAAACCAAAACACATTTTTTTGTATATCAAATCTGTAGAGCTTTGAGTATTAGGGAGCGTTATCATCAAAGTTTTTTGAGCCTCCTCCATTGCTAATGTCGTTTGTATTCCTTTACCAACGATGACAGAGAAAGGGCAAGATTGCTACAGAGGTGAGCAAGCCTTAGTGAAGCCAGTTCACGGGGACACCATATGCATTTGTTTGAAAATCACAATGTGAAACCAAAAACATGCTGTGCCTTTAAAGTACTGTACGAAATCGAGGGATACAATTATTCATTTCAATTACTCAAATGATACAAGGAACTATTTCATTATAGGATTAAATGGTCCTTGTGGACTAAATATTAATTGTATTATTCAAAAACTCACGAAATTGTAATAAGATAAGAACGTTCACCCTATCTGCCGAGACTGGCGCTTGTTGTAACTCACTTTATATTAAGTTTCCTTGTTTAACTTTCACCAGTCGGAAGGAGGCTGCACACAGAAAACCCGTCACAACCTCTTTCGACAAACTGCCTTTGTGGACATTGCAAGAAAATTTTGGTGCTCTCCACGCAGGAAAAGCCACCATGGGAAATTTTCCTTCGAATCTTTAACTTTTGGTTGTTAAAATGTTTATCTAAAAAGTTGTTTTATAAAACAGCTAATTATATCGTATAATATTATAATACGGTCAGTAATCGTTTGCTGTCATGCATAAAAAAGTAATGATATCTACTTTTTTTGGCATGTCTTCGCTATTATGCATAAAACATTTCAAAAAAAGTATCTAGGGTACAATTTTTTACTACTTATTAACATACCTTCGGCGTAGGGATTTAAATACTGGAGGAAAAGATCAATTACTGTACACTGAACTACCTTTTAAACGGTTTTTTAACACGATGCAAAAAAGGAGGAAAAAAATCAAACATTCATTTAACAATGCGTAACAGTAATTTGGAATGTCCTAACGTGTAAATGGGGAGTTCATTGATTTCGGTATTTCATACTTAATACTGGTATTACAAAAAAAAAAAATTAGGCCAACTGGGATTGTAATACCGGACGAGAAAACAAAATCGGTATTACGATATTTCATATAAAATACCCCCAAAAAATATATGGGTGATTTGACAAAATTGACATCATTGAAAATCTCAAAAATGTTTGAATTAGTTAATATTGATAAAACTCTAAGCAGATTTTAAATGTTTTTTATATATTCAATATTTAATTGTCAATATCGATATTTTTGCATTTTCAACCCCGGTATTTTAGTATTGGAAAACACCGTAAATACCAAGATTTCGGTTTTGGTAAAACCGATAAGGCAATTGCTATTTCAGCGTTACATGTTAAATAAGTTCTTGCAGCCAAACAATCAAACGAGAATTCAAATTTTACAAAAGGTAGCTTTTGTAAACTGATTTTACCAGGGCTGTGGAGTCAGAATTGGAGTCGTGAAAAATGAGCGGCTTGATTTTTTAAAAAAAATATATTTAATGATGTGTATTTAAACAAAATAGTCAAAAGTGTTAACATTTCATGCTTGGCTGACTAAAGATGATCTGATGGTATACATATATATAAGTTAAAATGAAATTATTGAACAATTTGCTCGGAGTCGGAGTCGTCTTTTTTTTACGCGACAACACAGCCAATTCAAATTAATACCTATATGTTTTAAATGTTTTCATACTTTGAGAATAATATAAAAGAATATATAATACAATAATAAATAAGGATGTTGCGTATAAAAAGTGTTTAGTTTATTTATAAAACGTTTCTACATCACCATTTTCTTCGTTCATTCGTTCAGTGAAAACCACGAGAAAGTATAATTCATATTTTCTGTCACCGTTTTACAGTTTGCAAACCCAAAAGTTACTTTTAGTGAAACCATTTTATGATGTCACCACAGAAACGTGATTATTTTGAAGTTGTTTAACAACTCAACATTTAATATCAATGTCACAAATAACATATTCTAAAATCGTGAATTTTGTAAGCATTTTTGAAGTTAATGCGCCGAGAATATTTGTTTCTACAATAAAAAAGTCCATTATTTCAAAACTATTATTATATTTACCCACAGAAACCTAATATTGATATACATATAGTGCTTTTTTTTTTAAAAAAAAAGGTGCCAGAACTCAATTCCTGCCAAGCTTTTTAATAAAGATTTTTTTCTTTTAATCCATATACATACGTTCCTGATGTGGAGTATATGCTTCTTCGTAGAGGTATTCCAACAAAAACTTACGAGAACTGTTTTTTATTCATTTTCTCAATATATCAAACGTTAGACCTTTGGTTCTGGTCACAGAGTAAGTTTTTGGACCTAATATTGTTTTGTATTATGACATCAACTTTGAGTGTTACGTTACCTGGTACATTAAATTTAAAATGAATTTAAGATAAGGACAAACTTCCAATGGTTTTAAAAGAAAAATGTTTCCAGAAAGAAACGGTGCCGGAACGATGTTCCACCGCGTTGCATGGGAAAAAGCCACGTACTTTTAATAAATATACCAAATTTCAAGCTTTACACAAATTTATAAATCTTTTCAGTGATTTGGTGATAATTTTAAATATTGACTTTGATTATTTATTTAATTAAAATGGCATGAAAGGCGTGCGTGGTAATAACCTATTACTCTATGTTAATATTGGCTTTGACGCTTGAGTATGGCTTGGTTGAAAATTTTATTACGGGCGTTAACTTATCTCAGTGGGAAGTAAGGCATCCAATAACCCGTCAAAAGCAACTGACCGGATTTTGATTTTTTTTTCAAACAAATAAACCAGTTAACCAGCTTAAACTGGAATCATTTAAAAAATAAAAAAATAGTACGACACAAACCAATATTCCAAAACGAATAAAATATAGGGCATTTTACTTACTTAAATATTAAGTTACTTACTTACTTTCTTTTTTTTCCATGTCCGCTCCCAATATGGAGCATATGGACTCCTAATGGAGTTTATCTCAACAGAAATGTTTCTACGAGAACTGCTTGTTACTCAGTTGCTCAACCTCTCATTTTGCAAAGAGAGTAGAAATATAAGGAAAGGGCAAAGACAGGACTAGTGGTTAGCTAATCGCTCTCCATACGCCCCGTTCATAGGATAGGATGGGTGGGAGGGGGGAATTTAAGACATCACATACATCCATGCCTTTGAACAGAAATTCGTAAATCGATTGAAAAATCAATTTATAAAACTGCCCGTACCGGGATTCGAACCCGTGCCCTCCGTAGCGGTAGCCAACGATGTTGACCACTCGACCACACAGGCGGCTTACTTAATATTAGTAAATAATTTCTTAACCATGTCCGCTCCTAATGTGAAGTATATAGACTGCTAATGAATCTCGAAGGTTTTTTCTACGAGAACTACTTTTTATTCAATTGCTTGGCATATCTTTTCAAAGAGAGTAAGGATATGAGAGTATAGCTAGAAAATAATCAATAAATAAATAAAACCCGGTTTACCGTGAAAAATAAAACGGTTTTCGGTTTTTCTTAAAACAGATAATAAACCGGTTAACCGATATCGGTTTATGCTGGGTTGGAAGCCCTCGTGGCAAGCAGTTGAATATTTTTGTATGGAAATCTATGAGCAGACCTTCTAAAAGTGACATGTAAAAATGAAACTTTCCCTTCGGGTGGAATTTTTGTCGCGAGTGGGTAGTAGATGATACTTGTTGACAAGGCAATTAAACTTTTCTACGTACTTTACAGTTTATTTGAAAGTTTTTATCGATAGTAACTGACATTATTTGGAAAAGTTTTTGTTTTCTATTTTTGGAACCCGCTTAAAATACTTTTGTGTATGTTATGTTCTAGTTTGTTTTTTACAACAATTGATAACAAGTAAAACATAGTCTAGCTCTGCAAGAAATATACGACTTAAGATGCTAAAGATTCAGGTAACACTTAGTCTTATTGTTTGATATAATTGCTTTCTATGTTACTTGTCAAAACTGTGTGATCATTTTAGTGGTGCATAAAACACGACAAAGCCAGCTTACGAAAACTTTTATTTTTGTGTAACTAACACAATTTAATCGCTTCTGATTTAATGATTGTCTGAGAATAATAAAAAAAGCTGTTAAAAAAAATTCTTTCGGTGTCAAATTGGTTTTGAAATTATATTTGAGATTATCACTAAAAATAACATGGTATAATCCCAAAATTTTAATTTTGCTTCCAAAGTAATCACAACACATCACCTCGTATTAATTTTATATTTCTATCACAGACAAACTGGAAATGAAAATTATTTACGACTCTCCTTTACTTTTGAATAAAAAATCATCAATCTTCTACTAATTTTAGTATTGATCGTAGACACTTTAATTTTTTTACCACTTAATATACATTTGAGTATCTAACCAAATGTGATTATTCCAAGTCCATATTCAACTGTTTATTCTTCGTATTATTAATTTAGACAATGAATGTAAAATAAAATAAAGCGTTCAGGTATTACAATTTAATTTAACGGTAATTATTACGAACTCGCAAGAGTACAATTAAAATAATTTGCACTTCTAGAGTGTAAGTAAGAATTAATTTCTACCTTAAAACGTTGAGCTCACTGCCTCAACATTGTACCTACGTGTCTCAGTTGAAGTAAACTTCTTAGTAAAGTTTCTTTTCATATAAACACCTCACAATAAAGATGTATTACTTTCTAGAACCGAGACGATAAATCTTCGTTAGTTATAAATACGCAATTAATCTTATATTATTTTCAAGGAGAATAAGACGTTAAGTAAATATTATTATTAAAAGTTGGGATACAATTTAATAAAGAAAATGTTAAAACGGTCTTGCATTTATTAATTAAGTATAGTTTTGACATCATGATGGCAAATTAAATTTATGCAAATGCAGCAGTGTTATTCATTGGTTATATGAAGGCAAACGGTGGCGAGTTTGTTTCGGAAACTTGGCAGAGGGAGAATTCATCTCGATTATATTATATTTTTATTACTTATTTATAAATATATAATATATTTATTAATATATGATTATGCGAATGCAAGTAAAAAAAACTTTTTTCAATCGATTCATCGATTTCTGTTTAAGGAAATAGATGTTTGTGATTTCTGAAAATTCTTCTTATCCTAAAATAATAGAGCGCAGCGAGAGCGATAAGCAAGACCAATATGCCTGTTCTCACCTTATCGTTTTTATTCCTCTACCAAATAAAAAGGTTGAGCATTCAACAGTTCCTAACACTAGCTACAGAATACCCGCATACGTTTCCAGAATAAACGAATTATCTCGTCAATACTTAATTGAATTAATAATTAAAAACTAAAGCAAGCGTAAAGATGTACTGTTTTCTACGGCAGCCAAAAGGTTAAAATATTTAAATGTACGGAGTATTGTGTATGGCGAATTGTATGTACGGAAGGTTCTGTGTGCGGATGATTCGGTGGATGAAGTATTTCTTTCTATCTTTATCTTTTAAGCACAACAGTGCATGGTTAAAAGATAGGTCCCGTGCAGCTCTGTATCGGGCCAATAATATGAAGAATATTTTTTCTTTTCTTGATCTCATTGCGTCATGGAAAGCGGCCGTGAAAATTCGGCTGCATACACATAACGGGTAGGGGTGGGATACTCAACAACCGGAATTCAGAACCAGAGAATTCGTTTTCGGAAGAATTACCAAACCGGACCCGGCATCTTACCAAATATTTGTTTGTATCTATTCTGTTTGATAATTGTATTAGAGTAACTTAAAATAAGACCCTGTGACAAGCTTTTAATAATTTTGATACCCATAACTCATTTTCGAATTCAATAATTAATTGAAATCAATAAATTACTTGAAAGTTTCTATTCTGTGATTCCTATCCTTGAATGTATTTTAGCTTGGTGGCCGACATCTTGGAAGCGTTGACTTTACAAATATTATTTATAAAAATAAAGCTTTTCAGTATGTAACAATTCAAACATTGCTGACACCAGTAATTAAAGTACGCGGGCGTAGAAACATTGCAACAATGTGCGAAAAGCATGTTTTGTAGCTGGCTAGTAGGAATAAGGGCAATAAATTGCTGACATGAAATGCGTGCTTAAAAGCCTACCAGCAAGACAATGATGGATGCGAGTGCTTTATCAGTTGTTTCTTTCCACCGATTGAGGACTCGCAGGAAATATTCCAGTAAAAGCTCCGTCGCATACCTATGTACTGCGATTCCGGGTGCTTTGTCGGCCGTGTAAGTGAATTTGACCCACATTAATGGCGGTACGTTCTTAAAATAAATAAACATTTACCTGCTTCGAAGTATTAAAAAAATAAAAGAATATCTCTCGAATGCGGTGGGATTTAACGATTACAGTTTGGATTCATTGAGAAACTGTTTCTATGGAATGACTATTTTATAACCTCTTAACCTTTACTGAAAAAAAAATCTATATCGGAAAAACAGAAAAAATCTTAAACACTAGGCTTTCAAAACACAAGACTGCCTTAAGATTAAAAAAAGATACGTTGACTTTTGCCAATCACCTGATGTCAGAGAACCACGTGTTCAATGAGGATGAAACACAGATGGCCACAAGTTGTTTTTCCAGGAAATTTACAAATAAATAGAGCACAGCTTAATAGTTAACCATTTTTGAATGAGCAGGTAAATCTGCCGAATTCCCGACTTTTATACTATATTATATATGTAAGTAAATAAAATCATATTTTTTCCAGCAAACGAGGTAAACAGTTCTTGAAAATACTATCCATTCAAATCTGTAGACTTTTTCATGGCTTATTCATTTCGCCAGCAATGGTCTTAAACTTTGTGATAGATTTATATCTTATAAATCTATTTACTAAACGTCAGTTCTAGTTCATCTGTGCACTTGAAAGCCTAAAGATGCCGAAAGGCGAAACAACCTGGATTGTTAGTGACAAAATTTGTATGAATGTAAATAATTTGAACGATTACAATTCATATAAATACAATTATAAATTATAAATAAAAATACTTTTTAAATTATGATTATGGTAGATAAAAATTAACGACTTTCAGAATTACAAATATATTAAAGAAATATTTTTTAATAAAAACCCCAATATTCTTTTGTACTTCATTACACTTTATTTAATAGATCAGGACCGGTTTCACTCATTGGGAGCATTGTCAACTGTTACAGTCAACTGTCAGTTGACAATGCTCAAAGGAATATTGTGTTTTTATTAATATGATGTCGTTCTACCAAGTATTGTCAGTGAACACCCTAAAAGTGATCAAAGAATTATTTGATAAGGTTCACAAAATAAGCTTTGAATAATAATATAATGAATGAATAATATAATTTTAAGCGGTATGTTGCTAAATCTCAATCAAACCAATTTTAAAACAGATCTTTATGATTGAGCTTTCATTCGCTTTATTAAATGGGTGATCTGAAGAATAACGTTTATAGATTTGTATCTTTTTTGTATTTGATTAGATTTGTATTGTAAAATCTATTTTTTAACCACTAACCCCGTCCTATCATTATTCTGACATCCTTTATTTGTCTAAAAACCAGACTGGTAAGCGACTGAACATTTTACAGTTCAGATGTAAGTAAAATCTTGTAGTACACCATCAATGATTTCAATGGCAAGTCGCCTCACGATCTTAGAAGCGTGGCCTTAACTGTTGTTGATAAATTAAATAATATATTATAATTCTGAAAGCTTGTATTCCAAGACCAGGTTGTTAATAAGTAAAGACTAAAGCGGTTTTCGTGATAGCACCTATTACGTGGGTGTTCCTTTTGAGCACTGTATGTCCTAGTCAGCTTTTCCTCTTTGTTGAAATAAGATTTCCGCTCGGAGACTTTTAGTTTCCTGCTAATACATGCTAAGCCGTCCCGTGTAATCTTAGCGTTTAAACTGTATTACGTTCGCAACATTATCCCTTAAAATGTATCAAAATTCGTCAAGCCGACTGGTTCATGTGTCTAGGCATTAACATTTCTAATTACGGAATGAAGGAATTCATTATTTGCACATTAAGCAACAGGAAGCGATGTTTCTACGTAGGATTTAAAATGCTTATTTGATTCACATCACGAAAGCTGGCACAGATTTACATACACTTGGTAGACAAGAAAAGCGGTCACCAACCTTTTGGATCTCAGGGAGTACTCAATTTACTCTTTTAAATTAAAAAAAAAACTTTCTTCTAATATGACTATGGTTTTTCTCTTTATTGAGCATATGGCCAGTACGTGGCACCTCCGAGTTTCCCTATCTCTCACCAATTGATTTGCTTCCTCCCATGACATACCGGCATCTTTTAGTTCCACTCAGAATGTCATATGGACAGTACTCTGGGATACGAAAATACCATAAGTCGGGAGAAGAGGTAGACAGGATTAAGGCTTTTTGGAGGCACCTTAATTTCCAACTTCCCCCGAAATCAAAACATGAGTAAACTTCGTTTTCCTCACTTTTTTTTGGTAACATCGCAAAATATCTTTAATGGTATGTTTTATATGTTCTTTTATTACATAACATATTACGTCTGCAAGAGGTTAGTTTAGTATTACGTATTATTTTTTATACTTTACATAATTATACGTCAGTTGTTTGTTACACCTTTTGTAGTTTAACTTGGTGTTGTGTAAATATTCTTGTAAATACGTATATTTTTGGCGGTTAAATTGTCAGCTCGTGATGATTAAAACTGGTCCTGATCTTATTAAATATATGTGAAATAATTACAAAAAAGTTTTTTATTTCTCGATATAATCCCTTCCCACTGATTATCGGCTGATTTATTTTATTCACAAAAATAATGACCGAGTTATTTCTGTTTGAAAAAAGTCTTTAATTACGTTACTGCAACAGTACATTACTAGTCCGCTTACAACCGTTTGTTAACTACTGTACCAAAATAATATCTGTATTCTTAATAAGAATTCAAACTTTATACTTTTCTGTAATATTTGAAAGACGTTAAATTATTTTTTAGCATAAAACTATTTTTTTGTAAGATGTCTCTATTTAATATATTTTTAACGATGACATTATCTCTTGATCAAAAACAAGCAATAATTGAATGGTTCATTAATTTGCATTTATTTTAAAACATGTTAATGAGAAACCTTTTCTGTTTTTAATGAGACGAATGCAGTCTTTTAAATCTTCATTTTTTACAAAATCTTCAAACGATATTTGGCCATTATTTTGGATCCTTTGTTCATATTTGAGCTTTGTTGGATCAAAGGGTCGCTTCGCTTACTAATTAGACACGTTGATCTCACTGACGGCGAACGAAACAGGCCACGTATTGCATATCAAACTCCAGTGCTGCTTGTATCGTACGAATTTGCTGCGATAATTACCGAAAATATCATGCGTGATTTATTAACTGCACAACATTTTAAGTGCAACCAAATATGTTTTTAAAGTATGTGCTACGTAACGTTTTAGTGTCTGGTGAGTGGTAGGATTCATATACAGTCAACATTCTCTGACTGTATGTCTTACGTGGAGTAAATCAAAGCGAATACAAAGCGACTCGGTGCGGCACGAAAATATCAAATGTCTTCGCCATTATCGAGTGTCCTATGTGACAAAAAGCACGTACACAAATTCAGTTGATTTGCTTTAAACTGCGTTTTAAATAGATTATCCAATCCCGGAGCCTTTTTCTAATCCCGGGATTGGGATTACCTCACCGAGGAATTTGAAATCCTCAATTCCCTATACTTTTTCCTCAGATTATCTCCAAAATTCGTTTTTTTTTTAGCTCACCGAAGAATTTGAAAATCTCAATTTGGTATTTTTTTCCCCCAGATTGTGACAGAAACTCGTTTTTTTTTAAAGCTCACCGAGGAATTTGAAATCCCCGATGTCCCGGGTCGTTATCGACAGGATATATTATGATAGTGTATAGAATAAAAATAATTCAAATGTGACATTAAATTTCCATCAAGCGCCTGCAGTCGAAATTCTAAATTAATACATGTTCCTGATAATTTTTTGAGAAATCGTGGACATGCATTGTTTGTCCTCCCAAGACGTAGAACCAGGCTACCAATGGGGATGCTACTAGGAAAAGCTTTAACAGTTTTAAAGAAAATTGATTAGGATGTCGATATATTCCACGTGGACGCGGGTAAATTCCGACGACTGTTATTTTGTATGTATTAAAGTAGAGTTTATCGAAGCTTACTCGTTGATTTTCTTGCCAATATTCAATAAAAGTTTTCAATTTTAAATTTGTCAATCTTTTGCAATGTTTATGTGAAAAAATAAAAAAAAAAACATCTTTGCTTACATCTATCATAAACGCCATTGATAATATCCATAAATATATGAAACTGTCCGTAGTAGGATTTGAATCCGTAAGCAACGCAATCAAAGACAAAGACGTTTACTATTCGATCGTGGACGCAAGTGAAAAATTACATTAATATCAATGCATAATCACATACATGACGATGCAATATTGATTTAGAAAGCTCTTATCAATAGATGATTTTTGGACCATAAATTAACTGGTAATATTTATTGTAATGAAAGTAAGCAACTAACATATATAAACAAAAATCTTTTCCTACGTGGCGTTTTTGCTGAGGTCGACTAATTTATTTGCATGTACAACTAAAATGAATGAAAAACTTTTAGTAGGTAGCTTGATTTTATCAATTATAGTTTTTTATTAAAAAAATCATAAAACATCGTTGGGGTCAGTTGCCGTGATCACGGTTTCAAATATTACGACGAACAGTTTCGTAACTTTATTTTTCAATCGATTTATAGTTTTTCTTAAAGGCAAGGATTTTAAAATTCCCTTTTGTTGGGGCGGAGCAAAAGCGATTGGCTAACTACTTGTCCTCTTACAACCCTATCCTCACACTTTTCGAATGACAAAATATTAAAGTAAACCTACTTTTATTTACATAAACTGGAATTATTATAATATGTAGTCTAGCGTACAAGCCGACATTGATAAAAAAATAAATTATATCATCGTAAAGAAACTATCTAAAATCCTCAGATCTTAAAGGATTACAATAGGCTGCGGAGGTTTTATGAGTTTTTAATTTAAATTGAATAAATCAGAACATTTTATATTATCATAAATATACTTGAATATTCTACTATCGTACTTTGAGTTCCGCTAGAAGCGACTAGGTTAAGACAATCAAAAAGTGTTTTCAAACAAACAAGATTCATATCACAAAGTAAGCGTGCGTTAAATCATCTCGTTTTCAGTGGTACGTAAGTTCGTATCTACCGAGAAGCTTAGGCAAATTTCGTGCCTCTTACGAAAAGGATAAATCACTGTTCCTAATGTCTCTCTGTTTTTAGTCCAGGCTTAAGACACTCTGTGACGCAGACGCTTGAGAAGATAAAATGAAAACAATGACAAACACGGGACAAAGGTATAACCGAAATAGATTTTACTATGGCATGCAAGCGTGAACGCATTCTATTATCGCAATAAATTTGCATTTACCAATCTTACAATCGTACATTCGACTGTTAAGTTTTTTAAGCAGCTAAGTCCTAAAAAGACTTTTAGTATGTCAAGAAGCAATGAAGTTTTTTTAAAATTGTTAATGCCGCTTTTTTAAAGCTGGAGTTATCCGACTAGCAGATTGGTTGATTAGTCCATAGTGTCTTTACCTATTTGAGCCCGTGGCACCTTTTGAGTCTCATATTTTTCTGTTTAAAATCCCAAAATAATTTTAATTTTTTGAAAATTTTGTTCGCTCACAGATTAAAAATAATTTTACCCAGGAATTTACGGATTTCCCAAAACGAAAAGACGCAAGAACTTTTTTTTAGCTCTCTCGAGAAAACAGCTGCCCGATTAAAAAAAACCTGGGTGTTGGATTTGCCCGTGCCCTCCCCCCCTCAAACCTTCCTTAAAATTATGTTTTCTCTGTGGCCCCTTGGAACATACTATGACCCCCGTTGAGAAACTATGAGTTAGCTAATTGGATTTCATCAGCGTTGTTAAATTCATAAATATGCTGGAAGAAAAAACTCTTTTCATTAAAAACAAAACTTAAAATGATTAAAAAAATTGAATATTCAAATTTGATATTCCATCGAGCAACCTCAGTTGTAAATTTGAAGAAAAATATCTGTTTTTATTTTATATACCTTTACAAAAATATTTATTGCAATTTTGAGCTTGGGTGCAAAATTAGTAACCTTTGTCACAGATTTGTTGAAGTGTTTAAAATCTATGCAGAGTCGAATTAAAGATGTAAATAATCACATTTCTACAAGCAGTTTAATCTAAGCTAAGGACTTTATGAAAAGAAAACATAAAAAATCCATAGATTCTTGGCTATTATACCTAAACGGGACCATTTATTTTTGGATTGAATAAACCGTAAAAATTTTCAAAATCTGACGTATAACAAATTGCCAAACTTAAATCATAACATATTTTGTGCGAGTGATTTGTTTTTAAAAAGAAACCATCGATCACTATTAGTGCTAGCCGCGTTACAAGAATTTAATTTTAAATCTCCAAAAGCTCATTTGTCAAAGCTTTATGCTGCGTCTCGCACTTCGTGGGTTGTGAATAAGCGACGTTTAAGCACTGCATACAAAGTGAGTGTCACACGCAAGAAATGGCAGGGTGAAACGCATTCAGAGCGCCGCCCCTGTTACACGTTTCAAAAACAAATTTACTTCACACAACACAGAAACACTGATGCATGTAAACAACTGCGAAAATATATTCGTTGCTCTGAATAAACTATCAATCTTTTCACAGATCAGTCCCACTTTGCGATTCTGTCAAAGACATTTCTTGGGAATTTATCGAGACTAAATTTAATTTTTCAAAATACCGTCTCTAGAGATACAGATTGTGATAATAATTGGTTTTAAAAAAATGAATAATATTAGTAAATAAATATTTATTTTTATTTTGGACGTAATAAAATTGCGACGGTGGACATGGATTTGACATGTGCTGCGGATGCCTCAAGAGAGTCTGAACCCTGCCTGTCTCCAACCAGTTGAATTCCGACGTCATAGACGAGGATCTGGGGAACATATGCTCCGTTTATGGAGGGGACATTGAAACAAATACAGCCAATTGAAATTTTATATATTAGAAACTAATTTCAATTACGCTTGAAAGCAAAGTCTTATACTTTTTTATATTTTTTATTAAAAGGTGATAAGTGATAACAATTAAATTGTTTAAACATATTAAAAAATTAACACAATACTGGATATTTTAAAATATGTTGGTGGGAAACTATTTATACAATATTTCTGATTACAATTTTTGCATGGAAGACTATCACTTTACGAATGGTGTTATGTGTGAAATCAAGGAAGTGATTTCTAAATAAGTATAATCGTTGTGATGTTGTAGGTGTTTCGTATATGTAGGTGAATATTTTAAGACAGAATGAGTGAATAAAAAAATGTATTAACATACCAAGAAAGGTTGTATCCATTTATTTTTGTATTAAAAATAATTTAAAAAGTCTAAATACTTATTATTTTACATTATTCATGTTGCATTATTTTTGTAAGCACCCTGAAAACCTTCATATTTTGAATTCTGTTAACATGTTTCTAGAGTTTATTGAGGTAAACAAACATAGGTTATTCACAATATTTTCACAAGAATATTATATTCTGGTGTATATTTTAAAAGGGATAACCTGTAATATACTACAATATATGAACCAGTCGGGCGATATGCTATATAAACTTCGATCATCCAAACTTCATAAATCTTGCCAAACATGGGTTTATCTAGAAGAAAAGTTACAAACACTCCACATCTGTATTTATCATTTATATCTATTATAAATTTCACTTTCGATAAAGGGCGAAGTAAGTTTATAATAAATTTCCCACATTAGCTTTAAAGACTGTTTTATACATACGTAAGATTCCAATTTTTTTCTAGGTCGAAAATAATAACAATGACTAAAAAAGATTTTAATATGTCATAAAAAATGGTTAGGCAAAATAAAACTTAATTTAATTTGAAATTATATTTAATAAAACTTAATAAAACTTATTTTGAAATTATTTTTTTATTTTTTTTAAAAAAATATTTGACATTACAGCTTACGCCAATGCGTCAAATATTTTGTAGTTGAAAGATCATACGAGATATACTCAATGAGAATTTTTGTAAGTCACATGAGATTAACTCAAGGAGAATTAATTTCACTAACACCCATGTCTTAGATCTCAAATTGAAATTGAAAAAAATCCAATCTGACATTGACCTTACCGGGAATCGAACCCAGACCCACCTGATCGGTAGAGCAATCTCTAACCTAATAGACCACAGCGGGCGAATTCATGTCAAGCAGTTTTCATAAAAGGTTTGTCTTGATTTTTTTGTCAGAATTAATTTTGGTTAAATATCTAAATAACGTCGTTTTGGATAAACATGGTTTCATTTTTTCACAAAATGGCTTTTTAATGCAGTTTTATTCGTATTCAAAATTCCGTTCTATCTGCATTTGAAAAAGTCTTTAAATTTTTATTAAATCCATTCATATTATATGATATGTTATATGACAGTAAAACATAATGACTGAGTGATTGTGCACGCACAGTAATGGGAAGTGGCTGGAAAATATATATGTGTAGTTAATGTATACATTGACTGTTCTCTTGTAAATCCTGTAATTACCTTAAATGGAAAATGTTTATAGTGACTAAGTGCATACTATAACTGTCCCATATATTTAGTATGCACTAATTAATGTGTAGAACACCTTAGAAATGTAATCGATGTGTAAATATTGGTTACTGCTAAATCAAACATTACCTTGTGCAAATAAGCCCATGCGTGTAACTAGAATGCACAAGTTTGAGATAATATTTACCATCAAATACATGGCAATAGTCCGCCAGTCACGAATTGGTTTGAAACGAATCTGCTTTGGGTGTATTATTAATTATTATATACATATAGTTTCTCGCCCCTTGCAGTCTAGTTGGTAGAAGCTGTACTCAGACCCGTCTGGGTTCAAGTACCAGTAGAGTCAATATCATTAGTTTTTATTTATTTAAAAAAACTTCATTTTCTTCTTGATTTGAGTCGACGATTGACCATTTACATGAATTTGCTGTTCAAAAATTTATGAACGTCTGTATGTAATCTAATGTATACCAGGGCAGTAAATTCACACTCGGAGCTGTGGGGTTCAAACCGTTAAAAAACGGCTGTCTTCGAATTCTTCTTTTTCACAATTTTGCAACTTTCTAAAATTGTTGTTACACAATTTTTTAAGTCACAGCTTTTTCAATTCGATCCTGAACACAGAACAAAGAGACAGCGAGAAGTTAGATACTGGCTACTCACAAGTGTTGACTATTTGACTATTTTACTAAAGAATTTATATTGTACCGATTTTTGCTTTCGGTAATCCTATCCTCGTGGTTATACAGTGAACCATCCACATACGCGGTTAATGCGTCCAAAATTCCTATATATATTTAATTTATAACTTTTATTTACAATTTCATATCATGGGATATTACATCATGCTAAGATAAATAAGAAAAAGTACATAAATAATATCGTCCGTGAAATGTATTTTTTTATAAGGTTTTCAGAGTACACATTTTCTTTTATAATCCTTTTTTACAGCATATCGAATGTGGAAAGGCAAAAACACGTAGCCCATAGTTTTCTTGATAATCACAACATTCACAACGTATGCAACCTGTCGTTTTGTCGAAAAGATAGAAGCTAAAAATGCCAAATTAGTATCTAAATCTAGCTTTTAAGTTTAAAAAAATGTAATAATTTCAACCAATAAAAGGAATTTAAAAAAAGGTTTCACTTTATATAAATATTTGAACTAATATTAGATTAATATAAAATTTAAAATAACTTTGATTATTCCACGTATTGTGTAACTAACTGTGACACGTGTTTCGCCTCTTTCAGAGGCATCTTTATACTTACTATCGCAAATTTTGCTTGAGTAATTTTATATTAAAATGAACTTCCACAAAGTTACCGCCGAAACCATCAAAAGTAATATTAGATTAGGTCAATTGAAAGCCAGTTTATTAGTTTTAGTGTACTTCAAGGTTGTGTATATTTAATATTTTGCTTTTAATCCACAATTATCAAAACACGTTTTTTGAGTCTCCTGTAAAATTTATTATCTGTGGGTTACGTCGTTTTTCCCTTCCACAGTCGATATGGAAGATACAATAAAAATATAGTCAAAAATGAATGTATATTAACTAGCTCTATGTAATTTTGTCCATAATATTCCATTAGAATATCTTAAAATATTTAATAAGTGTCTTTTTTATTCATTTTATTGCAATAATTATCCAGTGGTGTTTGTACGACAGTTTATAAAAGGCAATTGCATCCTGCACCACTTTATGATGCACTTTCACCAATCAACCTGTATCAAGATCCTGTGTTTCTAAGCAATATATTCCTCTTTCTATTTTATATAAACATTCTTCCAAATTATTGTTTAGTAACAAATTCAGTTAAACAATCCATAGAAATCGATACATGAAACAACGGACATAATTATTATTTTTAATTGTCAACCACGTAACTATGTACGTTGATATATGTCACGCATTGCAGTAAATGGATTAAACTTCAATAAATATAAAATAAGCGAACCATTTTTTAACGATAAATTGTAATAATATATGGGAAATATTTTCTATGAATAGATAAATCTTTTCAGCAATATTTCATACTAAAAAAATGACGGTATTTCCGAATATTTTCAGAATAAAAGGCGACCTGAAAATAGGTAAAACTCTCATAGGTTAAAGTAAAAATGCTCCATATTGTTAAACTTTAATATTTGGAATGCGGGTGGCGTGGGCGTCGATAAAGGTAACTGTGCTGAGGATACGAGCAGGGTAAAGGAGTGAGCCAGAATCATAACCTCTGCTTTTTGATGATATAATCAAAGCTCTAGGCATAAGAGTCAGAGAGAGGACGTGCATTGTATATGACTTCAGTTACCAAATAACAAAATATGTTTGACCATTCACTACATTTTTAATTCGATGGCTGCCACAGACGAGATATCTCGTAATTTTTTTCGTGCTCAACAGGCCAAAGACGACTTATCTTGTCAATAACTAATTAAATTAATAGTTGCAAATTATAGCCGGCATGCTAGGTAATTACTATTAATTATCAACGGCAACTAAAAAGTTAAATAATAATTATTAAGATAATAAGTACAAAACACATACATTTAGAGAACTTCAAAGATTTGATCCACCATTAATTAGTATTGGATAGGAATTACTACTTAATGGAAGAAAAAAAAAAGGTTTTTTTGTAAATAAAATTACTTTTAAATTTAATGTTTATTTCTTCGTCATGGTTGTATTTTTTTATTACAATCATAATATTTAAAAAAAAAATCATCATTAAATATTGAATTACTATAATAAAACACGCAAAACAATTCATAAATTCATAAAAAATGTCTCAATAGTAAATACTAATTGTTGGTTAAGACAGGATTTATTAAATACACATTTTGGCTAATGAGAATGACGTTTTACAAGAATGAAGTTTTAGAGGTTTTAAATCATCCACGATATTCAGTGTATTTAATAATATTCTATCATTATTTATTTTTAAGCTTTTACTTTTCATTTGAGAAAATATTCAATTAATGAAAAATAAATTCAATGGGGCCATTTATACAAAATTGAGTATGACTTATAGTGCACGGTATATAAAGCAATTATGGATAGAATTAAACGTGATTGTAGCGGTCTACAGCGACACTTATAATTAAGAAAAAATATTAAAGGACTTGTTTACAAACATTTATGTAGTTGTTAAGATCTAGCTAAACAGGATTTTTAAAAAATCCAGTTGAGTTAAACATTCATTATTTTATATATTCTAAATATATTTATCTGTAAAAATGGTTAGAGCCAGTGGCGTACTTAAGCAGTGACCTATTTTTTTAAATAAACAATCTTATATCAACCAAAATTTACTTATATTTACACTATTATCTGTTTTACAGCTATTATTTTTTTCAAAATAAATTATTTCTTATGATTATCGAAGGTGTAAAATGAGTACACATATATATATATATTAGAAAAAAAATACCTTTGTTATTATCAAAGTTTATAATAATTGGGCTCATAAAATATTTTTCTCTCGAAATGAAATATGTACATATATGGTGCTTCACCAGTCACAAACTTTGTATTTTTCTTTCGTAAGCATTATCAAAAAGTATAAATTGAATTTCTCTTATAAGTTGCTCTCGCTGTATGTAATATTTTGAAAAACATTTTTTTCTTATCGAAAACGTCAAATGTTACAAGACTCGTAACTACGTGAGAAATGTATGATTATGACATTCATTCCACGTCAATATTTCTCACACACCCTATGCAGATACAGAAAGATATAAACATATGAAAAAAAGCCTATTCGCTGAGAGAAAAAACCTCTTAGTATAGGATTGAATCGCGAAAAAATGTACACCCTGTCATAAACTTATCGAATTCCCGTCACACATTCATGTCAAGGGTTGAATTCAATTTCGTCTCGCCTGTATTCTCAGAGGAATTTCATTTGATTGTGTTCTGGAATTTCCACAGTGTGTATAAGCAGTATTTACAAGATGTTTTATTGAGCCACACTGTATCGAAAATCTACTCAGACAGAAATCTATGGATCGTTGATACCAATAGAAGCTACAATTTGAGCATGTATAACTTTGTATAAGTTTAACTAGACGTCTTTCAAAATGTATACATGATGGTTTCACCTCTCTTCTAGAAAATGTCGTGTTTTCGACATGGAGTTATTTAGTTCGTACAAATATGTTTCTATATTTACTTTTCGTTATCAAGAACAAAAATCATATATTATAAAATCTTTAAATCACATATTCAATGAAAAAAGATATATCTTTCTTTTTAAATCCATAGACTCTGAAGCATTTGGCATCTTAATAAAGGTATTTAGAAAAAAGTTTGAGACAAACTGCTTGTTACTCAGTGGCTCAACCTTCTTTTGTCGAAGAAAATAAATATAGAAAGTATGGGTCTAGCTAGACCAAGACAAGTGGCAGGAAAGAGTTTTTAGATAGGTTAAAATTTTTAACATAATTTTAACCATAACAGTAACGTAAAAATACTCCATCGAGTAAATAAAAAAGGCTTGAAAATGATCAGCTTAGAATTTTTAGAAATAAATAAAGAAATAGTATTTAATAATATCTTGAATAAAACTGGTGGTTCGCCACTGTTCAATTTATTTTCTAACGATTTAACCCGTTCTAATTGATGCAACTCATTAGTTAATCATTTCTTAATGTACATTTCATTTGTATTACCATTATCGTTTGTTTCTTTTTCTATCATCCCCTCCTTGCAACTCATTTTTATTTGACTTTTATTATAATATATCAGAATAGTAAAATTAAAATCATTCGTACTTAAGCAAGCATTTGCGAAAGTAGTCTGTCCGAAGATGCCTCTGAAAGAAACGAAATACGTGTCACAGTTTGTAGCACGATACGTGGAATAATCTAAATTATTTTTATTTTATATTAAAATTAACTTCCACAAAGTTACCGCCAAATCCATGGAAAGTACCGGACTTTTATTTTTTAGGCTAGAAGTTAAGAATTAGAATCAATTTTTACCTTATTTGTAAGCCTTGCAATGCTTCGTCTGATGATGTTTCTTAAAAACCAAAATAGGTGTCACATTTTGTAAAACAACAAGTATAATAACAAAGTTATCATATCTCATTTTATATGTAAAATTAACTTTCACAAAGTTACCGCTGAATCCATTGAAATTATGCAAGAAATTGAGTGGCACTACATTGAAATTATTGGAAAAACTTTTAAATTACCCTTTAACAGAAAATAGCTGTTGGAAACGTTGCCAATTTTTTTTCAATATGACATTCTAAGACAAATAAAAGTGTTGAGAAAAAAATTCTGGCACTACAACACTAAAGAAATGCTTTGACACTAACAAGAGAAGATAAATTAAACCACGTTGTTTATATTTGAAAAGAATTCTATCAACGGAACTAAAACACTCGGCTGTTTTGAATTTTTAATGAGTCATTATTTTTTGAATATTCAGAAGGGATCACTTTCCCGACGTTGCATACAGTCATGAAGAGAAGCCCCCATCCTACAAACTTCACCCGAGCCCCAGAATCAGAAAAAGAAAACATTTATTTCTTGATTATTACGAAATTTTTATATCAGCCAATTGTGTACATTAATTTGAAAAATAAGTAAGATATTATCTTAAAGAAAAGGCAATTATTATTTTTAATAATTATAATATTTTGCTCTCAACAGGAGATGTTTATTATTGACTGCTTGTTATAAAGTTGTTCAAACCACTTTTTTATAGCGTAAAGTTTAGATTTAGAAATAGGTCGTAATTTATTATTATCTTACTTACCCCCTTCCTCTTTTTTTATACGGATCCAACCTGAAGTGAGTGTTAAGTAACCTAAGTTCATATGGTTACAAAAGCGTATTTTTTTTTAATAGTATAGACCCTTAATAGGCCGAAATTTATAAATTTTCCAGGAGACTTTATTTTTTTTAATTAGTTTCGAAAAAGGAATTCTTTTAGTGCGGTTAGTAAATAGTAATGTATGTTCGATGCCTATCCTGATATTATAATAAAAAAAATAGTTCTCTAGATCAGCGTTTCTAAGCCGGGGCCCACGTGGAACGAACGATAACAAGTCAAAACCCAAAAATGCACAGGCCCTAAAAAGATCAGGCGAATGAGATAACGATCTATTTTATTTTTCACTGATGCCTTGGGCAATGTTGAACAATTATTGGCTTGAAACGGAATTGGGATATTTATTTATTTCGGATTATGTGCCATGAATTTCTAGGCTGTATTTCATGTTGCGCACCACTGTCCTAGATTATGCAGTAGGTTGATGCATTATTAAGCCGAGGAAAACTTTAACGCTCTACCAGTGAATAACGACCCCGCTACCTTTATAATCTTTATGTGAAAGTTTCGCGAGAAGAAATCTCTTATTTCACAGGTGACGGAATCTTCATAATAACACGTTTTTACAAAGCGCAGGTGTGAAATCACAGATACTGGAGACTAGGGTAACCAATCTCAGAACCCCGATCAACTTACCGATCCCATTATTCCGGGATCATCTCAATACCGATCCCGGGATTTCGGGATTCATTATAACTAATTTAAAATCTAAATTCTTTCTGATTTACTACCACATGTATTAATAATTTCACGCCGGCTACGTGGTATAGTGTCAACGTTGTTGGCTTAGAATACGTAGGTTATCCCAGTACGAACAGTTTATAAAATTGAGTTTTCAATCAATTTATGCATTTTTGTTCGAAAGCTCTTCTCATCCTAAAAAAAGTAGTCCTGTACTAGCCCTATCTTTCTTACCCTACTGTCAAAGAGAGGTTGAGAAACTGAGTAACAAGCTCTTTTTGCAGGAAACTTTTCTTTTGAGAGAACTTTATTATGAGTCCATACAATCTACACTGGAAACGGATATGGTAAAAAAATAAACAAAAAACCCTACGGTGTACATCAGTTTGTTTATATAAATATTTTAATACAATAACTACATAACAAATAAATGAACTGTTGTCTTACTCAATCTCATATTTTGTAGCAGTCGTAGATAGAAACAGACATTCTTTTTAAATGTAATTTTATATAAATTCAGTTCCAGTCATTTTTTAGGGTTGGATAAGAATTTATTCAATTTTAATTTGAAATTTTGAACAATTTCTCAAGCAAATTTCTCAATCAACTGTGATTTAAGAAGAAAAAATATTTCACCTTGGCCGTCAGCTGTAATGCTAGCTATTTTTTGTATTAAAATTAAGGATGTGTAAAAAATGAAATGCCTGTGTAGTCGAGTGGTCAACATCGTTGGCTACCGCTACGGAGGGCACAGGTTCGAGTCCCGGTACGGACAGTTTTATAAATTGATTTTTCAACCGATTTATGAATTTCTTTTCAAAGGCATGGATGTTTGTGATGTCTTGAATTCCCCCCTCCCACCTATCCTATTCTATGAACGGGGCGTATCGAGAGCGATTAGTTAACCACTAGTCCTGCCCTAGCCCTTTCCTTATATTCCTACTCTCTTTGGAAAAAAAGAGGTTGAGCAACTGAGTAACACGCAGTTCTCGTAGAAACATTTCTGTTGAGATAAACTCTATTAGGAGTCCATATGCTCCATATTGGAAGCGGACATGGAAAAAAAAATGAAAACATGAAATTATAGAAAATGATCAATCTCGGTATTCTGAGATTACAAAGATGGTTTGGTATCAGATACCCTACTAAAGACTGAGGCAAGAATATTGATTGAAATATTTAATACCAAACATTCTGGACAGGTGCACAAACTGTTCCTCTAAGAAGCTTGTGAGCAAGCAGAAACTACAGTCTTACAACAAGTAGAGATTGTAATGTCAGTATTACCGAAACTATTTTTTCGTTATTTTGACTGTTCTGCTGTCCAATTTTGAAAGTTAGTTATTGATATTTTTTGTTAAGATTTCGTTTTTTCGCAATTCTGTTGTTTTAAGTCTAAGACATACGCTATTTTTGAAATCTGTGTATGCAAAATTTATAGTTTTTTATAGGATGTTAATTATTTTTTCTAATCTGAACAGATCAATGAATAAAATCTGTTTTCACTTAAATATGTTGTTTTAATATGCTTTCCTCCTGCTTTCTATTAACTTTTGGCTTGCATTGCATCGTACATGTATGGTTTTGCGAAACAAAGTTTGGACTTCTCATAAATTTTCAGCAACAACCAACAGACAAACCCAGAGCATTCTAAAAAAAGTAAATATAATTAAATTAAATGAAATGGGCCCACAATATCTAAATTAAAAAAATATATACATTTATATATATAACCTTTGGTGAAAGTGAGATTGGAGCTCGGCTTCACAGTTCCCCGTATAAAGATGAAATGACACTGATGATGATGATGACCACATGTAGCAATGTTAGCTCAACACAAATATTTTACATTAAATTTTGATGCAATTAAGCACCCAAAATATTTTCGATACCTTGTTTTTTTACTATTATTTTTTATGCCGTTACAGAATTATTTAAATTAAAAAAAAAACAAAGGTAAAGCGTAAAAATAATCAATCATTCCTTGATTTATTTTTTGCATCAAAGCTGGAAGAATTTTTCTCCAGATGAATATATAAATTGATAAAAAGATGGTAAAGAGTAATAACTATTGATTTATATTATTTTTTTGATGAGGAAATACAAAATGATTGAGAAAAAATGTTTTCGATTCCAATGAAAAAAACGTCAAATCTTTTTCATATCGACTGTGGAAAAGAAAAAAGACGTAACCCACAGTTTTTTCAAAGCTGGCTTTTTTCATTAATCACAATGTATCCAAGCTTGATACACGTTATATCAAAAGGACGCAAGCTGCAAATACCGAATTCGTATCTAAATTTAGCTTTTAATTTTGAAAAAGATGACCTTGTAAAAAGTTAAAACCAATAAAAAATACTGAAATAATGGTTTTTCTTGGACAATTTCTTTAATTAATATTAGATTATGTCAATTAAACACCAGTTTAGATGATTCCGTGCACTTCAAGATTGTGTATAATTCATAATTAGCATATGGCCCAAAATCATCAAAACACGTTTTTGGCGCCTCCTGTAAAATTTCACATGTGTGGGTTACGTCCTTTTTGCTTTCCACAGTCGATATGCATATTAAGTGTCAAACTCTTGTTAGGTAAATGCAGGATATGCGCAAACGTGTTTTTTGTTCATTCGAAAATGTGTTGTAAAACTTGGTTTTTAGTTTTGAAATTGGACAGCCGTAGTGCTTCGATTGCAAAATACCGGTTTAAAAAATGCAAGCTATTTCGATAGTGAAAATTTAATCGATAAATATTTTTTTAATTCGAAATGTGCAAATAGTTGATTTATTGGCCATGTATCCGACAGCTTTTGTGACTCTTCTAATGAAAAGTCTAAAACCAGTTTTTTTTATTATTTAAAAAACGTATTTCAAATATCATTTTGCATGAAATTGTCTTTCAATTATATACGATGAAAATAGTACAAAGATCGCGTCGCGCTTTCTTTCGAACCCGCTTTATATCAGCGGGCATTTGTTTTGCGAATTCGCAATTCTTTTTAGTATTTTGCTAACATAAAGCATGTATAGTTGAAGTCGTAATTCAGTGAATATTTTTTATTTTGACTTTACTATTATTGAAATTATATTCATAAATGCTGAGAACTTTTTAAAAAGCACTATTTTTTTGGATATCAAATTTATGGAGCTTCAAGTACCAGGACGCACCAAGGTTCTTCTAGTCTCCTTCATCGATCAAGATTTTGAAAAATTGTAAATTGCATCCCCTTACCGTCGTTTGCAGACGGAAGGGCGCGATCACTACAGAGATAAGAAGTTCACGGGAACTTCATATGCATTATTTTGCAAATCACATTCCATATGCTTCCTCCATACTATATCCGTACATGTACACACACATGCGCATACATACATACACACATACAGTACACAAATTGTTTTTAAACAAAGAGAGTCATTTTCGTGATGCTAAGTTCGTTCTAAAATTGACAATTTTAGACGACATAAGATCTATGGAGGGTCGTCGAGCAGGACTGCTCTGGGTCTTAAACGATTCTCAGGCAGTGTCTCGTCATAGTTGTGGAGATCAGAGATCGTTGGGTTAAAATGTTTTCCTACCTCGCTGTGAAACTTTTGTGATATTTCACGAACGAACTCGCGGATGGTAGGTATTTTCAAGTCTCTGTGAAGCAGCGAGTTACGCACGTACCACGGGGCGTTACATATCTGTCTCAGAAAAGCACTATAGTTCACTCGCCAGGCGCGTGCTTGAATGGAAAAACAGGAACGTCAATTTTCTAACGGATAATGTGAATATTTTATACAAATCAAATACTCTTATTTAATTTAATGTATATCACATTTTAATTTTTATTTGAAAGTATTTGGACAGCCAATATTTTTTTTAAAATGCGATTAAATCGATGCAGTTTTTTTATAAACCGCATTTTAGTATATGCTCATTTAAAATAACGTATAGAAAGAGAAATAAGCATAATATTTGCTTGAAACAAGCCTTTTTTAATAGATGAAATATCTTTAATGTTTTAAGTAAGGAATGATCCGTGTTTCGCCGATAACGTACTATACATAAATATAGGATTAAAAAAGCCCAAATTTTTACATTATCAGGTTATTTTATTTTAAATTATTTCAAATCTGAAATGATAAAACGAAAAATGGTATTACATGAAAAAAACAGTTCATAACATATTTTTCATAATGTAATATGACGGAAATTATTTATTGAAAAGATTATCAATCACTTATCCATTAACGTGGGTTGAAAACAAACTGAGAACTATTGTTCACTAACGCTATTGATTTGCCTAATCAGAAATAATTAACATTGACAAGGGATGATTGTGTTTTCAAGGCGTAAGACTTGTTTGGGTAGAGCAATCGTCTACGGACAAATAGAAAACTATTTATGCAATCCAGCTTATTTTCTATGAGGCTTTATATATTTTATTAAAATAAACATTTCTGAGAACAACAGATTGGTTATAAGCACACAGAATAATAGCAGTATGATATAGGCATATTTGATGTTGGTATATTTATTAATATATTTACAATATGATATCAAAAAACCAGTCACTCGTTTGTAAAGCTTTTATTCTGTTTCGTAGGAGGAGAAAATATGTATTTTATTTTTGGAACCGAATCGAAATATTTTATTTAATCAATATGTAGAAACTTTTCACTGAGTAGTGCAACTCGGTACTTAAGAAATCGTTTTATAAGAAAGCTACGACTTTTAACCATTTTTTTGATATAAACTTTTCCGCTTCTAAGCTCAAGAAATGCGACCCCAATACCCACATTTTCTTAAATATCTATTTTAATATGGGTGATACAATGTTTATAATTAATCAATATAATATCATAGTTTTTTTGGACCTTTTGTAGTTCATATAAATACGCGATAACGCGATAACGAGATAAGCGCCCGCGATAAGCGATCGTTCGTAAGATAGCTGGGCTAAAAGCGTCAGTTGAAAATTAATATGTGTGCTGGGATGACGTCTTTTTTACGCGCAAATTAAAATATGATTATTTAATAAAAAATCACGGATTTTTATAAAAAAAAATGTATGAGGAATGATGCAGAGAGATATTTTAAAGCCCTTAAACCATTTTTTTTAAATTCATAAGAATAAGGCCAATGATGAGGAAACCACTGAGGACCCTAAACGACCCCCATCGGCAGAGAAGTATTTTTCTAGTCTCCGAGCCGCTAGAGTTAAGTATATATAATAAAAATCTAACTTCATTTCTAAATAATACATTAACCAAAAAATATTTTTTACCGTTATACCTACGGCAAAGTTATGAATGTTACCTCTATCGGTTTTTTCAAATTTCATTTTTAAGCTCGCGTTTTCCCGTTCGCAATGTAAAGCATCCAGCATTATATTTTGAAGGTCATAGTTACGCCGCAGGCAATATTTTCTTTTCATTTTATTTTAGGAAACAATATTTTTGTTTGTATTTGGCAAAACATACCGTAGAAAGCTGTATAAGCAATGTAAAACATTTTTACCTAAACAAATGTCGGAGGAATATATTTTTAAGGCTACATAAGTAAGTCAGTTGAATAATTTTATTCAATTAACTTACAAAATATTTTTTCTCAGAATTAAAATCATTCAATCAGAATCTAGACGTCGTGTCTGACCTATAGCCGACCTGTAAATGATCGGTGAACTTCGTTGGCTACGGATACGGTGCTCACAAACCCAAATCCCATTGCAGGCAATTAAAAAAAATCAATCGATTTTTGAAATTATATTTGAAAGCTTTGATGTTTATATTGTCTGAAGCCTCTACCCACTCATTTGATCCTTAAGCTAATGCGTAGCAAGGGCGATAAACTAACTACGAGTCCTGTATTAGTCCTTTTCATATATTATATATTCTCTTGAGAAGCTGAGTAACAATTAGGGCATCCAATCCCGGGATCCGGGATCCCGTAATCCCGGGATCCCGTTCAATTTTCTGATCCCGAAATCCCGGGATTGACATGGTCGCGATCCCGGGATTGAGAAATTTGGAGTAAATCTCGAAAAGTGAGATGAAATTGGCAAATTGAGGATTTCAAATTCCTCGGTGAGCTAAAAAAAAAAAAAAACGAGGTTTCGTGAGAATTCGGGGAAAAAAGTATACCAAATTGAGGATTTCAAATTCCTCGGTAAATTTATCTCAATCCCAGGATCCCGGGATTGAAAATTTATCAATCCCGAAATCCCGGGATTGGAAAAAGGCTCCGGGATTGGATACCCTAGTAACAATCAGCTCTCAAAAAAGCAGCAGCTAGCAAAACCATCTGTTGAGATAATCTCCATTTCAATTCAATTCGCTACACATTGGGAGAGGACATGAATAAACAAATATTTTCTAAAATTATAAATATAATACAACGTAATACAAGTTACATTCAAAAAATTAAATATTTACATTTGTAATAATGCTACTTTTATTTTAAAATATCAGGACCGATTTTACTCATGACTTGCATCATCAACTGATTAGTGCTGTTTAGACAAAATAATGTGTAATAAAACTTGTTATGGAAAAGAATTTGCAAATAAAACATTTTTTTTAGGGCGAAAATCTTCTTAAAAAGTTCTTTTCTTAACGGGAAATATATCACTAGAATTTTTCTCGAATAACGTAAGTTGATAAGCGGAGAAAAATAAATAGAATTTACAATAATCACCAATGCGCTACTAAAATTGAATATTAAAATAAGAAAAAAATCTAAATAAGTCATTTCATTGTTTTTAAAATTTCATTTCAAAATCGATATTATTCTTGCTGAGACCTTCACCTCCAGAAAAGGGATTGCTTGGGTAAATAATTTACCCCAGAGCCAGCACATTATATTAAGTAAATCACAATATTTTGTTATGAATACCGTCAAAAAAAATAATTATCGCACAATCCATTTTCTATTTCTCGAGTGCAAGTATTTATCTTATTTCTGTAGCGAAAATTTCACGATACAGCCATTTTTATTTGCTACTAGAGAAAACAACAAAAGGAAAAACAATAAATTTTTCGTCTGATGTATTATAGAATGAAGATAAAAAACAAACAAAAAATGCAATTGTTAGCTGAAATGGAAGTCGCCTCCCACGTTTCGTTTCGTTTTTTTTTTTTTAATATTTTTTTTATGTCAGTAGAAGCAGGGCTCATTACTATGTTACTAAGGAGTAAAATCGCACTGTACGTTTAACAGTCTACTTAGTTACACAGTAAACGTTTCAAATTTCTGAATGGATTTGATTTTGAAACAAAATCTTTCTTCGCATTTTGTTTAACTAACTTACATCCGTCACATGCAGAGAGAAAACTATTACAAAATAACTAGCTTTTTCATAGTTATTCGAAATAAGTTTTCGCATTTGAAACCGTACATAATGTTTATTATATATGATATATGTATATTTTCTCTGGGATTATTGTCACGTGGTTTGTAATATATTCTTTGTTTGAAATGTCTACAATTTTAGATGTCAGAACAAACTCTGTCATGGGAGCCGGTAAATTGCTCGAATGCAATTTCTCTCGAATGTAGAATTCCTCGAATCACAAATTGCTCGAAATGCAAGTAAGCCGAAATATGTATCAAATTGTATATTATTGCTGTACTATTTATAATTGCCTCTATAATTATTATTTTTTAGATAGACATTTAAGAAATACTACCTATGTAAATTGATCTTTATTCAGTAATATTGAAATTCAGTATTGTGTTCTTTTACAAGGAGAGCCCAAAATCACTCATAATAAAAATGTTTATAGATAAGGGGTGTAACGTATTTGTGATAGCGGTGGTAACTGGCATAATATAAATTATCGAGTAAATATCCAATATGGCGGTTATTATTATTTTTAAATTTATAGCTGCGTCAATAAGTTAATAATATTCTTAAAGAAAATATATTATGTGTGATTGGTAAAAGTGGAAAAATTAAAATTTTTGAGGAATTTGTAATTCGAGCATTTGACGTTCGAGCAATTGGTTTACCAAGCAACCGCAATTTACCGGGAATCCTCTGTCATAAGTCTAACCGATTTATGGATTTGTATTCAAATGTGTAAATATATTTGATGTTTACATTTCTAACCATCAATCCAGTCCTTAAAAAAATAAGGTATAGTGCAAACGACTATCTGAACTTTATTTTATTATTTTGTATTATTTTTATTCTCTCTGAAATGTTATTTTCATACAAAAAAAAACACGAAACAAACGTATGAACGTTGAAATTATCCATTAAAAGTCCACATACTCCAAAGTGGGAGCAGATAAAGCTTAACCTATTGTTCATTTGATACATTATTTTTATATCGTTTTTTTTGGGTTAAATTTATAACATAATTTTTATTATACATTTCAATTACATATAATATATTATAAAGATGTCCCAAAATTCACGGAAGGTTTGAATTTTACTCCATTTGTGCGGTAAAGTGTTGCCAACAAAAATATGCACCGTGACAGCTGGCTGGCACGATAGAAAAACGCGTTTTCATTGTTGAGAAATATTTAAAAAATAATGAAGGTTTGGCAGCTGCAGTTCGCAACTTTCGTTTAAAATATGGCCGGAATAGTAGTTTAACTCCATCAACTGTAAAGAGATTAATTCAATAATTTAGACAGACTGGACCAATCAGTGATCTTATGCACTTTGACTGTCCCTTAAAAAATGGTTCAACAAAAAAAATCGAAACAGTTTGTAAGAGTGTTGCTGAGAGTCTAAAAACACCAATTTGGCATCGTTGTCAAGAATTGGAGATTCCGAGAAGCTCACAATAGCGTATTTTTAAAAAAGATTTGAATTTTCTTGAAAGCAATTGAAGTTCGTTGAATGGATTATGGAACAACAAGTGGGTTCTGATTATAAACCTGTGTTTTCTATAAGAAATACTTGTTTTGTGAATTTTGGGACACTCTTTATTTTTTTCAGAAGGTTTCATTTAGTAGTAGATATCCTATACCAGTCTCTGTCATAAAATAAAGTTTTAATTTATAGCGAAGACTGTTTCACGGAAAAGCTGTTTTATACAAATACCGTATGTTTTGTAGGGTATTTCTTCCCCTGGGGCTTTAAGATGTTTATTAAAACATGTGAGGTCCTCGTAAGGGAAGAGAGTTTTAATTGGCCTTTAAAGGGTTGAAAGCTTGGGATCGTTAATTTATTCAATACTTTCGTTTTCCTGTGAAGTATTTGACTAATAGACTGATTCGCACACGATGAGCTACACACTTTTTGTTTATCATAGAATTTGTTTATAATGTGAACCCAAAAGAAAGGGATAATTCTCAATTACGTCAGACAATTATTAATAATTATATAATGCTTGTGTTAGACACAAAGAATTTTGAGGGCAACTGAAACCCTTTCATTAACTTGTTACTTTACAGTTTTTTAATCCACATCTACTCCCAATGTGGACTATGTCATATATGGCCACGTAATGGAAGTATATATATAGAAGTTGTTTTAAAAGTCTATGAGTTGCTTTCATTTTCAAAGGGAGAAAGGGTAGGACAGAATTAGCGGTAAATTAAAGTGGTAAAGATGGCAGGGAATTTTAAGACATCACAAACACACCAATGGGATCGAACAACAATCGATAATTTGATTTAAAATATACTATTTATGAGATCTGCTACGAAAACCAACAAACCAGGCATATTTTAAATCAGCGTAAAGCAATCAAAAAATCTTATACTGATTGTTTATTGTGAGGTAGAAAAAAATAATAAAAATCTGCGCATTGCCGTAAGCGAACAAAAAATATTAAATAAATGGTAAAATTTTGATTCCAGGTTGATTAAGTAAATGTCTCGCATATACATTTTTTTGGTATTGGTGTACTTATGAAACATTTTTTTCCGTGCAGAAATATTAATTTAAATTCACTTCGACATTGTGAGAGATTATGATTCTTTTCTAGCACCCTAATTTGTGGATTTACTTTAACCAAAATATCACATTTTTTGTTGTTGTTTTGGGAAGACAAGCTTGATAATCGGAATTATTTCACCGATTGTCACACACAAAACACGATCCTTATATATTTTAAATATTATTATAAATCAGAATAAAAGTAGAAATTACACGTCAAAAAATTCTTTTAAAATAAATAAAATGATAAATTTATTTTTCACAAATTGCTTTGCATGGTATAATTCTAAAGAGGATTACCGTTTCTGAATTCGTCCTATTACGTTTATTATTTATTTTTCAGCAACTCAAATACTTCATTGAAAGCGCTTTGGCCAGATACTTCTCAAAATTATTTACTAGAAAAAAGCGTCATCAATTTCTGAAGATGTCAAGCAATTTTTTAGCCCCGTGTAATAAGCTTTGCCTTTATTGTGCTTTTTATACAATATTTCGAATTTCTTACTACCTTTATCAATGTAAGAATCCGAGATCATATATTTTTGATTCAAAATTAAATTTCATATTTTGTCTAGTTTATTTTTTTATGAAGAGAAATATTTTTTTCAAATAACAAGAATATATGTGTATATTTATCACAGATTTTCATTTTTTATACAGGTAAATAAATAGTTGTGATATATCTTCTCAGTGAAGTTTATCTAAATAATTAATTTATAAAACAAAATTGTTTCCATAAAATTTATCAGTGAATTCAAATAATTTTCATGTTTATTTCAAAATGTTTTTCTTAGATACATATGTTTAATGTATGGGCTATATTAGGCTTGGGGAACTTATGTCATATCATAATTTTATGTCATTCACGATTGCATTCAAGAATCATCAATTAGAAATACTTAAATAAATAGTGCATATGTATAGGTAAACTTGCTTACCCCTACACAAAGTTACATTAAATCAATTGTTTTCACAGCAGCTGTGTATTCACACGCATATTTTCCAAATGATTTGAAAAACTGATAATATTACTTTCGTGGTTTTTGTCTATCTTTGTCCTGTTATAAGTTTGTGAGTTTTTTTTTAACATTTACCTTACCCCACTTGTCAGATTATATTGGTTAAAAATAAGAAAACGTCTTCAAATTCAAACAATAAATAAATACTTTTATTCTTGTAATATGCGTAGAACCCTGAAACCTTTGGATAATTAGAGCTTCCGTTGTATATAAATAAATAAATATTTTTATCCATGTCCGCTCCCAATTTGAAGCATATAGCATCCTAATGGAAATATCTCAACCTCACTTTTTTTTCAAAGTGAGTAGTAGGGAAATGAGGATGACTAGAACAGGACTACTGGTTAAGTAATCCCTATTGCTACACCCAGTTATTAAAGGATCAGAAGGATGGGAAGAGAGGAAATAATGTTAATTGACACCACAAACACCCAGTCTTCGATCACAACTCTGAATTGAATAATTCTAAAATTCATTGTGATCATACCGGGAATCGAACTCAGACCTGCGTGATCGGTAGAGCAAGCTCTAACCAACAGGGCCACAGCAGGCGACAAATGTTTATAAAATACAAAAATCAAAAAAATATTTAACTTTTATTTTAAAAAAACTTTTAAGTGCTTGTTAATAAATAAGTCAACTAAAATTCAAAATTCTAATAAGTTAAAAAACCTTGTTAAAAAAACAAAATTATCTTCTTCATTAGTCATATTTTTGTAAACCATTTATCCTCCTATTTCCAGGGTATTTTTCACCACACTTTACTTAACAACTTCCATTCTGTGAACAGGGTGCCCCCCTCCAGCGGCGGAAATCTCCAATTCAAGGCATCAAATTAATATGATACCTTAAAAATAACACGGCATCGCTGGTACGTGAGGTTTGTTTTTCGCAAACCGGCAGCTTTCATTCGATACGCTGAGGAAGCGGGGAAGTCGGGGACTGTTACGATGATTAATGTTCAGACGCGCAGAAAAACCCAAGGTGGTCGCGAGAGCTTTTGCAAAGGCGTACATTAGCTTTAAATATTATATTTATATTATTTGATTATAAAAAAAAAACAATAAATTTACTGTTATTTACTATGAAACAATTTCTTACATATCTATTTTAATATAGGTGATGCAATGTTTATAATTAAAGTATTCTTATATCATAGTTTTTTGTACCTTTTGTAGTTTATATAAATACGCGATAACGCGATGCGATAACGAGGTAAGCGCCCGCTTATCAGCAATCGTTCGTAAGATAACTAGGCTGATAGCGTCAGTTGCAAATACATATTATTTATTTAAAAAACCACGGATTGTTATTAAAAAATGTATGAGGAATGATGCAGAGAGCTATTTTAAGGCCTTAGGCCTATTTTTTTTTTGAAATTCATAAGAATAAGGCCAATAATGAAAAAACCACTGGGGTCTCAAAACGACCCCCATCGGCAGAGAAGTATTTTTCTAGTCTCCGAGCCGTGAGAGTTAAATTGGT
Source organism: Himalopsyche anomala (assembly GCA_031772345.1). Classification (NCBI taxonomy): domain Eukaryota; kingdom Metazoa; phylum Arthropoda; class Insecta; order Trichoptera; family Rhyacophilidae; genus Himalopsyche; species Himalopsyche anomala. The sequence continues at coordinate 7,997,828 of CM062838.1, forward strand.
ATGATAATTTAAATTGAAATAGCGTCAAACTGTGTCTTATCTGGGTGAAGTTAAAGCGAACACGACACGGAGCGGCGTATAACGAAAATATCAAACGTTCGCCGCTAGTATAGAGTGGCATACGTGACAAAAATCACGTGGTGCGTGGTACAAAGCGGTTAGAAGTTTCAGAGATACGATTAATTAGTTTTATAACTACAACCTACAACTGACTGACGTAAACACTATATACCTTGATATTTTTTTTTTGACGAAACATTTCATTAGAAGTCAAAATGGGGTAAAACTTACTATTATGAGCCATGTTCAATTATTGGCCACTTGCATATAAAATCTTGTTTTGTAAAATAGTATACCAACTCTTATTATTCCTGCTACTTACTTATTAAAAAAACCAACTAAGAGTTCTTCCATTGGAAAAACACAATATTGTTCTATTTGTCAAACTAAATCAAAACCTCATTTTATTCGACAGTTGAAGTGTTATTGTGAAACTAGTGTGTTTTCTTATCAATATTACAAGGATTTGATTTCAGCTTAAAGCTTTGTAAAACATTTGTAAGAAAATAAAATTTAATATTGATTAAATTGGCTTGTTTGTTGTAAGTGTATCATAAATAATAACTTTGTATGTGCTCGACAAATTACGAAGGTGGCCAATAACTGATTTCGAAAATTAGTAGATTTTTTATTTACGGGAGTGTTGAAATTAAAATATTTGATGTAATGGCTTTCTTTAAAGCGATGAGACGCTACTGTCTGCTTGTTTGTTACACGTAATGGTGATGGTTAATATCCGACTGAAAAGGAAAAACACGACGGCCACCAGGGGAAGGAATAGATACTAAGGGACCGTCCGATGAATAATATGTATTTTTATATCTGCTTTTGTTTTTATACCGCCCCAGTATAATCTGATAGCAAACGAGACGGTTATATGGACAATGCTCGTTTTTGATTTATATCATATTTTCGTATATATGTAAGAGCGTAATTACATACTCTTCTACGAGTGCTGTAAAACGATTTATATGCCAGAAATTTGGCAAAGATTTTTATATCCAATTATAAGTTTACTTTATTATTTGCTTTCGAGAGGTTCACGAGGGATTCGGAAAAAATACTGTTATTTCTGATTTAATAGCTCCACGCGTACAATGTGCGTCTTAGTATCTTGAAAACATGAAGATAATCTGTACATATAACATGATAAAAACATATTTTAGTCGTTTATGAAAATTTCTTATTTATTTCTAAAAAAATAAAGCCAAACATCCGGTATCGTAAATCATAACATGTGTGTATACTCCCGCAATATACAAACCGAATTTGTGGGAGTTGAAAGTTTGTTGAGCCTTTGAAAATACGTATTACTAATACTTTTAGCATCACAAGTGAAAAGATAGTAATATGTTAAGATTATAAATATTGTTTAGCAAAAAAGTAAAAATACTTTTTTACTAATTGCAGGTACTACTTGTTTGCATGCAGTATTTAATATTTAAATTGAATACATTATACAATTTTCTCAAAAGTTTTGTCGGAAATAGTTTAAAAAGCTATCTATTGTCATTGTTAGTTCAATTCTAGATCTGTTAAACTCTAAAGAAACATTTTTTTTAACAATTAAAAAAAAAATCCGCCGCATAGGAGGCAAATACAGTTATCACTTGCAGCTCGGAGACTAAAAAAATACCTCTCTTCCAATGGGGGTCGTTTTGGGACCCCAGTGGTTTCCTAATCCGTGATTTTTTAATAAATAATCATATTTTAAGTTGCGCGTAAAAAAGGCGTCATCCAAGCAAACACATGAAATCGCAACTGACGAGATTTAGCTAACCAATCATTGCACATGCTATTTTACGAGCGACCGCTATCGCGCGCTTATCTCGTTATCGCGTATTTATATAAAATGAGTTATCGATGTAAGTCAATCCGTTTTTTGTTCTACTTCGAGGATCTTTTTTATTTAGTTGAATTTTTCTTTTTTGTTTTAATTAATAGAGACGGAACTAGCGATCGAATATTTTTTTTTCTTCTACAAAAGGTCCAAAAAACTATGATATAAGAATACCTTAATTATAAACATTGTATCACCCATATTATAATAGATATTTAGAAAATGTGGGTATTGAGGTCGCATTTCTTGAGCTTAGAACAGAAAAGTTATAAAAGAATATTGAATACCTTTGTTAAATTTTGAAATGACTGAATCATCGGTGTTAAAAAAAGAATGGATCCAAATATTATTATAATTGAAATATGTAATTGATAAATTAAATTTATTAGATCTAATTTTCTACTGGTCAAAATATCATTCGATCGCGATAAAATAAAGGTAAATTACAGTCAGTAGCCTCAAGTGCGATTTGTCCTTATTTATATACGAAAGGGTTGCGACCGTTTGCGGTTATGAAAGATATTTACGATGCATCCCTGCCTCATATCGCTCCGCCCTCCCAGTTGTTTGTTCACTCAGAAACAATTCACGTGGATAGCAATATCCAATTTGTGACCTCACAATATTTTCAATTATTTTAATGCTTTGCAAGTTATTTTATTTTATTGAATATTGTTATTATTATCGAGATTATTTTGTATAAGATTTCAAAATATTGCCATACTTACGTTCATATAATGTTTGCAGTTCCCAATAGCATTGATTTTTAACATCTGGACATCGAGTTATTTTAAACTCTATTAATTTTTATCACCCCCTACGATGAGATTTGTTGAAAATTGACTAACCGCAAATTTTGTCTACATGCTCCAGACTAAGATATATTTTGTATTGTCTTAAAAAATAAATGTACCTTTCAAGGCATTCACTGTTAATACTTGGAGAAAAGATTTTTTTATAATATATGTCCGCTCCTAATGTGGAGCATATATCCTTCTAATTGAGGTATCTCAACAGACTTTTTTTACGTTTGTTACTCAGTTGCTCAACCTCTCTTTTTCGAAAAAAAAAGATTGAAGGATAGAACTAGAACATGAAAGTAGTTGGCCAATCACTGTTGCTAAGCCTGTTTTAGGATAGAATGTGTGGGAGGAAATTCAAGACATCACCAAAAATCAATTAAAAAATCATAAAAACCCTATAAAATCAAATGCTCGCCAAACTGAGCACATATCTGTGAGCTGTTGAGTTGGCTGTCACTAGAAAAAGTGTTGCTAGTTTAATAACCATACTTAAAATAAAACAGTATTTATGAATGTTCTCACAAACTCGACAAACTCTTTTTGTGAAACGTTGAAACATTAATCAAGCTTTTAGGCCGGATATAAATGATATTTTCCAGACTCAACCCTTAAAAGATACCCCTGGATCAACGAAAAGTCATAAATGAATAAAAACGATGACCAGGTTCATAACAATCGATCATTCATTGCGAAACAAAAAAATATCTTAAATGACGCTTAAAAAAACAAATAAACTATATTTTCATAAAACCGTGATGCTGTCATTTCATTTTCTCTTAAAATATAGCGAAAGTTAACTAGGTTGTGTTGAACATTAAATTTATGCAACGATAATATAAAAAAAAGCTTAGCTGTTGGAAATAAGTTTTAAATGTCTTAAAATGGTGCGTAAATGATTTGACTAATTGTTTTTACACTTATTTTTCTAATAAAAACAAAGAATAAAATCATTGTCTAAATTTTTTGCAACAAAATGAATGTTACTAATTTTTCATTAAAAAAATGAGATCTTAATGTCTTCAGAGCCTTAAACTAATTGTGCAATATATTTAAAACTTACAGCGCCTCGTTTTTTCGTCTATGCCAAAAAAGATGATAAATTAATGAAAACTCTCTTTAAGCTCTGAATACATTTTTTAATTCCCCCAAGTTTTGTTATTTTGTTTTGTCAAAGTGGTGAGCATTTGTTTTACTTTTGGATGGTTTCATTTCGTTTAAGATTTGAAATAACGAAAATGTAGTTCAAGATAAATTAAGGAAATATGGATAAATAAAACAAAACTCAATAACGCGCTACGACAAGCACATTTATTTAAAATACAAACACTACTTTGAACTATTGAACTCAAATAAGAGAATATAAATATTTAAGGACGTCTTAATTTAGAAAGTCCAGCGATGTTATTCCCATGAACATAAAAGTTTAGGTAGGCACATTTTTTCTTTCTTAAATACTTAAACATTTGACGGTTGGTAAAGTGAAAGGGTTTTAACCTTATTGTGGTAACAAATGCATTTAAGACGGGTAGATAATAGTAGCGGGCGCACGCCGAATTTGTAAACAACACAATTTCAGTAATGTGTCTTTAATTTTTTTTTATCATACTTACTTCTGATTATTAATCGGTAAATATACACGTATACTTTAAATAAAGACATCGAAAAAATAAAAAGAGATAGAATACAATAAGGATATCAAGCATAGTTAAATAAATAACGAAACAAAATTACTGGAATCATTGATAACGCATTTCACTTACTTATTTTCTAGAGTTGAGAGTATGAAATGATTAACTGAATTGTAAACAACCATTATTTTTTTTGGAATTACATTCTATGCAAGTGCGCAAATTGTGACACGTATTTCGCCTCTTTGAGAAACATCATCAGACTTAATAATAAACTTAAAATAGATTCTAATTTTTAAGTTATAAATTACAGAAAAAAGTCCAGGTCTGTTCTATTACTAGACGCAGGGAGGGGGTGAAGTGCAAACTTTGATAATAAGACTACTATGATTTTATTAAGGTCTCGAAAAATAAACTTATACATACATATGTTAAAGCTTAAATGTAGATGTTGTCTGTAGTATATGGATCAAATGATTTAGCGTTTGAAACGCTAGAAAATACATTGTTTTCTACTATGTGGATAATATATGCAGACTAGTTCAACTGTAAATTGTGATTTAAAAAAACTTGCTAGTATGGACATTGTTCATTTATTTGTATATGGCCCAATTCAAAACGTGTAGTAATATTTTTCACACTTTGTCACAGGGAGAAACGATATAAATACAGTTGTATTAAATAAGCCAAAATAATTAAGTTAATCGGTTGTTATATTGTGCATGGTATTAAAGATTTGTCATAAACATATACATACATTGTGAAATGTCTCATTTCCTCACTCAAGAAAAAAAAACGTAAAATAAATGTTGGGCTTACAAGCATTCTTCCATACTGGCAGTTGTTGTCAGTATCAATGTTGTCAAGTACAGCAATGTTGGCTATATTTCAAGAAAAAGCTTTTTTAAAACTTAATCTGAACAGACAGATCTAAATTGTCAAGGTGCTTACTAAAAAAAGTGTTGTTTTGTTAATTAGAAGCTAAATTATTTTCTGGGAATGTTCACTCAACAGTGAACATTAAAAAGGAGAGTAAAAACAATGCCTTTGAAGATAAAAGAATTGTCCTTGATAAACAAACTTTAAAATAATATATTTTATCAAGTGATATTTTGTTTGTATTGAGAAATACTTTTTTTACAAAAAATGTGGACATTCCTTAAAAAAATTGAATTAAAAAGTCCATGGACTAATAATCGTTAAGAAAAATTCGCTTCAAAGTTTTTCTTAGAAAATTAAATTCAACATTCACAACTTTACAGATAGCATGAAAAAACACATGTTCAGTTCATATTGTCACCCGCTTTGGTCTAGTTTGTAAGAGCTTGCTCTACCAATCAGGTGGGTCCGGGTTCGATTCCCGGTAAGTTCAATGTCAAAATTGGATTTTTTCAATTTTAATTTGAGATCTAAGACATGGGTGTTTGTGAAGTCAATTCTCCTTGAGTTAATCTCATGTGACTTTCAAAAATTCTCGAGTATATCTCGTATGATCTTTCAACTTAAAAAATATTTGACGCATTGGCGTAAGCTGTAATGTCAATTATTATTTTAATTTTAATAAAAAATATTTCAAATTTTATTGTAATCATTGTCAAAACAATATAATACATGTCATTTTTCTATGTCGAATATGATTTCAATTAAGGTCTTCTATGTGGTTCAGAATGCCTATACAAAGATGAAATTCATACATAATGATTATTTTATAAAAAGCATGTACGACAAGAAATCACTAAGATTAATTTATATATTAACATGTTTGCCTCTTCAAATTTCTTCGTCTAAAAAGTAAATGAAAACAGTGTTATTATAAGGATAAGTAAATAACTTTTTCTTCTTAATAGGTTTTTATGAAAACAGCAGCTTAGTGTCTAAATTTAAACAATTTTACATGATTTTTTAAAAATTCGAATGCTCAATTCTGATTTCTTTCACATTAGAAGTGGATGATAAACAAAATAAAGAATTTAAAAATAAAATAACGAGAGTAATCCAGCAAGCCTTTTAATCGGCTTATCACCTTAATCATCTCAAAATTATTCAATTCTTTAATAGGGGGTTTTTAAACTGTTAACAAATAAATTATTTTATATCACTTACAAAAAGAAATAATCTATTTTTTTTAAATATTTTGCTGACTATATTTTTATTACGTTCGGTCATTATGCCCAAAAATGAATCAGTAAGCATTCAAATAAATTTTCCAATATCTATTTTGATTTTATCGAGCATCAAATGTCTGGTCTGATATTTTTCCACGAATCAGGTTAAATAATGCGTAAAATTGAAATTTATACTTCAAAAATTTTCGACGCAAATCGTTCATTATCGAGTCATTTTTTTTTTACTCATACCCGTGCAACGCAAATAAAGTTTATACAAAAACTGAATTTTGTGTAAACCGGTTATCGAATTCCAATATATCCTAGTTTTACAAAAAGGGAAATCCAATTAAAATAGCGAAAAAAAAACTTTGTTTATTTATTTTAAGCAATGTCACAAAAAGTCACTAAAATTTACAAACAATTATTTCAGTTTTCTTGTTTGGTAGTTAATTAATTATATCTAGGTATGTACTCTTTCTCGATAAAGAGTGTATTCAGGTCAAAATTCACAACTAAAATAATTTAAAAAATAAAGCTTAATATAATAAGTTTTTCAACATATTCATTATAGTGGGTTGTCAATTAAGCCACATTAATTATCATGTTTTTTTTATAACCAATGCAGTATCAAGTCAAAATACTAAACTTGTTATTTAAAAAATGATAACAATTAAATATTTATTCCAATATTTGAAACTGGGTTACCAAGATGAAAGCAAGACTAAGGAGTCGTAAAAAAACAAGACTCCATCTCCGACCATAGTTAAAGACCTGACTTAACAACATACAGTGGTGCCACTTTCGACACTAGAAATTTGAATAAATAGTTTTTTTTTTAATGACATCAAAGTTATTCGTTTTTTTTTCAATCACGACTCTAGGTAAAACGATCCGACTCCATGACTTCGAGTCCAACTCCACAGCCCTTGATGAAAGAACCGGCTTTCGACTGTCGCGGATTTTACTTGAAGCTCGGGTTTTAAACCAATTAGTGCTAATTGCAAACTTATTTAAATCCACGTTTGTAGTCGTCGTCAAGACTGATCTCTAAAGTGGTTTGATCTAAAGTTTTGTTGTTTTGAACCTGTGAGATAGGTCATGGAAGCTAAAGACATTAACAACTGTATCACAGATACGACATCAGGCGTACTTAAATTGTGACTTATTATATTTGAGGAGCAAACATGTTATTTGTCACACATTTAAAAAAATGCCGTTTAATATCAGTTTTGACAGTCCATAATAAAATTTATGAACGAAAATCGCAATAAGTTCTCCAACACTCAAATCATTATTTCCCTAGCTCTGTATTTGTGTGACAAATCACTTTTTGAATGTTTGCTCTTCATTTCTCAATCAATAAGTTTCTGTTACCTTATCCGCAGCCTCTTCGCTTTCTTCCAGGTCATCCCAACAACTCGCAGCTCCGCTGAATGCATTATATGGATGGTTAATAGTGTTTTTCACGGCATTATTATAAATACCCATATGTCGAATAAACCAATATAAGTATTATACTTGTATTGTGATATATAAATTACTGATTTTTTTATATGAAAATAAATAAAAAGTACAGTCATAGGCAAGTTTTCAACCATAACAGTCAACCTGCGATAAAAAAAACAAACAGCGTAAAAAAAAACTTGTTAAATTGGTGTAATTTATACGTTTGACGTAAAGCTCTCTAGTTTCTATTTTATAAACCTTCCAAAGTCTGTTGTACTGCCTGTTTAAAACATTTTAGCCCTTAATCTTTCAAATCTTTGCATAATCTGTAACTAAAATCTCTATGACAAATTGAACCTTTACTGTTTCTCTATCTATGGTTTGTTAACGTTGTCTTTGGTTTCATGTAAGAAACAAATATACGGTTTATACACATAATGCTTAACGTGTAGATACAATGGGCATACACTTGCATATTATAAAAAAGATTGGAATGTTGATAAATTTTCGTCTTCATTTAATTTGGTGCGTAATGAAAAAAAATAACCATTGAGATTCGCTGCTTACTCTAGTGAGTAGTCGACTTATCAACCACCTGCAGACGATTGAAGGTTCTTTCTTTTCGGTTGCGACGTCACTTTTCGAACTGCCTAACGGAAACCTTCAGTTTGGTATTTAAGTTGCAATGTTTTCATTTTACCCAATCCAAATACTCTCTGATCCTTAAACAGGGCTTTAAAAGAGAGATAATAGAACTGCTCGTATTTTATTAGCTCTATTATTATAGCTCAGTCTATGTTAAAAAAATGGGATTATCTATAAAACTTAATTTATTAAGCTACTCATTGTAAGTGGTCCATATTAATTCTAAGTCTTGCTTTCATTAAGTATAATAAGCAGGGATGTGGAATCAATTTTTGTTTTTTGTGAGGCAAGGAAAAGTAGAGTAAGTGAAAGCAATTAGCTAACCAATACCTTAGTAACTGTCTTAATATTACTATTGTATTTTAAAATAGGTTGAGCAACGGAGCGCCAAGCAGTTCTCATAGAAAAAAATATGTTTAAATAAGTTCCATTAGGAGTTTATTTATGATCCGCATTGGCTGTGGAAAAAATTAAAAATTAATGATTTGAGCGGTTTCTTTGCTTCAATGTATAATGCTTTAGTGAATAGAAACTAATATATTGATGAAAACTAAAAATATAAGCTCACCGCGCATATATAACAAACAACAAAAACTCGTGGTCTCATAAGTTTTTAGAAGGTATGTATATATTTTGAGGGGAAGGAACTGTTTATAAAAAAGTTAACTATTATTCATTTTTTATCAATAAGTGATCCTATCACAGTAAAATTGGAAAAATCATAATCGTCAATTTAAAATATAAAATAAGAAATGAATTTTAATAAAGAATTATCTAATTTAAGATTTCGACTGAAGGTGCTTGGTGGAATTTCAATACTAAATTTGAATCGTTCAAATTATGTACATTCACAGTGTAGACAATTATATACATTCTGTACATTCATACACACAAGTACATTAATACAATTATGTACACAATTATGTACATTCACACAGAATTTAGTGACAAAATCTGTGTGAATGAACATAATTTGAACGATTCAAATTTAAGGAATCATCTACTCTTGTATGGCTTGGTTATTTCATGCCAAAAAGTAATTCTAAATGGCAACACTTTGCGATCTCATAAATTGTTTCTTATCTGGCAGGCTTATCGAAATGGCATTCATACCTGCCTTTGTCAAGGATTTTGTATCACCTCACCACCCAATAAGCACTGGCTAGACAAAACACCATTTCTTAAGTCAGCCGTCTATAAACCACAACTTTAGAACTACCGGTAGCTTTTGGTGATGTTTTTAGAAGTATATATGAGAAAAATGAAAATAATAAGAAGGGAAGTATATGATTCATTTATTAACTACCTTCACTTCTAATGTAGACGATCTGAAATAAAAAATGTTATCTTACCAGAAGCTTATTAACAAGAATTGATTGAAATTTAGTTTCTTAATCCACTATAGGTATAACGTAACGATTTCGGATATGAAAGAGTGATTGGGTATCATACATATTTGCATTATCAAACTGATTGGATGTGAAAACTTCCACAATTATTTATGCACATTTTAAGCATAACAACTAACAAATTATCGGGGCTGTGGAATCGCGTGAAAAAAAGACGACTACGACTCCGACTCCAGCTTTGAAATAATTAACGACTCCGACTCCGAATCCGAGGATTTTTTTTAATAATTTCATTTTAACTTATATATATATATATATATATCATCAGATCATCTTTAGTCAGTCAATCATGAAATGTTAACACTTTTGACTATTTTGTTTAAATACACATCGTTAAATATATTTTTCAAAAAAAATCGAGCCGCTCATATTTCACGACTCCAACTCTGACTCCGACTCCACAGCTCTGCAAATTATTGATGGTTACATTGGATTCACTTGTACCTATCTCATCTATTATTTTTGTGTGCAAATGGTATATATTTTTAATGATAATATTAAAACGTATAAATCTGTAACTCAGTGAACGAAAGCTTGACAGCATTTTCCAATCGGTTTTGCATTCTATCTTTTTTCTTATTTATATTATTTTAACTTCAAAACATTTCGTTTGATGGCATATTTGTAGTTATTTTAATTGAATTGCGTTTTATTATAATAAAACAACAGCTGAAAAGATTATCAGCATCAAAGATTACTTATAAATACCTAATAGGGAAGTCTACAGTTTCTTCTTCCAGAAGCTTTTAATGCACTACTATGCATAGTCACATTCTTGACGTGACAAAATAGCCCCCGTTCTTTATTGTCAATTATTTAAACGAGGCGGTTTGTTTTTAAATTTATTGTTCCCTAGAATACAAATTGTGCATTAACTTATCCAATACGTCAGCTAAATGTTTGAGTGCGATCGTTAATTTTAAGCAGAGACAAAAAATACACTCAAAGTAAAACGTTCGCCCGGGCGGAAAAAATCCCAATTTTATTATTTAGAGAATGTTTTCAAAATTCTGACGACACTTAAATATCAGTTGACTCGAATAAATTAACGACACCGCTGCAATAATTTTGCCAGATAATTTCATGGGGCGGTAAAATGTCTGTAGGCGTTTGGATGCGAGAGGTTAAAAACGTACGTAGGTCGACTTGTCACTTAGGTTGAAACGGCTAATTTCATCGCCTAAAAACAGTAACAAACGAATTCACCCCTAAGGTTGTTTGCTATTTTTTAAAGCATGTGAAATTTTTTCAACTGGGCACTACTATTTTACTAAAAATCAGTTTGAGTTCATCCAGGGTCTTGAGGGTACAAAATTGTAATGGTTAGAATATGTAATTGATTTTTTTTTATCAAACTTGTTAATACTAAGTCTAGTAAAAAAAAAAACTTAAAAATTACATACTGAAAGCCTTATTTTACACAAAATGTAACCATCAATTCAATTAATAAAATTTTCGTGTTTTTACGTCTTATTTCTAAACAGATAAATATTTTTAACGCTTCTTTTACTTTTTACGTTTATAATGTTAAATAAGATTGCACAGTATTTGCGTTACCTACTACAATAAGATAACTTGATTTCAATATTTTTGAGATAGCTTTTGAGTATGTTCTCACATTTTTTCTACTAAATTTAATTGAACATTATTCAATTGTTTCTCATTATACAAAACAGTATGTTTCATTTATAGTTTAAATAAAATTACAGCTTAGATCAGGGGAGGGCAAATTTTTCTGACGAAGGGCCAAATTCAGGAATTCAAAATCAGCGGTGGGCCGTAAATAAAACACCATTTTTATTTCTACACTATTTATTAGGAAATGTTCATCGGTGATGTTTGATCGTAAAGAGTTTTTATTAAGGTTCATGTTTGAAAATGTTTGTTCACATATATAGTTTGACCCAAAAATAACGATAATTATGTTTATTTTAAATATTTCTAAAAAGGCGTTAAAAGATAAAAACGTGAATCTTTTTCAAACACATATATAATGTTTTTATACGTGGCGGGCCACGGTTTGCCCGTGCCTGGCTTAGATATACCTAAATTGAAATCATAATAAGCTATTTTTTTAAATAATATATAAATTGTGATAAAACGTAATTGTTTTAGAAAGTAATGTGACATGAAGACCTTGAAATGATAATTGTTTCATTCGTTGGCCAACGCTAATTATCTTGGTGACTAAAATGAGTAACGTTTACTCTATTTAATTTAATAATTAAAACTTTATTTGTTAAGCAAGTTAATATTTAACGTTTCCTTTGTGTAGACAAAATATGTGTTTCTTTATGTTTCCACGGTAAGTTGCGAAATTTTATTCGGCCACTAAAAATATTAATGGTTTGAAATTGTGTTGTTCATGACTTTTATGAGCGCACGAAATTAGGCGCCACTTTGAATTTTTGTAAATGAAACCGAGAGAATGCTGCGATCATTTATTTGACTCTTAACTACTCAACGGCGTACAAAAATTTCACATAAAAGCTTTCCACGGGTCTGGACAGAAAATAAAACGGTCTACCGAATTCGACCGCGAGCAAAAAAAAAACAAGAAATAATGTGACATCTGAGATGTTTCGTTCTGAAAGCATTCATTATGTGAGAGATGGAAAGACAACCGATTTGAAAAGATGGTAACAATCATGTAAAGTAAAACGTTTGAATTTGTTATTGTTGATTTAAGGATGAATAGTTGATGTGAAAGATTAAGTGATACATTAAAACTGTCGATTTCTCATTTTATCTTCCTCTTATTGAGTCAAAAACTGCTTAAAAATATATATAAAATGAGACCTACATTTTACGTTTTTAAAAGATCCGACGAAAAAAGCACAGATAGAGGTAAAATGAAGATTGTTTTTAAAACTTAATCTCTATTTTGTGTCATTATCCTGTTGTAATTTATAATATAAAAATTATTATCAATTTTTAGTTTATTCGTAAACCATGCGATATTCTGTCTGATGATGCTTATCTTCTTCTTCTTTGGCCATGTTCGCTCCCTATGTGGAGCATATGGCCGCCACGCGGCACCTCCATGTTTCCCTGTCTCCTGCCAATTGCTTTGCTTCCTCCCATGACATGCCAGCATCCCTCAGTTCCGCCGAGTACATCCTATGGATAGTACTCGACGGACGTCCGAGACGCCGGAATCCCACCGATCGAAAGAATAGGCAGGCAGGATTGAGGCTTTCCGGAGGCATCCGCAGCACGTGACCCAGCCAGTTCCAACGTCTCTCCATAACCACTGACGTGACAGGACGCTGTCTTGTACGCTCCCTTATCTCTGAATTCCTCACAAAATCAAACCACCTAACCCCCATTATCCGACGCAAGCATCTGTTCTCGAAGCTCAGTATACGGTTTTTCTGAGTCTTCGTCAGGTACCATGATTCGCAACCGTAAAGCAGTACCGGCAGAATGCAAGCGTTGAATAAGTGGCATTTGGTTTTAATCGAGTACAGCTGTGTGTCCCAGACAGTTCGCATTGAGTTGAATGTTGCTCCAGCCATTCCTAAACGAATGGCGAGCTCCTTTTTTGTACTACCGTCTTCGGGGATAAGTACGCCGAGGTATCTGAAGCTGTCAACCCTCTCGATGATCTGTCCCGCGCTAGTAAGGGTCATATCAGAGTCATGACAGGTTTGGTTACACATCACATTGGTCTTACTAGTGTTAATTTTCAGACCAATGCACCAGATGCTTATCAAAGAGGCGAAACGCGTGTCACATTTTGTAACAAATTTTATCTTTTTATTAAATTTACATTATTTTTTAGTAAACTTCTATAGTGAATTAAATGGTTTTAGACAGTGGTTTTTAAAGTGTATGTTAATACGACCCCTGATGACTGAAAACAAACGTCAGTTTTTTGCGCCCCTTTCGAATTTACACTTTTATGAGAGTATTTAGGTAAAAAAAAAAACACGTAATATTTGGTAAAGAACGGTATTTTAATAATTAATTAAGCATATTTTAATGTTAACGAGGGTAAATTTGAGGCAATTTATTTTTATTTTTAAATTTTAAACTTCATTTAGTACACGTGCAACTGAAACTAAATTTATATTACTGCTAAGAAATGCTAAGCCAATACGCATTCACCGATCGACGTATCAGCGACCGTGATCTGGCATCTAAACATACTGAATTTGGTTCCGCATTTAAGCAGGGTAAGTACCCGATGTAAAAGAAAATAAAAATACACCCAGACAATGGATGAACAAAACGATGAAACGAGAGGCGGTGCGTACGAGAAGGTGTACCGAAATAGCAGTTACTACGGCATGCGATCGTGGAAGCCGCATTCCGCGATACGCATTCGGCGATAAATCCAGACTGCTTGTCGAGAGACATGACACAAATGCGCGCGTAGACACACAAATATCTCCACTCTAATTACAACTGAACTTAACGTAAATTAACAACGAATTGTTATCTTCTCTTATGTGTTGTTCCATAAATACAAACACACACCCTAATGGCTGAATTTCGATAAAGTTATATTACTCCAGCAACAATTGGAAACCGAAAGCTATTCAAATTTCACAGAAATAAAAGAAAATAACAGCATTTTTTTTCTGCTATTTTCATCATGTGTTATTATATCTACTGTGTAAAGGAAAAAGTACGTAAGCCACACATGGTAAATTTTACAGGAGACATAAAAACAGTTTTTGATGACTTCGGGCTATATAAACACAACATCGAAGTACACAAAGACTGACAAATTGGCTTTTAATTGACTTAGTTTACCTTTTTTTTAAATCCTTTTTCCTGGTCGCAATTTTCACCTTTCTTTTTTCAAACATAGACTTTCGAGCTAAATTTAGATACTAATTCGGCATTTTCAGCTTACATCCTTTTGGTAGAACGTGTATAATGTTGTAAACATTATGATTATCAAAAAAAAAACTGTGGGTTACGTACTTTTGCCTTTTGGCGTTCGATGTGTATAAACGCTTGTCAGATGCAAGCCAATATCTGACATTGACACTGTCCTCCACAATCTGACTCCAACATCCATTAAAAAAAACAAATCCACAAAACAAAAAATCAAAAGCTATTGACATTAAAAAGTTTAACATTATTATAAAGATGAAACGAAAAGAGACAATGAATACTTTGATTCTCAGATCAGCATTCATTTAACTCTACCCTCTCCCCTACTGCAAATACATTATTTATACAGAGCAAATATAAATTATTTTTTTCTCGCTGTTTTTTTTTCAAAAAATGTCGTAATAAAAATAAGCACTCAGATCTTTTCATACTATTATAATCGTGATACACACAAACCTTTATATCTATTTTTTATTGCACTTCAGCAGTTACTGAATAAAGATTATCGGATTAATTCGTTTATTCGAGTCATTTTTACTAAATACAATTTCTTTACAAAAAATCATTATCATTATGTACATACTTTAAGCATCTTATAGTTTGCTCATAAATCAGTGATAATGAAAAAATAAGTACATTCCCTATCGGTGATATTTTTATGAAAATAATAGCTCTCGGTTTTTTCGTAATTAGCAAAAATATTTTTTAAGCTAAATTTAATGTAGTAATAATACTCATAAAGATAAATTAGAATATGTTGCTTACTACGGTTGATAAAAATGAATTTAATAAAATAGAAATTTAAAATAATCAAAAACTCAAAGAAATTCAAATCTTTTCCTCAAATAAATAAACAAATTTATTCGATACTTTGTATTTGTCAGAAATCTCGAATATGTTTTCTTCTCCAGGGAAGTATTTTTCAAAGGCACTTCTTATGATACTAATACCCGTTATACACGAATAAAAAAAACACAAACCAAAAGGGATTTTTCCGTAAAATTCCCTTCACATAACACTATGGGGAAGCTAACGTCTCCTACCCCATGATTTATATGATTGGTTCCGACTGAAACAATGTAAGGGATTTATCTGGTATTTATTTTCCTGCGGTCACAAGTAATGGTGGACGATTTCTGTCGGTTCGGTTTTTTACGATGCAATAGTTTGTACACTATCAAAGAGATTCGGATGAATAAATAGGTTTATCTTTAGAAACTTCCCGCTGACAACGGCATTATTTATGTACATATTTTTTGACCGAAATTATTGATAACAGAAAATGACAATGATTTTGCAGATGTCGTGTAAAGAAAAACATGTTTTTCTCTATATAATTGTTAAAAAATAGAAAAATGTATTAATATTATTCATCCATACGGCACACATCGGGAGAAGACATTAATTAAAAACAAAGCTAAACAAAATATTCTTTGCGTATGCGATTACTGCACCAATAAAGATTGAACGTCATTAATTACAAATAAATCTTCTTCTTTTCTTGGACCTTCAGTCCGAGGTGAACCGTGGCCGCTTCAATCAACTTCCTCAAATGCTCAACTCGACTCGATCATCTACCTTCCTACGCTAGTCGCTGACCTCCAGTACTACCCATCCATCCAGCAAAGTCGCAGATTTCCAACGATACTACTTCCCTCAGGGTAGGAAATCGATTCAGATCAGCACTTATAACTTTTAAGCTAAGTGATTATATTTATTCATAATTATTATTATAGATACACTGCATTTACTAACCGACAGTTTATGTTCATACATACAATTGGGTGCTTAAAGATGACGAAAGGTGAAACCCACTTTGTTATTGATATAATGTAAAAAACTAAGCGATTAAAATTTAAAATTTATAACCTTGTTATATTTTTTTTTTGTTCATTCGTATTTTAATTGAATACTTTCATTCAAAAATCCATCTTAATTTAATGTCGCAAAGCTTGTATTTTTCATATTTTAAATTCTCTCAAAGATGGTCGTCAAAGATATAAATGTATTTTTTTATTCCGGAAAAAACCGTGACGTCTAAAAAACAGTCCTTTTCATTATTTCTGGTGGTGTGATTTTGTATTATCTCGCTCCATCTCTACGCGACATCATCACCTTGTTTCATTTTTTTTAATAATTGAAATGTTAGTTTTGAAAACGGCATCTGTGCGAATTTTTCAAATTTTTTTTTTGTGTTGCGAAATTTAAATATTTTCTAAAAAAAATTCTGCTTCCAATTGTTATGAATATATTATTACTAAAACATTTATTTTTAATTCAATGTTGTTTCAACTTTATTCCATAATCATAATACACTTAATTTTATTAAATCAAAATAATATCGATGTGAGTATTAAGGAGTTTCTACTGAGCTGTCGGCCTTTCGAATTGAACTCTCAATTTGAACTGAGAAGAAGGAATTGGATTTTGGTTAAGTCCGTTGAAAGGTTTATTGTTACAAGTATTTCATAGAGAATTAATCATAGCATAGAGGTAGATGTTGTGTATACATAACACAATGAAGTATTATGACTTAAATGTTGACGCTAGCTATTGGTCTACATTTTTTTTTAAAATGAAAAACGAACATCGAGCGCAATCATGGCTTTATGGCTCATTATGTTCAGACATGAGCTGCCCATCACACTTTTTTCTCCCACACAAAACCTTAAACTAATATTTTAAATAGTCATTACTTATCTAGCTTACATAATTCTGCATGTTAATGATAAATTAAGTCTTAATCTTTTCACACTGAAGCAAAAAAATAAAATAGCCAGTAAGCTAGAAGTTTGCTTCGCACACCCACATAGTTTCAGTACGAAAATATAATAAGAAAACCCCGGTTTTAGCTAAATTTGCGACATTCAAAAGCTGGTTTTTTCAAATGGAAAATTTAGCGTAAAATAATCATTTTCCGCCTGTGTGGTCGAGTGGTTAACGTCGTTGGCTACCGCTACAGAGGGCACGGATTCGAATCCCAGTACGGGCAGTTTTATAAATTGATTTTTCAATCGATTTATGAATTTCTGTTCAAAGGCATGGCTGTATGTGATGTCTTGAATTCCCTCCCACCCATTCTATCATATGAATGTGGCATATCAAGAGTGATTAGCTAACCACTAGTTCTGTCCCTAGCCCTATCCTTCTATTCCTACTCTCTTTGAGAAAAGAGAGGTTGAGCAACTGAGTAACAAGCAGTTCTTGTAGAAACACATATGTTGAGATAAACTATATTAGGAGTCCATATGCTCCAGATTGGGAGCGGGCATAGTAAAAATAAATCGTTAATTTTTTAACATGGTATCGTTTGGCTACAAATTGAAAATGATCTACTTTGTTACACTACGGAATACACCCTGTAAGAAGGAGTGAAGCTGTCTAAAATTTAGCTAAAATCCCGTAGCTTAACGACACAGCCATTCAATTAGTACATTTTAGAGAATTTGATACAAAACTCAAATATTATACCACTGTCAATATCAAGCATGATGCCCTTTTTCAAACGAGATGTTCATTTTTTTATAATTCAGAAATTCAGAAGTCGAGGGAGTCTTGCGTAGAAATAATACTCCCCTCCCACTCAGCCCACTTGGACAATATTTATTTTTAGTGGTCCCAACAGACTCACACTTCAAAAGAAAGGGTCGACGTTTCTGCGCTGAGTTAATGCGATTCTCGTTACGGCGGAGAACCACTGGACAACCCTTCATCTTGAGTCACAG
Organism: Himalopsyche anomala; assembly: GCA_031772345.1. NCBI lineage: Eukaryota > Metazoa > Arthropoda > Insecta > Trichoptera > Rhyacophilidae > Himalopsyche > Himalopsyche anomala. The sequence continues at coordinate 8,016,340 of CM062838.1, forward strand.
AGAAATAACATACAGGGGGAAAAATCAACTTTTCGAAGTGATGTAGTTTTGCTTCCAATCGGTTGATCATACATCAAGATTTTCCAGTATCATCAAGTATGAACCAGATCATTTTTAAAATTGGTACTTATATAATTTAATTTATTTGATTTTGTAATGCAGTCATGTACATGCTAATATTAATTGGGCCTGTTAGAGGTGAAGTGAGCCAAGTGGTATATAATTTTTTTTTTTCGATGCGTTGTAATATTCTTCATGTCTTAAAGTATGGTAAAAGTGAAGTAACCTTTGTATAAACACATTAAATGCAATCTGTAATATCAAAATATGCAACCCACCAAAACACCAAGTAAAAACGTGATTGTACTTAAAAGACAAAAAAAAGTTTTACCATATTACTACTTGGCTCACTTCAGCTCTCGAGGGCTCATTTAATACATTAAAAATGACTTGGAAGTCATCGAAAGTAACATTGGAAATTGTTGACACCATTTTTAATCAAATTATAGCTTCGTGGGTAGTTTGAAAATATTTCGAAAAATTAGTAGGAAAGTATCAAATAATTAACACAGACTTTATAAACGCTGCAAAGATGTGTCTATTGTTTTTAACCTCGCATTAAAACATCACATTCTGAAGGCATATGTTATGTCTTTTGAAATAGAATTATTCCGTTTTATAAACATTATTTTGTATTATTACTGCGGCTTATATAGCAAAATCCTGATACAGATTCAGAAAAAAAACATTGACTCATTATTATTTAAAGCGTCCTTTTTGCACATTTTTTTTTATTTGCACCACATCAATTAAACAACAGTTATTATCAGTTGAACTTGTAAGAATAATACTGAAAATTTAAAAAAAAAAACGATTGCAAAATAAGTGCTGTAAGTAAAGGAAGTTATTACTCTTCTAAAAAGAGTAGCAGGGTTGATAAAAAAAATGAAAAAGTATTTCTGTCTTCCCACTGAAGAAGCTTCATAGGTTTTTTAAAATTGAAAAGTCTTTTTACATATCGACGGTAGACAGGAAAAAAGATGTTACTGACAGTTTTTGTCAAAATTTAATTAATAGGGAAAAAGTCACACAATTGCTATGTGAAAAAAGCCAGTAATGTAAGGTCAGTGTATGTATATTCATGCCTCTAAAAGTTAACGCTAAATCATCAAAAAATCTTACCCCATGAAAGGTGATGGTAGTTCAATAATGGAAAAAGACACATTATGAAAGCTCATGATAATTTTAGAGTAAACTTTTAAAATTTCATTTTGCTTGTCAACGAGGTTCGACCGGGATCAAACGTTTCATGTTATTCTACACAGAAAGCTGTTTTGTAAGCACAGAATAAAAATAAACAAACCTTCAACCATATCGAAGGGGAGATAGACCTAACTTATTGGCAATGTGAGTTATTCCAATGTTTTCGATATCGGAAATGTCTACTTACAAAACGGTATATTTCTGTGACCGAGCCCCGGGAGAAATCAATATCATTACGCTCGGGAAATTATATAAACTCGTTGTGGGGCATTCTTACTAGGTCTATTTTGCCACTGTACGATTCGATTGGCGCTTTTTTTATTTCGAATTATCAATATTTTTTTTCACCCTGCAAATAATAAAATTGTTTTGTAATGATTTATTATATTTTAAAAAATATATATTGTATAATAAATCATGACGAAGAATATTCAAGGTTTTCGATGGATTTGGCGATAATATATATTTTGTTTAGTATTTAAATCAAATTTATATTTGCTTTAAAACAGTAGTATGGAATAATGTAGGTACCATGGCGCAGCAGACAACGTCGTTAGTAAGGCTTAACTTTTTTATTTTTTGATTTTGTATGTTTAAAATATTTTTATATACCGTTGTTATATTTTGATTATATTTGTCAAATGCTTGATTAATTGGCGTCAGCTGTAATGCCATTTATAGTTCTTATCGTTTAAATCAATAAACAATCATGAGCTGAATTTTTTCAATTAATTTATGGATTTTTGTTCTAAAACATGAATTTTTTTAAATTCTCTCTTACCCTTCTAATTATAAAATAACGCGGCGAAGCAAAAGCAATTAGCTCACCACTTATACTGTCTTAACTATATCCTTCGATCCCTACCTGTTTGATAAGGAGAGGTCGAGAAAATAAGTAACAAACAGTTTTCGTCGGAAAAACTTATTTTGAAAAACTATATTAGGAGGCCACATGTTTTACCTTGGAAATAGACATGGATTTTTAAAAATGAAACAGCCCGATGAACACTTCCTCTACTGTGCTCAAAAATACTTTCAATATGATGTTGGCCCTAATAGAACCAAATGAAAAAACATGTTTTGACACCGCCCTTTGCTGGACGATAAAAACCCAGGACGTATATTAAAAAAAAAAACATGTTTTCATTTTGTTCTTAAAGGGCCAGCAACATATCGGAAATATGTTAAGAGCCGTAGGAGTGTTAAGTGTGTTGTCTTAGATAGCTTATTGATTTATCTGTATATTACTATCAGTATTGAATATGGAATGGGCAAAAAAAGATACAAAAATCAAATTTATATTATTAGATATGTAACGACAGATTCATAAATGAATGTATTTTAAAAAAAAAGAACACGTCTAACAAGCGTGCAGATGAATCAAAAACACTCACGACTGAAAAATATTATAAAAGTGCAAATACGCTCGTATTATTACTATTGAAAAAAAAGCCAACACGGAGATGACCATTATTGACGACAAAACAATGTTACTTTTAAGTTAGCTCTGGAATCGTCACTTAAACCCTCATATACGCCTAACTCTATTATAATGTGCTGCTATATCCACTTTCACCGTCCTCTGATGAATACCCGAGTCGCTAAGTGGCCGATGATTGTTTTGAACCGCGATTAGTTAACTAGTGTGCACCAGTTATTGTATTAATCAAAGGCGCGATAAAGCACGGTAGACACTTACCTTGTCAGCAATTTATCCCTAAAGCCTCCAGCGCCCTCAACTATGAATCACGCTTATTATATGAAAGGATATACGATAATAAATGATACAATGGTAAGCTTTCAAAGCTTTATCCTTGATATATTATCAAAAGTTAAGTCGATAACGACACCAATATTTTTTAATACATAATATGGACGCGTTAAAGGTGAAGAGAGCCATGTGGTGTTTTAGAAAAAAATAAGTTAGATATTCTACACGTCCAGTAAAGTAAAGTATTGTAAAAGTGAAGTAACTTCAGTTGATACACATTTCAATAGTGTTATTTCCGTATAATAAAAATATGCAATCTACCACAACACCGGGTAAAGACGTGATTGTACTTAAAAGTCCAAGAAAAAGATTTACCCTTTGGTAAAATATTTCTTTTCGAAGGATTCGACGATATCTTTGTAGGAGTGTTCCACAGGTTGCGTAGCAAGATAATACTCAAAGAAGAGAAACACGTGCTACAAACAAGTCATCAAATTTAATTTTGCATTGAATTTTTAAACCATAGTAAGACAATAAGTTAAGAAGTACAAATTATTGCATTTTAAGGGAGTAGACGCAAATTTTATATTGTGTAAGTATAGTATTCTAATAATTATACGTATTTATTTATACGTTTTTTTGATTTGAGCTAACTTTGTGGACGAGTGGCCAAAAACATCAATTGACTTATGGTTTTCTGTTCAAAGACATAAATAACTGTGATGCCGAAAGCTACTACTAACCATCTATCCTATCCTAAAAATAAGACGTAGAGAGAGCGATTAGCCTACCACAAATTCTGCTTTATTCCAATCATTCTGCCCTTACTTTCATAAAAAAGAGGTTTGCAACTGAGTAACATACAGAGTTACCCAATCTCAAACAGTGGAAAAACACTAGTTGAAAAAAAAACATTTTTTAATGTTTAAAAATTGCATTCTTATTTCCAGTAGCTTAAAGTTTCACACTATTGATTGAATTTGTATTCACTTTACTCCATTGCAATAAGGTTAAAAATATCAACGTATTTAGTTCTATATTTTTTTTATAAAATTAGTTTATAGCTATAACAGATTATAGGGGTAAATACTTTGATATTTTTTAACTTTAATAAAATTTCTGGAAAATGCCCTTCGTCGCAATTCCTGAATGCTTTTTTTGTGTTATCTTTTTTTCTGCAAGGGTTTTTTGTTTATAATGTATCATGCCAGCTATAATAGGCATGATAGCTCTACTGGTTATGACAAATAAGCAAGCGTGCTTTCCAGCATTAGATAACGACCACAAAGCAACTAGAAGACAGCTGAAATAAATTATACCCACATATTATATGCAGGAAAAGTTGCATATGAAAAATAGATTGAAATAAAACATACACACACTTTGAAAACTGTCACGAAAAATATAATATCATTGTAAAAATCGTCGTGCAAATTGCTTTCACTGAATAATATTCTGAAGGAGTAAAATTGAAATATGATATACAGCTTTGGATATATATATTATATAATTTAAATTATTTGACGTTCTCGAAAGACTTAAAGTGTGATTTCAAAACGAAAAAAACAGTACATTTTTTTCTTTGTTACCATAATAAAACCTGCCGATTCTATAACCAATTGATCATTATTCATTACTCTTGTGCGTTGTATTATTTAGTAGTAAGATACGGATTAAAATTAGATGCCTCTAGGAAAAATTATATTTACAGTTTTTCAATTGTATAACTCATCTTTGTTCGAAATCTTAAGACATTTCTTTTCAATTCACACTAATCTATTTTTTTATTTGGAACATAATTGATCTGAAAAGTTTTTATTATATTAAAAAAAAGATTTTTTAATACCTTTAAAATTTGCTTAGAAGCAGATCAAAAATTTGATCAGCAATATAATTAAAATGAACGCGGTTGGTTTCTGTAACAGATTTCACTATTTAGAGTCCCAGTACGAATTTCATTTTTTCAACATTTATTTTCGAAGGCATGGATGTTTGTGATGTCTAAATATTCCGTTTCTCCCTTGCAATCCTTAAATAACAAGAAAAATCAGTAAAGTTTTTATTTCTTTAACTTATCTTTATATTGTTACTACTCTCTTCGAAAAAAGGAGGTCGAACAACTGATTTTAGAGACAGTCCTTGTAGAAAAAAACGTCTGTTAGGATACTTAGGATGTCATATTCCACATATTGGGAGTTGAGATTAATTTAAAAAACGCTAAGCGAGATTTTTATTGTTTAGGCGATTACTTTGGTAAATTAAGATTAAACGCCATTAATAAAAAAATTAGTCTTCTTTCTCTTCGGCTCAGGCCGGTGTGAGCCACCGCCCCCTCAACCAACCCTCCCACGCCAGTCGCTGATCTCCAATACTCGCAATTCTCTAATGCATTGTATTTCTCCAAGCGTAAAAAATCAATGATAAAATTAATTCAGATCACCATCAGCAAAAATAGAAACAAAGAGGTTAAGCGACTGACTAACAAACCGTTTTCGTAGAAGAAAAAACTTCTGTTGAGAAAAAACCATAATAAGACCATGTGCTTTAAATTGACGGTGGGCATGGATAAAAAAATAAATCTTATTGCATGTTCTACTATTAGCAATCAAGTAAACCAAAACGTTACCATACAATAACCACAAATGTATATTTTCTGGAACGAGTCTGTTTTACGACAGCTGAAATATTGTGAGGTTTAGTTAGGAGTACGATATTATTTTAAAAAACACTATTATTTTTAATGTTTGAAATAATTAAATAAATAATTGAGATCAAAAAAGGCATTATTTTCATAATGTAAAACGTAGTTAGGTTTTTTATCACATACAAACGATCTTAAAAGTGTGCAATTAACGTAAATTACACACGACGATAATTTGTCACGTAAGTCAGGTGGCATTTAAACTGATTATTTAATAAATAACATGTATCCGTTGTTCATTAATTTCAGCCTATTTTTGTTCTTTCCTTTTCTTATCTTATGCAAATTCGCTAATTCAGATCAACGATACTCCTATGTCCAACTGAGGCATTTGATATAGAATCGAGTAATAGGTGGCATTCAAAAATTGTTTTGTTTTGATTCTTTCTTAAAAAATATTTATCAAAATATAAAAACAAATTCTTAAACAATTTTTATTGTTTATAATTATTCATGATTTCTTTGGCACTTGTGAAATACTGAATTATTTTATTAACAAATGGCGTGCGAAATAAAATTGAATCTATTAAAGCAATTTGGCAAATAAATTGATATAAATCGTAGATATGTATCTACATCTACCATATTTTTCATTTTATTCGTTGGCAGGTGACATGTTTACATGCAATGGCATAATACATATATAGATTTGACTTTATGATAAATATAAGTTTATTGTTATTTCTAAAAAATACTTTTCACGATAACAAAGAATTTTATTTTCGAAATATATAAATATGTGGAAATATTAACTATTTCCATTTCGTTATTTCAAATACAAAATTATTTGTTAATCGAACAAACACTTTTCTTGTTTAGTATATGAGATCATACAGCAGGATTTAAATTTATCAATACAAATCTATTTTTTTTTAAATGAATGGTACATAAAATAAACACCTTGTTTATCACTATGCCTTAATTAAACAACAAGATAAAGAGTTGACGGTAAAAACATTAATATAATTAATTCATTTGTTTATACATTCAAACAATGTCGGGTCATATGGTGCAAAAGTTAGCGTTGTTGGCTTTCGTTCCGGATCTCATGGGTTCGAGTCCCAGTACGAACGGCACATTTTCAAAAGATTTTCGTTTTCTGTTCGAATGAATGGGTATTTGCGATGTCTAAAAATTCCTTTTCACCCTTCTGATCCTTCAATAATTGGGTGTAGCGAGAGCGATTAGTTAACCACTAATCCTGTCCTAGCCTTATCCTTCTGAACTTACTACTCTCTTTGAAAAATTAGAGGTTAAGCGACTGAGTGGCGAGTAACAAACATTTCTATTAGATCTGTATTTGAGTCATCTGGTATCAAAATCAGAATTGTTCTATACATAGTGTATAGAACAGTTCTGCTTTTGATACCAGATGACTCATTTCTCTGTAATAGTTTCGGTCATGGAAGGTAGATGACACCGGTATGACCAGTAGCGATAACAATGCGTGTTTTAAAACATACCTTCACATACCTGATACCCATCTGCAATGGTTAATCGTTGTAATATCGATGTATGTGACCTTAATTTACGATAAAATAATTTCCGATAATTATCGGTAAGTTTTCCGATTTTATTTGATTTACCGGTAATGAGGGCTCTAGTACTTCTGTTTTTTTACTATTTCTGTTACTTCAAACTTTTGCATGCCCGATGAATATATTATATATTATACATTTCAAATAAGTAGTGTCATTTACTCAGTTAGAAGACTGTAAGTAATAGTAAATATATTATTAAAAATAAATATGTTATATAATATAATTAACGTATTCATGTTTTAAGTGAACTATTATAAAAAAATATTGACATAATACTTATGTGAGAAATGGCAATAAACTCTCCACCTACCGTCTCTTTACAGTACGACAAGTTTGTTTTAAAAGTTTCTTTAAAGAAATACAGTAAGGCTAATATGCTTTCGACATAAAGTTTTTGTCGATACAAGTGTTAGAGACTATGACAGCAGTCATCAACTTTCATGATTTCATATCAGCGAAAAGTTTTCATTTAATGATAATAAGATAAATAAAACAATCGATTTACAAAAAGTGATAACGGTTAGATTTGTTGACAAAGCAATTTCAGACAACATTTCCGGTTCTTTTTATAATTCAAAAAAAACCTCTGCATTTTTTTAATGTTTTAATTTTTACTATCAAGTATTACGGTCTTGCCTTACAATTAATTTAGCATTGAAATTAATAAGGTATGTGTGTGATGCCGATTTGTTGCATAATGAATGGAAAGTATAGCATATTGAAATAACTTTCATTCCGGAAAGGGCAACGTTAGAAATATTGTTTAACAAAATAATTAGAAAATAGCTCATAGTATTTTCTTCAACTCGTTTTAGGATCTAGTAAGCAGCGAAATATAAATAAATTTTAATAGTTAAATATTTAAGATTTATTTATTTGCGTAAACGTGACATAATTATTACAAATGATAAATTTATTGGATTATTATTATATATTATAAAAAAATATACATGGCTTTGTTAAAAAAATATATTGAAAACAGGCTAAATCTTTTTTACCATAATGTGAGCCCCTTAGTTAAGAGTTACGTGTGGTATGATATTCTACTTGTCTTAAAATATCATTAAAATAAGATGAGCTTAGTAAATAAATATTTACAACAATATTACTATTTCCCTAAAATAAAAATACGCAATCCACCAAAACACCAAGTAAAGATGTGATTGTACTTAAAAGTCCAGTTAAAAAGTTTAATGGTTTATTACTTGGCTCACTTCACTTCTCGTGATACGGTCATATAATTCATCATTTCAAAAACTTTAGCTGATGCTAGGACAATAGCCAATCTAATGGTCTTTAATTTTCCACTGATGGTTATGTAGTTCTCATAATAATCGCCGGAATCTTAAATATTTTCCATGTGTCAGAAAAAAATATAATTTCATAGTAAGATTAAATATTGTACACAAAAGACTCTGATAAGTTAAATACATAATACGTTAGTATCCTGTTAAGGCAAAGTTTTTTAGTAAAAAAAGTACATCCGCTACTAGATTTGCATGGCATTGGGATCCGATTGTTTGACTATTCAAAACTTATCATTTGAGCAAAATGGTATGAAATGTGCAACCAACGCTACAGCCACTAGATGACACAGTAATTAATTAAAAAATTATAAAATTATAAAATTAATATTTCTTTATACGAACTCTTGACTATGCTACTGAATATAACAATTACACAAGAGTTACTTCCCGCTAAAAAGACCTTCAATACGTGAATCTTATTTTAATTTAAGAAACGTAAATAATATAATAAGTATAGCGTCAAAATAAACAGTTTTAAGTTAACCCGTAACATGCCATCCTAAAAAAAATCACGTTCTCTGCCATGATGGCATTTCAGTTTCACTGTTTATTGACAGTATTTAAACCTAAGTTAGAAGCTAAAAAATAATTTTAATGGCTCAACTATTTACGATTGCATCATGGGGATGGAGGTGTTAAAAACCAAATTACATAAGAAATATTTTTAAATTTATCATAGATTTGAGGTCAATCGACGCAATTCAGTGCTATAAAAGGAATCGTATAAGTTGTTACAGATTTCTATTCTGCAGAAGTTCAAACTTTGCATTTATACGTTATGGAATCAGCAGTCGACGCCGTAAATAATCGGAGCTTAACTTATCCGAACGGTGGAGACACGTGAGCACACGTGGGTCGCTCGTCATTTATCATACACGTGAAAGGAGACCGCCAGAAGAAAGATATATTGTAAAAATATAACGCGGTTTAAAGTTTTCACCTTTGCTGCCGTGAGTGAAAATAATTGTTTCTTTTTTAACGATGCATGTGACAGCGCTTAAGGAAAATTTGTGGACCATTATACACAACGAAACTTTGTTTTATTAAACTTGAAAGCTTTTTCCGAGGACTGTGCAAAAACTATTTCGGGTTTTTTACTGCAAACAATTCACGGAATTTATTTGCTGGACTGAAAACATTTGGCTGACTGATTACGATAAAATCTATACCATTTATAAATAAACTGTAATTAGGTACATAAATAAATTAAAATCAATTATAGAAAGTTTTTTTACGTCCAATGTTGTGATGTGTAGACAAGATATCTTTTAATATTGATTTTAATAAAATAATCAAGCAAATAAAAGTTAAAAGATCGTGGTATTTTCCAAAAATATAACCATTTATAATAAAAAAATCGGTGAATTTACAACAGATAAGAAAAACAATGTGGTTGCAAAAATGGGCTAAGTATCAATATCGAATGAAATTAAAAAATAGAATATACATTTGTATCAGGAAAAGTTTCGCTCATAACGAGCATTATCAACTGATAAGAGAATAAAATGTTAGAGTTATTTAAACAAATCGAAATGACATACAAAGGTATAATAAACAATTGGTATTGAAAATAATTTACAAAATATAAATAAGTTACTCTAAATTGACTAATACCTCTTAATTGTAATTAAAACTCGTCAAAGAGTAACTAAGCTATAAATATTACTGTAACATTTTATTTTCTTATCAGTTGATAATGCTCGTCATGAGCGAAACCAGTCCTGATATTTATAAATAAAATTGGGAATTAAAATAAATTTATATTTATATTTTTTAAATATAATGCCTTTCTACCAAGTACAGACAGTGAACAATCTAAAAGTCATAATAAATATGAAAATAAGAAACAATAATTGTTATTTTTTTTATAATGGCAACTGATGTTCTGCAATAATACTAAGAAAAGGGTTAGGCATAGTGGGAAAGATAGCCTTAAAAATTGCAAATATTATTAATTTCTAAAAAATCAAATGATTTCATTTTTTATCTGAACAGCAAAGGGCTGCAGACGATAATAGAAAAAATGGTCATAAAAAGACTTATAGGTGATAGGGTAAAAATATCAACGTATTTCAGTTCTTCATTTTAAAACATCTTAAATGAACAAACCATTATTAATCCATCACCGTTGTTAAAACCCCTAATGTAATTAACAATAAATATCAATATAACTTTTCCTAATTTACCTTGAAAAATCCCATATTGCTTATTGTTTTTCGAAACACTAAAGCTATAGTTAATAAATTTAATGTAGCATAATTTATAATTAATATCAGTTAAAATTATTCTAATTAATGTTTTAAAAACCCCAAACTGCTTATCGTTCTTTGAAACACTAAAATCACATATAATAAGTGCAATATTGTAAGTATAATTTGAATTAGTATGTAAGAGTGAAAAATATGATGCATTGTGTATCTCTTCCTAGCCAGTATATATAGCTGAGCAAATTTACGTTAAGCATAGTTCTGACGATGGCGAAAGCCGAAATAGCTATCAACGCATAAAATATAAAAAAAACTGTAGAACTGAAATACGTTGATATTTTTACCCTTTTAAAATGGAGTTCTACCAAGTAAATGCCAAATCTATAAATAAACTTAAAGGTGATGTTTTCTAAAATTACATTACTCATTAAAACCTTTGTTGAGCAGTTAAAATTTTTAATATATAGTGGATTAAAAAATATTTGTCATCATTTTAAAACGATTGCTTTTACAAGTTATATGTTATGTATGTGCGTATATTATATGAAGCAATGCGATCGAATGAAATAATTATTAAATTCACATTAAAAGTTTGTATATACGATGGAAGCAGTGGGGAATGATGGGAGTTGTGGTTTAGTATGAGAAGTCTCAATGGGGCTGAAGAATATGGAAACTCTCCCGGGAAACAAGTTACCAGCAAACCAGAAGATTTCTACAGCCAGTCAAGAAGAGTGAGTGATGTTCATAAAACTAACATTAATGGCAAATAAACAGTCCTTTCAGCAATAATAAAGTTTAAAATCTATTTTTTTAGAAAATCAGTTTTGGCAATCTGTAATACAAATTTTGTGCACTTTGATACGTTTTGTCTATAAGACTTAGATTTCGACTTTCGCACAATAAAATGCACGGATAAACTCGAACCTCAAGTTCGAGTTCCGAACCAATCCCAAAGTGTGCACAAAATATGAATGATTCAGAGTTGATATTAAAATACCCTCGATTACCACCTATAGATGTATTTTTTTAGTCACTTGCTATAAAACAATTAAGTCTAAATAAATTGAATGAATATAATTCTCCGCTCATCAAATCGAGGCATTCTTTGAATGATTTTTAAACATAAAATTGTCAGACTTTGTGGTCGAGTGATCAACGTGCTAGGCTTACGAAAGGTCACGTATTCGAATTCCAGTACTGACAGTTTTTATAAATATTTTTTGTATCGCTTAATAAATTTCTGTTAGAAGGCATGTATGTGTGTGATGTCATAAATTCCCTCCTACCAACTATTCTATCCTTAAAACAGGGATTAGAAAAACGATTAGCGAATCAATAGTATGGTCCTAACCCAATCTGTCTATCCATACAATCTTTTTTAATAGAGGTTGAGCAACTGAGTAACACAAAGTCTTCGTAGAAAAACTTCTGTTGACATAAGCTCCATTAGGAGCCACAAAACTAGGATAGTAAAAAAAATATGCTAATATCAGCGCTTGGGAAACAAATGTAGCAGTTTTTACAATCTTAAATAAAATATTGGCAAATCAGTTAAAACGTATTTTTTCTTTTATAATTAAGACGTCTGCAAAAAATTATGTTAAATATTTTTATTAATATTATCTTGCAATTTTTATATGATTAACATTTATGAAATCCGTTAAAAAACTGCCGTGTTGGCTATACAGGTCTAAGTAAACCACCGCTTTTGTTATGAACTTGAGTTTTATTCTATAAAAGTAAAAACGAAAATATTCGGAACTCTACAAAATGAAATATCGAACATATTTTCGACAAAACGTAAAGGCTGCCGCTAGGGTATCCAATCCCAGTATTTCGGGATTGATAAATTTTCAATCCCGGGATCCCGATATTTTAGCTCACTAAGGAATTTGAAATCCCCGATTTGGTATACTTGTTCCTCAGATTGTCACAAAAACTCGTTTTTTTTTTAGCTCTCCGAGGAATTTAAAATCCACGATTTGCCAATTTCATGTCGATTTTAAGGATTTGCTAAAAAATTCTTAATCCCAAAATTGAACGGGATCCCGGGATTACGGGATCCTGAATCCCGGGATTGGATGCCCTAGCTGCCGCCTTTGATTCCAGAGCCCTAAAATAAATAATATTATGATATAAGATTATAAGGAAATAATTTACACTGCACTTTTAGAAACTTGTTCATTGTGTGAAATTGAAAACCAAGTATACAAAATAATGATGTTTTAGTTAAATACATCCTTTGGTGAAACAACTCGATCCTTGTGAATACAACCGAGCGTTGGAAATGCGACGGCTATCGTGCCGAGTCTTAGCATATTGCAAAAATGTTGTTTATTGTACGCGATACTTTTGCTCTGGCGTCTCCTATATTAATGTCCTGGGAAATATATAAGAGGAGTCTAGGTGCTCTCGTTGAGAGTCTTACATCATTCTGACTTTTATTGCGTTTTTCTTCGGTTTTTTCGCCTAAATACGTCAGTGATGGGTACACTTTAAAAGGAAATAGCCTACCGACGGGTAATTAATTCAAACTTCTTAGATTTATGTGTAGAACAGAGAGCTTTTGTTTCGGCTTGCACTTCTAGATAATGTTTCATTTAAGTAGTGTTTTAAAATTCTCAAAAAAAGTCTTAGTAGAAATTTGTAAGGAATATTCTCAGAAGTAAAAATAAATCTTTTAGGAATATCTAACGTGCTTTTACACTACAGTAAAACCCCCATTTACACTATAGTCGGGACCGTGTAATTGGGGGTAGTGTAATTGGGGGTGTGAATCTCATATAAAATTAAAGATTTTTTTTTTACGCGGAAAACGCAAAACTAAGATTTCCCTTAGTTTTACAAAAAAAAAAATATGGACGAAATTTTTAGTTTTTGTATTAGTAAATATTCCGCATACATACAGACGCCCAGCTATGTGTGTATAGCCTGGCACGTGTTGAATACACACGCTAGCCAACATTTGACTCTATGCGCGGCACAGACGACCGTCTCTTAGTAACGACAATGGAATGCGGCAGTGCAATTGGGGGATTTGCGGCGAATATTTCAAGTCAGCGCGTCGTTCGGGGTAGTGTAATTTGGGGTTCCACTGTATATCATTTAGGAAGTACGAAAAAAGATATACTTGATGTTATTGACTGAATCTTATGAATTAAACATAATATTTCATTTGCAGCATATTGCATTTGAGTTTTCAAATAAATTGTGCGTTTCTAAAGTAGTGGGTTTGAATACTGCACTTCCTCAAAATATACGCCGAATCCATGGAAAAACAATGGGTTTTTATTACAAGGGCTTGAATATCTATGATGATAACATTTCTTTCATCAAAATTCATAGAAAAAAAATGTTTGTTTACTGATAAACATGCAGTTGCCCATTAAAAAATCTGGGAATTACAAAATTAAGTGAAGTTTATGTTATAAAAACAGTAAAATTTGGTTATTAAAAAATATTTGAAAAAATATTAAATTGTTCTACTTTAATCATTTATTTTTAGACCTACAGTATTCTATGGCTGTCTGATAATAACATCGCATGAAATAATTATAAAAGTAATTCAGATTGTCAAAGTTTTACAAGGTTCAATGAAGTTCTGAAAATGATTGAAAATACTGCGGAATCATTCAAAGATGAAAACGTTTCCGGACCAAAAATAAATGGTATGAATAGCCGTTTAGTAAAATAAAATGCTCGATTTTTTTTCTCTTCTAGCATTGATCGATTTTTCCGATTAACACATAAATTTGTAACTTTTCATTCTTATAATAAATAAAAATAAAAACAGTTCATTAAATAATTATGGCTGGTTTCGCTGTGAAAAGTGTTCGTAATGAACAAAGCTGCTTTACCTGATAATTTCATGAAGAAGTGAAATTATTATAAAAACAATGTCAGGTCCTATGGCACAGCGGGTAGCGTTTTTGGCTTCCGTGCCGGAGCTCACGGGTTCAAGTCCCTGTAGAAACAGCATTTTTTCGATCAATTTCTGGGAAAGCTCTCCTCCACCCTTTCGATCTTTCAATAACTGGACGTAGCGAGAGCGATTAGTTAACTACTAGTCCTGTCCTAGCACATATTTTTTTATTCATACTAATCTCTTTGGAAAAGAAAGGTTGAGTGATAAAGTGATAAAGTGATAAACAGTTCTTATAGAAAAACTTCTGTTGAGATAACTCTATTAGAAAGCCACATGATCCACATTGGGAGCGGACATGGATATATTTTTAAATTACCAATCACTTTAAGCATAATCACATAATAATCATGCAAATGATTGAGATAATTTGTGTCAGTTTTTCGGTAAAACCATGCATTAAAATAATATTACAAAATACCAATTCAAAAACCCGTCATACTGTCACTCAAAATATAGCAACTTAACGTATTTTTTTGACTGCCTGTAAAAAAATACAAATATCGATATTAAAAGAAAATTCTAATATTTATATGGTTACATCACGGTGTATAAAAATACATACCAGAGAAGCTTTAATATTCTGTTGAATTACCAGCAAAGGAAAAGTTTTGTATTTCATTCTTCCTTGCGTAGGCTTTCTGGGAAAACCTTTAGATGGAAACTAAATAATGCTAACGATAGAAATGCTAAAGCTATATTTTTAATCAGAGTTTTCTGAGAGCGGATTTGACTAGTTAATATATAGGTTCAGGTTTTCATGGAAAAAAAGTATTATTGAGAAAATAAACATTTTTTTGGTATTTTTAGGTTTGTTTGACAAGAAGTCAAATAAATATGTTTTGCATTTGAATAAAAGATTATTTTATTGGCAGGGAATAAAAAAACTTGGTTTATCAACGTCACTGGTTTTGGTTTCAATGCTTACGGGTTCAAACAAGCCCTTGTACGGTCAATTTATAAATTGATTTTTTAATGGATTTAGGTTTGTTTTTGAAGTCAAAGTGATAACCGACATTCCGCCCTCCTCCCATCCGTGTTTAAAACGGGAAGGGTTCTTAGCTCACTAATAGTCATGTAATAGTCTTATTTTTTTTATCCTTAATTCTTGCAAAAAATAAGAGAGTATCAACCGAGTAACAAATAGTGCTCTATAAGGTGCCAGTATGTTTCACATTTTCAGTAGACATGGTAAAAAAAATGTCAAATTTATTTTTAGTTTCAATTACTTTTCAAGAATGGTTTATCAATTACTTTCCAAAAATGGTGAATTATAAAAAAACTTTTATATTCCACTCCCAATGTTGAGCATATGGACTCCTAATGGAGTTATATCAACAGATTTTTTTCCAAATGAACTGCATATTACGCAGTTGCTTTGCTTTACTATTTCGAAGAGATTAGGGATATAAAGATAGGAATTGGACAGTACTAGCGGTTAGCTAATTGTTCTAATTAAGGTTTTTGAATTGGAAAGGTGGTCATCAAGAACATCAACTTTCTTATACTTACATTAACACAGCTAATGTAGTTTTTTTAATGATTACTTAAATCGATGAAAAAATAGATTAGTTTTTTTGACTGAAAGAAATTTTACTAATTTATCACTTAGAATTTATGTCTCAAACACTTGATTTTTTAAATATAAATTTGCATTTATTATATATAGGGAGTAGATAAAAACCAGCAATCAATTTAACAGATTTAGAAAACCACAAAAAAAAACATAAACATTCAAATAGGAAAAATAATACATAAGAGCATGTGGCTGAATATGTCCACATCTGAAGGCAATGCATTATTGATCAGCCAAACAGCCCTCGCAGCAGTTAAGAAAAATATATTTTGGTAAGCTTTCTGCCCCTTACATAACAAATAAAACCATGTAAGTTTATATTCTTGAGTACTAAAGAAGAGAAAATGTCTGAAAATTGAAAAGTTTTCTTACTTGAACTTGAAACAGTAGCATTTTTTGTTAGACCTTATACTGGATTATATTATATGTAAAAGGTTTGACTGATAGCAATTAATTAATGTGTAAACTTCAGACATTTGATATTGTAGGACGACCTGTGATGAAATAAGGCTTCTCATTTTTGTTTTAAATAATTACGATTATGTTGATGGAAAATGTCTTTTAGTGTAGATTTTTCATCAGAATTGTGGTGCTGAGAATAAGTAATTACCTTCAATGCATCATCAGTACATTCACATTTTTTCTTATGAACTTTATGATTTAAAAGAAAAGAGCTGATTTATTAAAGGAAGAATTAATACTTTTATTTTTAAAAGACAATATATGATTAATGATTAATTTTGTTCAAACTAATCAACGACTACTAAAGTTAATAAAAATTGTTTTGATTTAAACAGTTTTAAGATAAAATATAGCATTTTTATAAAAAAAAATGTGAATCATTTTTAATCGATTTATGGCATTTTTTCAAAGATTGTAGGGATAAAATAATAGGACTAGGACAAGACTAGTGGTTAGTTAATCGCTCTCGCTACGTCCGTTTTTTAGGATAGGGTGAGTGAGATTTGGAAATCGAGACATTACAAAATCCATACCATAAAAATAGAACTCCATAATTTGATTAGGAGATCAATCTATAAAAACTGTCTGTTCTGAGACAATGACGTGCAAAATTTTTACTCGACTTAATTTTTTTTTCTGAATAAATCTTTGAAAATTCGAATCGTTCAAATTGTGTACTTTCACACAAAATTTGTCACTAACGACCCGAGTTTCGCCTATTGACAGCAACACTCGTTTAAGTGCACATATGGACTTGAATTGACATTTAATAATTAAGTGTATTGTGTTTATATAAGAAGTAAATGTATTACTAAGTTAAAAGCCGTTGATGTCTATATCATTCATAACCTTCCTCAAAATAAATTGTTAAGCAAATTTTTAACAACAGGTTTTCGTATTACATTTTCTGTTACTATGCTCCATAAGAAATCCATCCACGCTGGAAGCCTAAATAGTAAAAAAAAACAATCTTAACATTGTTGTTAAACGTGCGATAAAAAAAAAGAAAGAACTGGTTCAAAGAAGGGACGAAGTTGTAAATAGTCATCATGTATTCACAGATTTGGCACCCGTTTTGTGTCAAGGTGAAATTCTGTTGGCTTTGGCAGCAAAAGAAAACTTTCTCCCAGACTTAGAATAATCGTATTAGTCAAATCTTTCGGTAAAGGGGTAAATCTGAACATATTAGCCTACAAATAAGTATTTTTATAACGTCTTTTCAAGATGTAAGCTTTATCGCTTTTTTAAGGGATGGGATGTTTTTTCGTCGATACAAAAATATAATGGTCTGCCTACTTGCTCCTAAAAAAACAAAAATAAAATAAATTGAAATCTTTACCAACAATTTTCTTTTACATTAAAATTCCTTACAAAATTAAAGTTAAGAACTAACGTATTTTATATACTATACTTTAAGTCGGGTCCTATGGCGCAGTGGTTAGTGTTGTTGGCTTCTGTGCCGGACGTCACGGGCTCGAGTTCCAGTACGAACAACATATTTACGATCGACTTATCGTTTTTTGTCCGAAAGCATGGGTATTTGTGATTTATAAAAATTCCCTCCCACCTTTTCGACACTTAAATTACTGAGCTTAACAAGAGCGATTTACTAACCACTTATGCTGTCCTAGCCTTATCCTTATACCCCTACTACTAACTTCGGAAAAAAGAGATTGAGCAACTGAGTTAAAAACTCTATTATAAGGCCATATGCTCCACATTGGGGATAAAACTAGTTTTGCATTACGTTTAAACAATAAAAATAAGCAATTTAAGGAGTGTTTTTCAATTTTAAATGGACGTTTATTTATAAAAAAAATTAACTTGCGTATAAATATCAAAAAACACTTTGTTATTCCTGTTCATTATTTTATTTGATATGCTTTCCAGTATAATATAAATTTTATGTTTCAAAAATTATTATAATACAAGAGCTTGGGGTGACAGAAGCAAAACTACAATACTACGCAAACATAGTTTGTCTTAATTATTTTGTATTTCAAACACATTATATTTGACCAAAAAAATACAGCTGGGAGATCAAAGGTTTAAAAACTCTATAATTGTGTTTTAAAAAAAAAGTATTCTAATATAATGCTAAATAAAATAAACAGTAAATGGTAAAATAAATATATTTGTATTATTGCCCGTTCATCCTAATTATCCCGAATCGATTCTAAACATTCTATGTTCTCACAATTTTTAAAAAATATTTAGAGGGTAAACACTAAAACAATAGTTACAAGTTGTTTTATGTTAGAATACATTTTTTCTTGTACGTACTTAGTGGACTCTCGAACCATATAATTCAGCCCATTAGAAGTGAAATGAGCTCAGTGGTATCTTATGAAAAAAAAAAATAGATGCGTTACAACATTCTACATATCTTAAAGTATCGTAAAGGTGAAGTAACCCTAGCCAATACACATTGCAATATTGTTGTCTCCGTAAATAAAAATATGCAATCCACGAAAACATTAAGTTAAGAAAGACGTGATTGTAGAAGAAAAAGTATTATCATTTTATTAGCTGGTTTACTTCGCTTCTCGAAGGCTCGAGTAATATAAGCAATCAAAAATAATTAATCAGCATATTTCAAACAATAATTTACTTTTATATAATATTATATTTCTCATTATCACTAGTTACTATCATAATTCAATTTCAAGTCTATTTGAATAAGATGAACATAATATGCTCTAATAGTTTAAATGGAAATCATTTATTGTTATCAGTTTAAAAAATATATAGGCCTGGTGTATTCGGTACAATTTTGTAATAAAAAATCGTAAATTCTTTACTATGAATAGTTTTTTACTGTTAAAATATTTAAATGTAATATTTATATTCCACTTATAAATCTTACAATCTAAATCAAAATTATAATTTAGTTAAACGTTATTTCTACTAAGAAAGTTATTTAATATGACATTGTAATAACATTGTATGAATATTCAAAGCTTAAATGTAAAATTACTTGTATGATGTACGGGAATCTTCAAAGTAGCACGTTTCGTCTGAGACTCTGAAGATAAGTTGGCAAATATGGTCTCTTGGATGAAGCCTTTTAGTGGCATTGGTCCGAAGTGGTCGTTGCTGATAATCGGATTTGTCTAGAGATTTCAGAATGAGGTATTCACTTTACTACTACCTCATTTATCCATGTAAGTGAAATTTTTATCTTCTGAAGTAAAAAGATTGATTTAATACACACACACATATAAAATTAATATAAAAGGTTTTTATCGGATAGTAAAGTATAAAAATAATTAAGCAATTACAACAAATTGTGTTAAATTAAATACGTGTTAAATCAACAAAATAAATCTAACATTAACATGTAAATAAAAATAAAGTGGTTTAATCCTCATAAAAAAATCAGTTGGATAAATATTATATTTATTAGTTTTAACATCAAAAGTATTTACACATTGACAATAAATAAAGTGATCTGTATCCCAACACTATCAACAGCGATTACGATTGGTGGAATTTTTTAGTGGTATTTCATGGATTAAATATCCAAATACTGAAATTTTTATGTTTGTTAGTTCAAGTTCATTCATACACTTGAACGCCTAAAAATTCTGGAAGGCAAAATTCCGGATTTTAGTGACGAAACGTTTGAGAGTGTACACATTAGAGAATGCTCCATTTTTAGAGCGAGCATTGCAAAAAACATTATGAAAATAGTAAAATTAATATAACTAAAAAAAAAATACGTAATTTTCTTCCTTATACTTCGTAATAAATAAATATTTATTGAAACACTTCTTTCAATGGTAAACCCATGTAAGTCAATCGTACCATAAAAAATCCACACATACGATCAAAGGCAGAAATCTTTCCAACTACAAAACGCAAGACATGCTTTTAAATATTTTTTAATTTTTATCTCACTTCGAATACTTTAACTTAAACAATAATCTGTGGACCCCCGAAAAAAAATATTTCACATGTTTTATTGTATTAGAAGAACAAAGCGGCCCCCAGGGGTCCATGCACCCCAGGTTGGGAAGCACTGCTTTAACTAACGTTAAGCAGGCCCCGTATTTAAAATTATAATAAAGAATTCAAAACAATTACCAGAAGAACTTATTTTTCATTCATTGTTTCTTGAAAGGATCATATATATTATTTTGAAATGAAACGCAAAATATTTGTACTGCACACTCTTTTCAATTTTAGAACATCATGATAAGAATTATTTATTGGAAAATATATGTATAGTCTTATAAACTGATAAAAAGAAATATTTATTTTTCAATTAAAGTACCAATCCGCGTTGTAAAAAGATTACCAGAGCACTTGTGTGAGCAAATAAATTGAACGGTTAAATAATATCGCGTGACCTCAAGAATAACACAAGATCTCTAATTTTGTTGAATTTTACTAAGAAAAAAAAACATAAATTCCTTAAATGTGAATGTATTTCTGTTGACTAAACAAAACAAGTATTACTTGAAGGTTCAAAAATAAATCTTTTTGAGACGATGCGCCAAACTTTTAAAACTCTGTGAGAAGAGATAATGAGCGAAAATAAATACTCGTAAAGTAATTTCTGGCGATATTGGAGAAACTCCTAAAACTGTAACTCACCGCATAAAATATTCCCAAGGCGAAGATAAAAAAAATTAAGACAATAAACAATATTAAAATTTCGTTAATGGTATTTTATAATACTGCATGTTTTTATTTTGTTACTCGTGAAAACTGTTTTAAAAATACTATTCTTTACTTATCACAATTTTTTAAGCAAAAAACAATATATTATATTATTCGTCTTGTTATTATTAACTGTCAATGCATTATCAATTCATGTGATTAGTGAAATCGGTCTAAATCTTAATTAAAAATTTAACAAAAAAAGGGGGTATTGTTTTTCAAAATAAAACCTTTCCACCAAGAATTGGCAGTAAACCACTTTTCAAACTCTATTTATTACTTTCAATGTCGAGTATAATACTGACTGTTTGATACTAGAATTTGGGTTATCAAAACAAGTCTTGATTCAGCCGCTCATTCTTTCTTTATATGTTCGTGAGTAAAGGATAATGGAAACTATTTTTGATAGAAAATAAAATTTGATAACTGCGTTATTTTACTGTTTATCTAACAAACTGTGACACGTGTTTTTTTTATCATAGAAAAGAATTTTCAAAGTAACTATTAATAAATTAAAAATTGATTCTAATACATTACAAAATAGAACTTAAACCTTTTTCTTTTTACTGAAAACAGAAAAGCAGTCAGGTTAAAAAAATAACAGTACTTATAACATACATTTAACGTTTGTTGCTTCATATATTACTTATGAAAAGATATTCAAATTTTGCTTCATATTTTAGAGAAATTTATATGGAGCAAATTAACATTTCAAACTGAAATTTTACAAAATGACTTTGGTGCAGTGCCACCATCGACCAAACTATACAATAACACATTTAATGCTTCTGATCATTATGTTTATAAAAATATATAATGAGTTACACCGTCGCGGGCAAACTTGTTTATAAGTGGCTTATATTTATTCGTTATAAAAAATCACTTTTTCTGTAATTAAATGAAAATTTTGGTAGTAAACTTTTGCAAGTCTCAGTTTGTTCTACGGTTCTAGAAATTTGTCTCAAATATTCAGCTGACACAATTAACTAGTGTCCTTACTGCGCGTCATTGACTTTGATATAGTTAAACTAAGGTAGATACTGGGTGTTTTAAAAACTGTATTTTTTACATATTTACAGTTACTTCTATCTGAAACAAAAATTAAACATAAATCAAAACTTTAATATCTTTTAAACGTATCTTAGGTAAACCATTCCATATGAACATTCTGAAAGCGCTCTTACCTGTTAGTTACAGAGCCATGATAATAATTAATTAAGCCCGTAAACGAAAAATTCTTGATACTTAAGTAATTTTCAAAGTTTAAAATAATTCTCGGTATTCTTATAATATCTTAAATTAAAGCTGATGCTATTTTAAAGGTTAAAGCTACGAAATGAGATTCCTTTGATGTTGACAAACACTGCCCTTAAAGATATCACGGTTCACAGGATTTGCGTTTAGATCTCTTTTTCTCCCAAGTATCTCCTTCCGGGTATTTAAGAAATCATTAATAGAGTGTTGCCACAAGTAGCATCTTGTAAGCCTCTGAAAATATTTTGAGAGTTCATTTCGACAAAGCTTAATGATATTAAAAAAAATGTTTTGATATTATCATCCAATCATATAAATACTTTTTCTTGTTTAAGGTAAAAAATATTAGAAGTAATCTACTGTTCCAAAGCTTTATTCACAATATATGAAATAAATAAATTCCACTACAAATAAGATATAACATGTCAAATTATTGTTCGTATAAAATTATCTGAGGTTTTTAGTCAATGGCTATGAACTTTTTATTGTAGAGTCATGTTTAATTTAAATACTTTTGTTTTAAGTGTCGATTTATAATGAGTTTATTTAACCCGTAACATGCCATTCTAAAAAATCACGTTCCCTGCCATGATGGCATCTCAGTTTCACTGTTTATTGACGGTATTTAAACCTAAGTTAGAAGCTAAAAAATAATTTTAAAAATGTTTGTATGCTAGAATACTTAAAATGATAAATACTTATTGACAGTATTAAGAGAAATATTAAATGATTTAATGGTTCAACTATTTACGATTGCATGATCGGCATGGAGGTGTTAAAAATAAATTTAGAAAGTTCCTTGTGAGATTTGATTTTTTTGTTCTATAATAAAATCTTTTAATCAAATAAAACCAATTTCAAACTTGTTGAAAATCGTCTTCAAAAAAATTACAAAGCAATCCAATAAAATATACAGTTCCCTTTATTTATCCATTTGGATTTAGCAACAAATTTTCTCCCATTTTAAACTTTCCTTCTCAGCCCCTTAACTATAAGACAATTTGATTGCCAAGTTCTCTTACGAAAGTATTTAAAATAAATAAACAAAATAAATTCTAAATGTGAAGCTCGAAAATTTTGACGGAATTCATTTAACGCCCTTTTTGATGAGCAATAATAAAGTTTAATTAGCAACCCCTACCTTCGATTCGAAGCCTTCATTCGCCCTGCCTATTCTCTTCACTTCGTCGGATAAGCCTAGATTAAGTTTTTGCTCATTCTTTGTGACGTTATATTAAAAAAATCTCTCATTTATCAATTTGTTAGAAATTTGTTTTTGGATCTAACATTTTTTTTATTGTTAAAAAATATTTTAATTATAAATCTAAAATGATCTGAAAAATATGTCTCTTAAACTTGAAAAATATTAGGCTGAATAAAATTAATAATATTTTTTTATTAATTTTGTGACGAAGCTAAGAAATAAATTATATTACCATTTAGTCTATGATTTCATTCGGTGTTATGATTTGTTTACGCTACATATTTCCTTGGAAAAGTCATTGCGAACACGATTGGAACACGGCTTAAAGCGAATCAAACAAACTGCAATATGCGTTTTGTCACGAGGACATTCTATAGCGGCGGAGACCATTTGATATTTTCGTGCTGCACCGAGTCGCTTTCCATTCGTTTTGATTTCGTTCACGTAAGACATACAGTTAGACTCCAGCTAGTCTGATATAAAATTCTGCAAGTTTTTTTTATTTTAAAAGTAATGTATGAAAAAATAATAAAAACTATGTTTATTTATTGTAGCTAAGAAAGAATTTTTTAATTTTCGAAATAAAATAAATAAAACTCAAAAAAATTCAACATCTGGTATAAGAATAATTTAAGCTCCTAAAGATTTTAAATCCGAAATAATAACATCAATGCTAAGTACGGTTATGTGCGTAAGAGATTCGGTAAAGCGAACAGTCCTACTTAGGCACGCATTATCTGGAATGCTAAATCAAGTCACTAGAGAGCTTTTCTTATTATTTTTCCCTATTAAAGCTTGCGTAAGCTTTAACCTTTCCAGTCAACATCTTTATTAACAGCTGTAAACATCTACATGCCTTAATTTTCAATTTAAAATTAACCTTGAGAAGAATTTGCACACAGAAATTAAAACGGTTTTGAAAAATGAAATGAGATAATATATTTTTTATTAAACTTTGAATGGATGAAACAAAAGTATTTTTTTGTAAGAAATAATTATAATATAAAAATCATTGTTTTAATTTATTTGAGAACACCCCGAAAACAATTGACAAAAAGTATATAATTATCTCTTTTAGGGTGATCACTGTCAATACTTGGTGGAAAGGCATTATATTAGTAAAAACACAATATTCCTTTGTTC
This sequence comes from Himalopsyche anomala, assembly GCA_031772345.1. Lineage (NCBI taxonomy): Eukaryota > Metazoa > Arthropoda > Insecta > Trichoptera > Rhyacophilidae > Himalopsyche > Himalopsyche anomala. The sequence goes on from CM062838.1 coordinate 8,041,299, forward strand.
TTCATTCCACTTTATGTAATATGTCAGGACTGGTTTTGCTCATTACGAGCATCGTCAACTGAGCTCGTAATGATGCTCGTAATGAGCAAACACCGGCCTGTCCTGACATATTAAATAAAGTGGAATGAAGTACAGAGGAATATTGTGTTTTTACTAATATAATTATCTGTTGGACTAATGAAATATTGTAATGTTTCTGATTGGTTATTTAAAAAAACTCAACAATTGACACATTGAAATTTTGCATTAAAAAAAATTGCATAGGCGTAAAACAACATAGTTCTGACGAAAGCGAAAGCCGAAATAGCTATCAACGTATAACATATATAAAAACTGTAGAACTGAAATACTCAGATATTTTTACCCTAGTAAAACAACAATATTATTTTATTGAATAATACGTATTGTATATCTCTTCTAAGCCAGTATAGCTAAATGAAATTAGTATTAAAAAAATTGTTCTTATGAACACGTACTGCCAAAGTATCTATCAAAATTTAAAAAAAAATCATAAATATATTGTTATTTTAGCTTTTTAATAATGAAGACCTTGTAAATAACAATATAATTAATACGTTTCACCTATGATAGAAGCATTTGATCGATGGCTTAATCGTGGCATAAAAACATGTAAATCACTTACCTAGCATAATATTAATAATATATTTTATATGTTTTATATGAAAATGATAAGTTAAAGGCATTATTTTCTAACAGCTATTACAAAAACAGATAAAAAAAGCATTAAATTTCATCAAAATACCACATATTGTCGGATAGTAGTGGTAAAATCTTTACCTTAACAACCAGGTGGAATAATTCGATATCACCAAATTCGAGGAAATGCATATAAATATCTGTGATAGTAATATTTGTATATTTTTAATTAAAATATTGCAAATTCTTGATTCAATAAAATACATAAACATATCAAAATGAGGATAGGCCTTATATCTGGATCCAGATTAAAGGCCGCTATAAACACTTCACTGATAGCGATGGCTTCCCACTACAAGCAACATTTTTTTACTGTCTAAAAACTTGCCTCGCCATTCCAATGACCAAAACAATAGGCTGTAGCAAAACTGATGGCATACTACAAGTCCTGTCCTAACCTTATTCTTTCTAAAACCCCTTACTCTCTTTGAAAAAAAGAGGTTGAGGAACTGAGTAACAATCTAAGTAAGCAAGCAAGGTACAAACTTTTAAAATTTTAGATTGACAAATCAATATTTAGTCTATCAAAAAAATTAACATGATAATGATTTAAATGTAGTTGTTTTCACCAATGTGATACTTTGTTTTACTTAAAAAGTTTAAAATTATGTAGAATGATTACTTTCAGACATTAATAACAAATCAATTGTTGGCTTTGTACCCAACGCCTGAAATGTTTTAGTCTTTTTCTACAAAATTCTTTAGACGTTTTGTAAAGAAAACTACTGGGCTCATTATATCCTTGCAATTTTTAAATATTAAAATTGAGCAACTGAATGAAAACCAAATCTTATCATTTTTTTTCTTTTATTTGATCGCAAATTTAAATGACCATACCCTTGTCACAAGTATTAGGTATTGGAGGGTAAATTACATTATATACATTGTATGAAATGCTTTGGCAGTTTGTATTTGTAAAGTTATATTTTAAAAAGATATTGATTAATGATAATAAACCGATGTCAATCTCACTCAATTGGCACTTGGGAATCAATGTCAATGTTTGAGTCATTGACACTAATGCAACAACCCGGCAGTTGTACAAAGTAATGAAAAATCTGCTAAAGAATTTTTCGAGTTTATTATGAAGAGGAAAAAGCGCCACCGAGGGGAAGATTTATGATATAAACTCGAGATATTTATTCATGACCAGAAAACTACACGAAGTTAATAAGCAGTTTCCGGAAGTGTCCGTACTTGCAAAGCACGGTTCAAGTCAAGCTGATATAGTGTATCATTATTGAAATGGATCCTCGCAACTATTTCATTAGCGAAACCAATTGCTTGCTTCCTTTCATTTACTCGCAGTTGCTTCTCTTGCTTTTGTCATACAATTGTTCTTCTTTTTTGCCAAGAAAATTATAGACTTTCAATTACCAGTGAAGTAAAACCACTTATCAGATGTAGAATTTAATAAAATATTTAACTGTATTTCTGCTTCCCTTCGGAGCTGATTCATACATTATTATTAAATAGTACGCAAGTGATTTAAATAATATATTTTATTAACCATAAGAATATAACTGATTTTTTAAAAATAAATACAGTCACAATAAAAATACACCGTGCTTGAAAAAGGAACGAAATTTACCAATAGCATTACAACTTACGTACGATGGAAATATTTAAGAGAAACCCATTCCACTTGAAACATTATTAAATGAGTGCTTATTTATTTTGATTACCATTTTGAGTTACTAGCCAAGAATTCTCATTGGCTAGTTTAAAAGTTTCAATAGGATTTGACTGTTTTAATTTTTGATTATGTTTTATTTTTTTTCAATAAAATCATTCATGAAAAATTAGCTAAAAAATATTAAAACTAGTTTTTAACCATTAAAACTTTACTTAAAATAAATTTTAATAATATAAAAATATAACTCTATTTGCTTTTTCAATACTGGTAAGACAAGTTGAGTTTATTTAATAAAGCTAAAACTTTAGCGAAAGTGCATTCTGTTAATGCTGCAATAGCGTATAGTAAACGATATTCTTAGCCTCAATTTGCAAACGTTCGTGGTAAGAGAGTAACATGGTTGAGTGTAGGGATTGAAAAACCGGTATTTATAAATACCGGTATTTTTAATATCAAAACCAGCACCACAAAAACATATACATGTATATAAATGAGCAAAAGATAAAAACATTACAACCTTTCGAAATCAAAATATTCGAAATATTAATCAGTACAAGTGTTTATTAAATGATTTTATCCTTGCAAAATAATAATAAAAAATCATATATTAAATTAAAAGTTGGCCGTCCTAGCACCACTCGATATTTTTTTGCAGCCACTGCTTCACGTCCGCCTTCCAAAATGAAATGACGACCAAGAAAAGACACGAATTTATTCATAATTTTATCGGCCCGATACATAGTTAAAACCATGCACTATTTTGTGGAAAACTAAAATTTATTTTCTTAGCCTCTTAGCTTAAATTATATTAAGTATCGTGTGAATCCATATACTAAAATTCATCGTGACGGAAAAGTTGAAATCCCGCATCTCGTATTGTAATATTTTAAATTAATTATTTCTTAGAATAAAAGTTTGAGTTTCAAAAGATAAAGTCAAAAGCTAAAATTTTAATCAGATCGTCGTGCAAATAAGACCCTAACAGATTCAACGTTTTTTTTTAAACAAAAGTTTCTTTCGTATTTTAAGCTTCATTTATTTTACTGAAAGACCGGTAGTTAAAATTTTTGAAATCGGTATTTTGAAATTAAAAATACCGGGAACTGCGCTTCAGTAATACTGGTATTGCAATCCCTAGTTGAGAGGTCGTTCGTAAAGATAATCTTTCTAACACTGCTGGTTACAACATACCACGTTAAGAGAGAAAATTCATTAAGAATGAAATCACTTGAAAGGAAAATAGCAGCTTAAGCTAAAAGAATTTTCATTGGAACTTTCTTTACAGTGTTACATAAATGACACAGATATAGACTTTACTTTATTTTCAGATTCATCCATGATTTTTATCACTACACATAGATAAAACGTTTAATTACGTTACATCAGACTAATTAAAATCGTCCTAGCTTAAATGTATGTTTAGCAAAAGTGTTCTTTCTTCTTAATTTTCAGAATGATTTCATTACCCAATGAGCATAATAAATATTAAAAATAAAACTGATTTTATGAATTATCTGTTCTTATTAAAGATGGATTTTTGTAATGTCTTAATTACCTACTGAACATTAAATCATTAAAACTGGACTTGCGTTTGCTAATTACTTATTATCTCTCAATAGAGTAAAAAACGGCGCTTGTAGAAAAAAAACCTTTGTTGAGATAAGCTTCATTATTGTCAATTGTCAAATTGGCCGGACTTTTTTTTTATTCCACATTGAAGTTGCGTAAATATGGGAATCTGACTCATATAATATGACATACAATTTTGAGAGACTGCGAAAAGGACTAACATTTACAAGACACATTATGTAGACTGCCTCTGTGGAAGGAATATAGGAAATTAGAAATCTTTAAAATTATAGTAAAACTTAGACACTGGTGAAAGCAGTCATGGATATCGTCGAATACTCCTTGACTGAGATCTATAATGATTGTTAAAGAACCACTGTATTGCCAGTAATAAATGAATGTTCAAAATGGTTTTGATTTTAAGTGAGTAACAAAAAAAAAATCAATTTAGAAGCTCTCAGTGATATCGAAAAGTTTTTTTATCATTTTTTTCGTTCCTGATATTTGAAAATGTTAGCGTCGATAAAATCATACATATTCATGATTTGAAATACAATCATACTTGTTTCAATTTTAAAATGCTACATTGATAATTTTTTGACTTCGTTCTACATCTCAAATATTGATAACAAACTGAAAATTCGGGTGGTTTGAAATACGCATAATTGCTGCGTGAGTATTAAAAAAACGCCCAGGAAAATTAACGGTTTGTAGCTATTTGAAAACATTAAGACCGTTTATCTATTTCATCCGTTTTTATTAGTATAATTTTACCGTTTTGTTGTCTCCTAATGTATTTTGGCACCGAGAATGCTGCATGCAATATGAAACAAGATTATTTGACTTTTGTTTGTTCTAGCGTTATCTTAATTTTATTATTGGTCGTAGAAATTCACAAAAAAAGTTTTATTGTATTATGTTACTTTGAATGTCAAAAATAGCTGATGTTTAATTTACGTTATAAAAAAGCTAATTACATTTTTTGGATTTTTAACTCAAATCGGAGCCAACTAGGGAATATTTTGACCCCTACGCTTACTGTCACATCACAAAACCTCCTTTCAAAGTCTCTTTTCTCTCCTGCTGAATTGCGTTACATTAATTTGAAACCCCCAACAAGCAAATCAATTTACATATTTTTCTTTATCTGTCAAAACGGTACGAAGATAGCGGTATTTTAAATACTTGCTAAGAGAATTTTGATTTTAACATTTTGACATCATGTTTTATGCGACATTTGTCAAAAATAATAACGTTATACAATTTCAGCATCTGAAATTTAAGAGTTGTTATCTCATATATTTTCAAACCCTTGACTATTTTTCTTTTGTCTTTTTTTATATGGGTATTCTTAAAATCAAATCAAATACTTAAAAACATTGTAAACTTACATTTAGACCGCCGTTAAGCAATCAGCATTTTTCAGGTACACGTCTTGTCGGTATCAATATAAAAATCAGCAAAGAAAACTTGGGCATGGATATTTTTACTGTTTTTTAAACATGACTTTTTTGGCGGTAAAAAAACTCATATTGAATAAAATTGTGTTTTTACTGACACCTGGGCTGTGAGGTCAGGTAACAAAACCAATCTGACTTCGACATGGTACAAACGATGCACCGTTCTTTCGATACAGAAAATCTTTCTAAGTGGACAACGCAGTGTGTTGATAGCCCTAACGAAAGCATACAGATCCTCGTCTACGGATGCATTGCCGATTTTGGCTGGTATACTTCCGTTGGATCTGCACATTCAAGTTAGAGGCGCAACAGTAATGCTGTACAAAAGTGTCGAGTCCCAGGTGGGAGAAATTCAGTTACTACCTCCTCCTCGACCAGACCCTTTCAATTCTAAAGCTCATGATTGAAAAGCGCAATGTGGCGATAGAAGCTGCAATAAAAGTTTGGCAGGCTCGATGGGAGATATCTTCTAAGGGGAGGCAAACTTTTAAATTCTTTCCAAATGTTAAATGGTGAATGAAGATAACCAAAGTCCTGACTCCTAATTTCTGGACCAGCCAATTCATAACTGGCCACTGTTACTTCGCTGACAAGTTCTTCCAGCTTGGCCGGTTAGTAAATAGTCCTAAATGTAAATGCGGATATATGATTCAGGATGCTGATCACACCCTGTAAGAAGAGTATGAAGCCGTAGCGGGTGGTGGTGGGTACAACGTTGATTACCCTAGGAAATTAAAAAAAAATGATTTTTCAATAATTTCTGTATATCTTACACATCTGTATACCATTAGATCATTCTAATAAGCAGAATAATTTTAGCACATTTCACCAATCAGCATGATGAAAACACGCATAATTTTCGATACCGCCTTTGGAAAAAACACCTGACTCCAAGACTCTTAGAATGGATGCATAGCAATTCAATCATAAATATTGATTTAGCTCATTTAAATTTACCTGGAGTTTCATAAAATGACATATCTTGAAATAAAAACGAATAGTCGATGTTATTCACCCACAAAATCTAAATTAAGTCTTCGCTTAAAATTAAACTATTTCTTCAAATTTAACGACAATAATTTTCAACTTTTGTGTTACTTAGTAATTCACAGACGAATACTCATTGCATTCCAATCTATGAAGGTACTCAATTTGTATTAACTAAATGTGAGTAGTTAAATTGTTCTGAGTTCTGAATTACTTAAAGTTTAGTATTGTTTAGGTAGTAATTGCTTTGTGACATTGAAATTAATAGTAACTAAAGTAATATAATTATCATATAGCTTTAGTATTCGAGTCGTAGAATTGAAGTAATCAAATGCAATTATTCTGAAAGCTTTGCCGCTTATTAATTTGCTAAAATTTTAGTGGAATTCTTTTGTTTTATTTTTTCCATTAGTTATAATTTAGTTTTTTGTTTGACTAGTCTGCACGTGAAAGGCAACTTTTGAATTATTTTTCGAATAATTGAAATCGTTATTCAATATAACAACGTACACTGTTTTTGTGACAGATAAAACACACTTTTGACGCGCTTTTGTTTGTTAATTTTCCAAGCGAATTGTATGTTATATCATATTAATGTTTCTAAGGGATTATTTTAAATATTTTCTGAAATTCAAATGTTTTTACTAACAATTAAAATTTAAACGTTTATGGTAAAATTAAAAAAATAAATGGCATGGGAATTAATAAACATTCTTGCTGAAACTGTCTAATAAAGTAAATTGAACATGGAACTTAACGTTGTACTATAATAAATTATAATGACTTTGCAATTTGGGGTTTAATTTATTTTTCAAATTATTCTGTATTAAATACACACGAGTGAACTAAAATATTCGATAAAATAGTGAAGTTTTTAGAAAAGGAAATAATTATTCTTCTTTCTTCTTTGGTCATGTTCGCTCCTTATTGTGGAGCATATGGCCGCCACGCGGCACCTCCATGGTTCCCTGTCTCCTGTCAATTGCTTTGCTTCCTCTCATGACATGCCAGCATCCCTCAGTTCCGCCGATTTCATCCTATGGATAGTACCCGACGGACGCCTGAGACGCCGGAATTCCACCGGACGAAAGAAGGGCAGGCAGTATTGAGGCTTTCCGGAGGCATCCGCAGCACGTGACCCAGCCAGTTTCAACATCTCTCCATAACCACTAACGTGACGGGGCGCTGTCTTTAACGCTCCCTTATCTCTGAATTCCTCACAAAATCAAACCACCTCACCCTCATTATCTGGCGCAAGCATCTGTACCCGAAGCTCAGTATACAGTTTTTCTGAGTCTTCGTCAGGTGCCATGATTCGCAACTGTAAAGCAGTACCGGCAGAATGCAAGCGTTGAATAAGTGGCATTTGGTTTTAATGGAGTACAGCTGTGTGTCCCATTATAACGAATGGCGAGCTCCTTTTTTGTACTACCGTCTTCGGGGATATCTACGCCGAGGTATCTGAAGCTGTCAACCCTCTCAATGATCTGTCCCGCGCTGGTAAGGGTCGAAAAGAAAAAGAAATAATTATTAGTATTGTTTATTGCTTTATTTCTGGTGAATGTTTTGCGGGAATAATATATCGCCTTAAAACATATTACCAACATAGTACACTCTTATTTTCATTATAAGTTTGAATAAATTATTTAAATAAATTTTATATGATAATTAAATTTTTGAGAAAGAATAAGTAAGATAATAATCTTACCAAATATAAATAATTTAGCTATATAAGATAAGCTTTTAAAGAAAATTTAATAGTCAAAAGGTTTTTTGTTTACAATTAAAATATTTCTTTACGCATGTATTAAAATTATTATATACTTTTCAACCACTGGACGCACATTTAGCAAAGAGTAAATAACTTATTTTTTCCAAGATTCATTTTTTATATTCTCAAAAGAAGTAATGTACGCTTGACGGAATGTATTTTTAGTTTTGCTGCTGGGAGCGGAAATATATATTTTTTTGTATTTGAAGTAAAAGTGCTTCTTAGAAATTGTATTTTAAACTTTATGGTAAATACCATAAAGTTTAAAATATATCAAATAATTGGCTAAGTGGCAGAAGCCATCTCAAACTTTTTTTTAAATGAGAGCAATTTTGAGTAGCCATAATTTTTAATCATCATTATTTATACACGTTATCATAACAAATCATAATTACTTATTATTTTTTGAATGACGAACTCGGCTAAAGTCAGTTTTAAAAAGCGTTTGGTCATTTACGGTTTCGTTCGACGAATAACGTCGGTATAAAGTATAAGAACTTAATTAATTACGTGGATAAAAGCTTCACTTGTTATTTCAGACTTCATAATCAGCATGTACTAATGATTAGATTGATTAATTAGTGACTAATCAATCAGCTCCTGCAACTATAACGATGATATGAACCGTGATGATGAAGTTGGTTAGAATAAGAAAAAAAGCATTATTTCCATTTAAAAACCTCTCATATTGACAAAACTATTTTAAAAACTTGGCGTAGAGTCGATGAGACAGTCAGTCAACTACCCACACGTCAAGCCACTACGCTTGCTAGCGGGAGCAATCAATTACTCGCCAAGAAAACTGTCGTTTCTTCTCTTCGCCATCCAAGTGATAACAACGATAATAACATTACTGAAATGGAGTTCGTTTTATCGTGTTGCTTCTCGACTCGTCCTACGAAATCAATTTCTTTCGTTATGACGTGACACGACAGCATTGAAGCTTATGCGTTTAAGCTCAATTAAGGCATCTAATTTTTCGGCCTATGTAACCTAGCGATAAAAGCTTCAGCAAAGAAAACAGAAAATTTAGGCTAACCTTACCGATAAAGTCTATATCAAATTTAATATTTTCAATAATATATTCAGTGATAGTTCTTTGTTATCAGTATTTCATTGAATTGATATCGACTGGAAACCCTGAATGGCTTGCTTGTAAAGCAGTTTGCGTTATTTTATTTTCATGTAATAACGATTTTGTAGCTTATGAAAAATAAAAAAAATATAATTATATCTATAACAAAAAACATCATTTATTGTACTTCTTCTACAACTTTACGAAATGATCGGGAAAGTTTCAAATTAGAAAGTGAGCTTTTTTAACTGATACGATTAAAATTTATGCATTTTCTTGCGAGTCATAGAAATAAATTTATATTTCAAATATAATATTGCGTACTGTTACGTCTTTTTATTGTTTTTTTTTTGTATAGGATGAAAACGTGTGTAGTCTTACTTTCAGAGGTCTGAGTTAACTTGATATGTAGGTTGTAGTCTAATCGTCAAAGAAGTTCCAATTGTAAGTTACATATGGTGGTTATCCGAAGGATAGTCCGAGACTATAGACAACTGTCAGGTAAGTTTTTATGATATCTCGATGGACACAAGAGGTAGACACTTTATCAAATAAAATTACTTTGTTTTGAAGATGTTTGATTTTATTTGTGAATTCATATTATTACAACTATAAAAATAATAACAACTTGCTTACGGTATAGATAAGAAAAACAAATAATCATTGTTTGTGTGGGAGGAAATTAGCGACTCACAAATTTTAGATTGTTTATCAATCAGTATTTTGTAGTTGGCACGTAACAAAGGACAAAAGAAATTGTGGTATTTTGATAAAGCGGAAATTGTTGTATTATCTGTCATATTATATTATCAACATTATGGGTTATTTAACAGTACGACATAAAATAATAAAAATCAAAACTTTTAACCCTACATGTAATTGGTCATTAATTTATAAACTTTTTATTTTAACTAAAGATGCGATGAAAATTACAATTGATAAAGAAGATAGTTTTAGTATAGCAAATTTAACATGATAATCGTAAAAAAATCAATATTCAAAGTATAATATAAGAACAAACAATACAAAATAAAACATAATGGGTTTTCGATTATGTTTCTAAATATATTGTTCTCAAAAGAAGAAATATCATTTTTCTTTACGATGTCTGTTACGTCACCTGCAACTGTGGCCTAAAGTCAAACAGTTTGCCTACACAAACCTAATTTTTGTTTTTACTTCACTACCATAAAATTGAAAGTATGAACACATTTATCAATTAGTTCTATTTATAAATGTATTCATACTTTCAATTGTATAGTAGTGAAGTAAAAACAAAAACTTGAAAAACTGAAAAAAACATTACTTTGGTGCTTGCCGCAAAATTATGCTTACAATCTGCATGTGATTTTTTGTTTTGTATCGCCTTTACTTACTATTAATTACTTATTTATAATTGACTTCAAATATCATATCAGTATATTATTTTTATATCCATATTAATAAAATTACTGATTCAATCAGGCAATTAAAGATATCATTTCGATTATTTAGGAGAAGACGTCTCTATCAACTCGTAATTAAAATACTGTCTACGTTCTATATAATATACACCTTATATGAAGTTTTGAGGAGATAACAAGCATTCAATTGTTTTTGTAATAATCCTACAGTATTTATTTTTTAAAAAAAGCTAGTTTCGCTCATCTCCAGCATTGTCAGATGATAGTGAAGATCTCAATAATTTATCGTAAGCTTTTCTTTAAGCACTTGATTTACGTATAAACCTCACAAGTAAACCAAAAAATTGGCAAGTCATTCTACAAAAATAGTACTAATAAGAATTCGTTTGTGTTTTGAACTTACATATGACTATTTTGATCATTATACGAAACTATTTGTATGTATTGCTTACCTATACAAAATGACAGTACATAAAATATACAAATAATATGCATACTAAATTATTACTGTACGTATGCAAGTTATTGAAAAAGAAAGAATATTTCAAAACAGTTTTTCAGTTTCTCTTTTTCAACAAACAAAAAAAAAACATTTTTCACTCTGTTTTTATTAAAAATCTGAAACTTTTTTCTTACAGTGAATTGTTATGGCACGTGTTACATTGGAATTATCTAAGCTAGATTTTACGGTTGGCTTCTTGGGACTTTGGTGAAGACCACGGCGCTGATGATTCACTGTTTCCATGTACGGTAAGTTTGATATATTCCCCACGATGTTCCGCTGCATCTGCACTTTACGAAGAGAATTTCACCCGAGTGTCTAAACATATATAATATTATAAACCAACATAACATGTGTATTAACATTTTGTTACCATACAATAATTAAATAGTCTCGATACTCAACAAATTAATTTAACATATAAACTTATTAACAGGTTACTAATCAAAAATATTGTCGAGTTCGTGGTCAAGCTTATAGTTTCTTAACATTTTAAGGCCCGTGGCCTCTTTTGATTATCATATTTTTTCGTGACCCCCCCATATCCGTACAAATAAGTTTTTCGAGACTCGGTGATTGAAAGATTCCAAAATAATTTTTAAATTGCTCGCTGGCAGATGTGAAATTTGACCATGGAAATTTTGGAATTCCCAAAATGAAAAAACACAAGACCTACTTTTTACCAGAATTTCAAAACATTTTGTTACTGCCCGATTTTCTAAGCCTGACAGTTTATGGATATTTGCCTGTGACCCTCCAAAACTGTGTTGTAGCTTCCTTAATTTTTGGCCCCCAAAGAGGCCACCTAGCTCCCGATTGAGAAACCGTGGTCTAGCTCACGGGCTTGAATTACAGTTTGAAGTGCTTACTTAATTAATATCTCAGATGATTGATTTTTGCAAGAATACATGGGTTTTAATGATGTTTGGGAATTCCTAAACCTGGTCCTTTCTAAACACTTTTTTCCCCCTACTTTCTCCCAAAATGAGAGGTTCTGCAGTTTTCGTAGAAATAAACTCTATTAGTAGTCTATACGTTCCACATTGGACTGGATATGGTTTAAAAAACTTAAATCAAAACTATCAATCGTATATAACTTATTGTGATTAAATTAAAGTTATTATCTAGTGGTCACATCTGATCTTATTAACCCTTTGATTCATTTGAACTGTTGTTTATACCATTAAGTATTTTTTATTATTATTTTAAAATATATATCATTTTAAGCTACTATCCCGATTTGTGCTTTTAGAAATCTGGTTACCCTAAATAAAAGCCATACCGACTGTGAAAAGGAAAAAGGACTTAACCCACATATATTAAATTTTACAGGAGGCGCTAATAACGTGCTTTGATGATTTTGGGCCAAATGCAAATTATGAATTATACGCAACCTTGAAGTGCACGGAATCTTCTAAACTGGTGTTTAATTGACATAATCTAATAGTAATTAAAGAAATTGTCTAGAAAAAACATTTACTTCAGTCTTTTTTCTTGGTTTAAATTAAATTTCATCCTTTTCAAACTTAAAAGCTAAATTTATGTAGATACTAATTCGTCATTTGCAGCTTGTGTCCTTTTGATAGAACGTGTATCAAGTTTGATACATTGTGATTATCGAAAAAAATTGTTTTGAAAAAACTGTGTGTTACGTCCTTTTTCCTTTCCACAGTCGATATATTAAAGATGATTGTGTTCAAAAACATCAGAAAGTACTTTTAATTTTAATTGCGAGTTTTTTTGTTGTTTTGAATTTAACTGATCCAAGTGTTGTGTATATATATATATTTAAAGAAAACAAGACTATTTCTATCATTAGATAATGGGATAAATAAATTAGTTTTGTTTTCTCTAGAACGCGAAACCCACATGGTACCAGATAAATCATTCTTCAGCATACTGAAAAAGCTTTCGTAGGGGTTCCATATATAATATATCCATCTTCACGGGAGCTTTATTAGAGCAGTAGAGCTTGCGAGTCACAAAAATTATGCAGCTGCTTTTCCGCAAGAAACCTAAGTGGAAAGCTTTATTATTTGTTTGGAAAAAAGAAAGACACTTCTGAATGAGACACTTTACAAGCGACTGTATATATATAGTTTCTACGCGACCCAGAAGGATGCAAGAATTTATTAAGCATACATTTTACTGTCCTCCTTTTAAAACATTTAAAATTTTACTCAATTTATACGATTCATGTATGTTACTATAATACAAATTGAGATTTACTTGAGAATAATTTTAAATAATGTTTAATGTTATTTATATGAATAGTATTGGCAATACAAATTCCTTATTTATTTTATATATATATATATATAATATGTTTGATAATTTAATTTGAAATGATCCATTACGGTCAAAATTACGGGCGAAATATTTTTGTAGCCCAATTTTATTTTATATATCTCGAGAAACTCCCCTTTCACTTAGCTGTTTTCTACATCATACATCTTGAGTAGGGCACCCAATTCTGGACCATTTTTGTATTCCCGGGATTTAGAAATTGATTTTTTTTCCAATCCCAGTTGAATTGAACATTCACCATAAAATTGTGTAGAATTTCGGGATCCGGAATTAAGATTTTTTTGATAATGTCTATTTATTCTTAAGTTACAAAGCATTCACCATATTTATTCCTACTAATTTTAAAACATATTTTTAAAACAATAATCACCACTCAAAGGCCAGTGAACTATTTAATTTTCTTCTATTTATTATTCACACATAGATGAAAATTATTGAACTTTGATTTTAGGTCAGCTTTTATAATTTTATTATTATCAGTCACTTATAAATTATAACATGAAATAAAAAAGCTCTAAATACCAACAAAAAAAAGTGAGGATGCAGAAATATTTAATGTGTATATAGATTTCTGGTTACTCATTTTTTTTCAATGAGATTTACATCTGATTTGATAAAAAATATTTTTTTATTTGAATTGATGAATTCATCATTTTTTGAGAAATTGCTCAAACCATTATAAAACGAACACGTCTTTGTTTCTTAAAACGAATAAAATACAAATAAATTAGCACTACATTAAAATCTACATTTTGTTCAAAAGGTTTTATTTTTTGACTTACAAAAAAAGCCTCATCATCTATTGTGTTTCTGGGAAGTTCTATTTGCACAAGTGCCATACTTTGAATGATTTATCGTAAATAAAAAAATCTCTTATTTCTCAAAATTTATATCGTTTTAAAAGAGCTCAACCATGCATGAATTATATATTGTCAAGTTACTTGTCTATTACATTCCAACGTCTGTTGATCTCATTTTAACGGAAAGAAAAACATTTGGACTGTTAACTGGAGAAAAAACAGTTTTCGCTGTTTTATGTTTTCGTAAATTGAATGTAAGCACATACAGTACACTGCCGTTGCCGATTTGTGTTCGACCACAAACACATGCCATGTTTTCAACTCTTTTTTCCAAGCCAGTAACTTCCAACTAAATGAACATATTTTTACATGGGAAAAATTTATGATTTCAAATGACGACTAAAACGAAATCGAACAACTCAGAAATTTAAGTGTTTTTTTTTTAAATAACATTTTTTAAAAAACAATTTACAAAAACACACATCGGTAAAAAGTATATTGAATAAGTTTGATAGATTCGTGTTTATAATAAAACATGTTGAATTTATTCTCGTCCGTGTAGAATTCATTGTAAACTATTTAGCAATATTTGAAAGGATAACCATTGGCTGTTCAGCTGTTATCATTAGTGAACTACTGAAATTATATCCACAAAACATTGGAAAGTGTGAGCGAGTAAGATTGAAAAAAAATGTAATCGATAATAACTAAACATTTAGTTAACAGCATTGTATCATATAATAATTTCCAATAAACACGGTCTAAAATTAACAATATTTTTTAACCTACTCAAGATCAATTCAAAAAGATTTGAAATCACTTTACTTATCCATCAAGTTTTGGAAAAATTTTCATATTAATTTTAAGGAATTTTTAAAAAAAAATTACAGTGATACCACGAATGCCAGCTCTGGAAGAGACTATAATGATTGGTTGAAGCAGTACATTTGCTTTTTCTAACTTTTAGTGGAATTTACTAAATTACATAGTATGATGTAAAGCAAACATAAGTTCACGTGGAAACTTTATTACTGAGACCAAACCGTGTATTTAAACTGCTTGATTACACTTAAATTAAACATGCATAATACTGATCTTGACTTATCGCCAGTTGTTATGATCAAGACAAGATATAAAATGTCGTAGTTGTATCAACAAAAAACTGTAATTATGTAACGAAAAACCTCAGCGAGTTTACTTTTATCACATTTGTGTGCAAACCAAATGAAAAGACACAATATAACCGTCTGGAATTTAAAATACACATACGTTTTAGAATGGAAAACAAGTGAATGATAATCTATTGGAATATAAACTTTATCACGGTCTATAATCGATTGAAATTGGCTTCTTTGGTAGTTACTAGTTCTTTTTAATGTGGAAAGCAAAATTTCACTAGTTGTCCTTGTTTCATAACGAAATTAAATGACTATAATTAATTTATAAGTTTTTAAATAAAAACATCTGAAGTAAAGTGAGTCTGAAGATTCTCATATGTGATATATAAGAAACCTTAACAATGGGAAACACAGTTATTCGTAATACATTTTTATCTTTGGCTTGACTGCCAAACATTTTATCTACGCATTTTGTCAATAAAAGTAATAAATCCTTCTCTTAAAAATAATTTTTAACATCATCAAACCACACATATTTTTTAACATCATTATACATATAACATAGTTGAAATTTAGAGAAAACTAAATATTTTCAGCTTTTAAGGTGTCATGAATATTTTCCTAATTGATAATGCATGTCTATAAAATTAAATTCATTGACTAAAATCTTATTAATTGTTATGTTTTAATTAAATAAATTAAAAAATAAGTAATGTTATGACGTAAGGTTGACACACTAATAAATCAAGTTTATTAAAACTCCATACTGGTTCCGAAAAGCATCTCGTCATAATAGCACTCCGTCTGACGTTGAATAATCGAAACACACACTTAAGGATCTACTTTGAAAATCACTGTTTCATCCTTTTGCGGGATCAATGTTTAAAAAGGCAGCACGTGGGATCGGGCACCGGCGATGTGTCGTCGTGATTTATTGCACCGCAAATGCGAGTTCATTGCAGCCAGCCATTTGTTACAACAATATGAATTAAAGGGAGAAGCAAGCACAGCGAAAACACACCCCTACAAGATACAGCTTCAGCAAGGAAAAGGAATTGAGAGATCAACCCTGTAAACAAGACAAATAAGATGTCACAAATAAATTAAAAAAAACCGAATTGATTTTAAAAAGTATATTATATTAAATGAACCATATTTATTTGATCAAACTAAAAAGTGGATAACCTGTCTGTGTTTATTTTCGTTGCTTTAGTTTGTCAGACTCACGGGCTTAAATCCCTGTACGGACACATTTTCCAAGCGATTTATGGATTTTTGTTCGAATGCATGGATATTTGTGATGTCTAAAATTTCCTCTTACTTAGCTTTTCACAGTTTTTACACACAACTATACGAATAAAATATTTGAATTTTTCCATAAATATTCATTAAGGTACTTCGGTGACATCTTAAGACCCTCCAGAGACGAGAGTTTTTTTTTCATAAAAAAATAAATTTGAAGTAATAAAATGAAATAAGTCACAGATATCTTTTGTTTGTAACAAAAAAAAAATAATAAAAAAAACAAAGTCGTTGTATGGAAACCCCGCGTGACTATATAGTCATTTTCATTCTTATAGGCAACGTGTAATATTGTGTAAGAACAGAGCTAAGGATGAGCGTGACCACATGGGCACACATTCGGAGTCGAAGTATAGCTTAACGTGAACTTTTAAAACCTCTTGAGTAGTGTAAATAATTTGAATTTTCAATAAAATAATAACTAACAATTTCTAAAAGTCCATTAAAAATAAACAGAAGTTCAAAAAATCACATGTGCTTTTGGTAGTTGTTTTCGTCCTCGTAGCTGATGGCTAGCTGAAGTCTGTATCCTTTTTAACCAAAATTGTGTGAAAGCAACGATATTTAGGTAGAAAAAGGATGAGTAGTGGGATCAATAGACAACGGTGTTCACTGTGACATATAACAGGTTTTTTGAAACTGACAATCCCTAGACTGAGGTAAATGATAACCGCACAAAAATCCGAGATTTCAAACATTTGTCCAAATCAAATAATCAATAATAAGCACAAATGATAAAAACAAACACCCAATTGTCTATTTGGCTACAAAGCCTGAAAATCAAGTTTATGTCGATTTTTGTTTCAACGGCACAAAAAATTACTTTAAAATCACCAAAGTAAGCAATTTTTGGGCCATATGACGTATATTTTTCATTTGCTATATTATACGAGCTTCCGTGAGCAAAAATTTAAAATGGACCAATATGCAAATATGATTGTGTATTGTTGATTTATACGTCTATCAGATATGTACGTTCATTTAAATTTCCTATGGGGATGGTGGTGTCGAAAACCGGCGAGCGATTACGTCCACATACACATTTGTCACAGAGTGAATCCAATTAACTAAATCAAGAATGTTTTACAATATAAATTCCAAACAGAATATTTTTTTTACCCATGACACGATGTCAATGAAGGGAGATTTTTTGTAGTTAGTTTTTTTGTCTTGTTAATTTGATAATGTACATTTTTGTTCGTAATAAACAAAATTAGATTTGTATCCGATTTTACTTAATTGAAATAGAAATTTGCACTTCGGTTTATTAAAAAAAAAATAATTTCAGACTAATTGAAAACTCAAAGGAAATTTAATACTTTACTGTGAGTCATTATTAATTCTGTTCATACATTTTTTAGTGTGCTTACTTTAATGAATATAAAATTGTTTTTAACTAATGAACTCGAAATATAACATTTTCTATACCGCTATCGCAATTTTTTTTTCTTGGGGTCCGTAGCCAAGTGGTTAACGTCATCAGATTTGATTGCGGTATTCATGTTAAGGACACTTTAATAAGTTTCCATACCGTTGTTTTTAAGAAGTTTTCAATTAATTTATGGATTTATTTGATGTCTTTAAATTCCCTCTCATCGTTCCGATTTTATAAATCACCCACTGTTGTCTAGTTATATAAAGTTTTTTTCTGCAAATCTTACAGGAATGGGTTCAATTCACTGTAATTTCAATATAAAATTGAAATTTTTCCCAATTTTAATTTGAGACATAAGACATGAGAGACATAGTCAATTCTCATCAGGTTGATTTCGATTGACTTACCAAAAATTCTCGTCGAGTTAATCTTGTATGATCTTTCAACTTGTGCCTGTGTGGTCTAGTGGTCAACTTTGTTGGCTTCGGCTACGGAGGGCATGAGTTCAAATCCCGGTACGGACAGTTTTATAAATTGATTTTTCAATCGATTTATGAATTTCTGTTCAAAGGCATGGATGTTTGTGATGTCTTAAATTCCCCCCTCTCACTCATCTTATTCTATGAACGGGGCGTATCGAGAGTGATTAGCTTACCACTAGTCCTGTCCTAGCCCTATATTTATATTCCTACTCTCTTTGAAAAAAGAGAGATTGAGCAACTGAGTAACAAGCAGTTCTCGTAGAAACACTTCTGTTGAGATAAACTCCATCAGGAGTCCATATTTTCTACATTGGGAGAGGAGATGGTTTAAAAAAAATGTTAAATATTTGAAATAAAAGCGATATAAAAAATACTTTCTGAAACTACATATTTACGTAACTTATCATTTTTTTACCGATAACAACCCGAAGTGATTTACCTTGATAAGAATTACCCATTGGATATCGAATGTGTTGATATTACGTGTACGCAAAACCATAAAATTGAAGCTAATATGGCTTTGCTGAATCGTGGTCTACCATCTTAATCTAGCAATTCTAATCCACGAATTTATTTCGCGGAGGACTGTAAAGGTTAGCAGATGGCAGAGGATTAAAACAACCAGGTAGCTAACACATCAGATAAGTATAATGCGTAACTCGGTCGCCAAACTAAAACCACTAAATTGGCACAGGTAGAAAGGAAATTGTTACAGAAATGCCTTGTAGAGAAGGAGCGGTTTAGTTTCATTACGTATAATATGTAGAAACTAATTCGAAGAACAAAAGATATTCTAGCAACTTAAAATATCAATATCTACTTAAATATAGCACATTATATATTGGTAAATTGATTATAATTTGGTACAACTATCTCTTATTTTGGTGACTAAACTGTTATATTAATTATGTCGGGACCGATAACGCAATGGTTAGCGTTGTGGGCTTCCATGCTGGATCTCACTGCTTCGAGTCCCAGTGAGAACATTTTTTTTCTATTGATTTATCGATTTCTGTTCGAAGGCATGGATGTTTGCAATGTCTACATTTTTCCTCCCACCGTTACGATCCCTCAATAACTGGGCGTAGCAAACATCTGTTTTTCTATCAGATCTCTTTAATATATGCATACTAAATTTTGTTAAAACCCCGGGTAAGTGTCACGTCCCGAGCATGTTGTGTCCGTTTTTCTTGGAGCTCTCCTCTTATATATGCTTTCATTCAATACACATCAGTCCTGAGGGTTTCTTAACCACAAGGATTGTTTTTTTTTTTAATTAAAATGTACATGTTATTAGCACTTTATAAATCACAGTCACAATTCCCGGGACATTTTCCAAAAAAGTCCCGGGACTCAGCAAAAAACTAGACAAGTCCCGGGACGTCTTCACACAGAATCCCTTAATACAATGTATAGATAACCAATGCTTTCGCTCAAAGCCTTTTTATAGGATTATATTAATAAATTCCGAAAACGTTTCGTTCGGATACTTTGTAGAAATAATACGTTTAAGCAGTAAACTATGATTATTATTAAATGTCTTGTTTTTATATTAAAAAAATGTATTTTTCTATATAACACTTAGCAGTTATTATACTTATAATAACACTTATTACATTATTAAATCGGTAGTATCATATAAATATTTTAGGCCCATAATCTTACTAATAACAGATAAGACCTGCTGCGGGAAAACTTCGTTTGACCTCTATAATTTACTCTAAAAGCAGGTGAGTTTTAGCTATAATCCGAAAACAACCAAATTTCAACAGACTTAAAACACCTTGCGGGATTTTTTGCTAAATGTAGGTCAAAACATAACACAACAAATCCTTTTGAAAGCTAATTCATTGTTAGTAAACTATTCGAGGATTAAAACTAGAAACAGATTGTGTCGAAAGTGGCACATTGTCTTAGGATACTTCAACTTCAGATAAGCTCTGGTCATCTTCATCTTTAATGTTGTATTCTGTTTCCTTGGCTCTTCATCATTTTACTATCGAAATATGAGTGAGTAATCTCGAATGGTCCAGTACTAAATAAATTTTTAGTTTCAAGTAAGGTCTCAACTTCAAACTCTAAAACATGAATTCCAACGTTTAGACTCACTTTGGCTTAATTGATTGAAAGTAATTTATTGTTTTGGGTTACACATTAAATATTTAGTACTGAGAATAATTTAAATAATGAACTTTTTTGACATAACTTTTTAGGTATAAATATGTAAAAGTTCAGTTTGTTTTGTACTGAAAAAAGTTGACTACTTACATATATAGTATATATATCATAAAATGTATACCCAATAACATCCATTTTTTTTCATCAATGAACTGTTGTCTTTACTCGAACATAATTTCAATACAACTTTATTGGCAGATATAAAAAACAAGTCAACGTTTTATTTGATTTACGTGAAGTAAGTTGTTCATTTAATTTACAACAATGTCGTTGTATTACACTGACCACTGATATAAAGCTCTAGATGAAGATATAACCTTGGGGAGGCTTAAACTTGCACTCACTCTTCGCGCAAAAGATTAGATTAGTATACATTGTAAGTATAAGTTAAGAGCTAAAATGTTTATGAAACACGTTTTAAATATAATAATAAGTTAAGCTGAACATCAAAAATCTTAGTTCGAACTTTAATTAGCACATAAAAATCAGCACTAGACGGAGGAATCCATTAAAACAATAAGATAATTTTGATTGCCAACAAAAACAAATAGTTCTAACTCAACGCTCGTTACAGCTCTATTATAATTGCCTACAGTCTGGAAAAACAAATTATTCCTAAAATATTTGTCTCAAAGGAGATTCTAGATTAGAAGATAAACTTTTATTTACATAACAAGTACCATTTAGAACAAAATATTTAGATTAATGCTCAACAATGTACTGCTTAAAGGGCTGAAAGTTGTTGATTGATTATTGAATTGTTGAAATTTGGATAAGATATTTTAGTGTAGTTATCCATAAAGATGTGTTAATTACGACGATTGTATTAATGTATACATTACTTAAATGGTTGAATAATTTGTTTTTCTTCATATTATTTTCGGTGGATGGTTTGTTTTTTTTTTTCAAATCCATGTCCGCTCTCAATATGGAGCATATGACCTCCTTATGGAGATATCTCAACATTTTTTTCCATTTGAAAACTGTTTGTCACTCAGTCGCTCAACTTCTCTTGTTTTCAAAGAGAGAAGTAGGGATAAAAGGATAAAACTAGAACAGAACTAGTGGTAAACTAATCGCTCTTGCTTCGCCTAGTTTTTAAAGGATCGGAAATGGTGGGAGGGACATCACAAACACCTATGCTTTCGAACCGAATGAAAAAATGCTGTTCGTACCGGGGATCGAACCCGTGAGGTCTGCCACGGAAGCCCACAACGCTAACCGCTGCGCTATAGAACCCGGCAAATGATAAGTTAGGCACTCTTTTACCGATGTATATTGATTATCGGAATGACTATTTTATATTAAAAAATAAATATTATTTCTTACTTTGACTGTAAAAATGAATTTTGACAAAAAAATTCTAAACATTGTATCTAGAATTACAGCTAAGAGCTAACAAAAATATATTTCGAATCACATTAGATCAACTCAATTGAGAGTTTTTGTAAAGTCACTTGGGATCAATTTCAGGATGAAGAACATCACAAACACCAATGTTCAAAAACTCTTATTCAAATTGAAAAAAAAACTTCATTTGATATTGACTTTGAAGCGACTCAGACCAAACTCCTAGGCCCGAAGGAATATTAAAGTAAAAGAGTTATTAAGTCTAGACCATAAAGAACATGGGTTTCTGTGATGTCTAAACATACCCTCCCATCTTTCCGTTTCTTCAAATACTGCATAGTGAGAACTATTAGCTAACCACTAGTCCTGTCCCAGCTTTATCCTTTTATTTCTACTACTCTCTTTGGAAAAGAGTTTTTCACCGACCTAATAACAAACAGATCTTGTAGAAAAAGGTCAGTTGAGATCCCTCTATTAGGAAGCCATATGCTCCACATTGGGAGCGGAACTGCCTTATACGGATGCAAGCTTTTTTTGTGAATCTATAAATCTGTCAGGATTTTGTTGTATTGTTCCAGCTTACCTTTAAATTGCTGATATAGTTATAATAAAACGACTTAAACAAAATACAAAAAAGGACAAAATTTAAAATTTAAAATATAATAATATAGTAAATAAAAAATCACGCATATACCGTGTTATTGATAAGTTTTTTACACTGTCAGATGTTTTTTTATGCCACAAACGAAATTAAATTAATTGAAAAAATAATAAATTAATAAAAATATTATTATTATAAATACAAAATAAAATATGACGTAAGTCTCGGGATGTTTTTTGTTTTTTTATTATGGCAGCAATCCGAGCTATATATAAAATAATAATGATATTTGCATATTTTTTTCAGATGTTTTTTCAAAAAAATATTTCTTTTATTTGCTTGAATGCCAATAAGTGCTGGCCTTTATTTTCAGCAATCTGACTTGTTCAATTTTAAATTAGCGTCATATTCCAGACAGGAGACAGGTTACAACCTTTCAAGATGAAAAATAGATGAAAAGAAATAATGTGATGTTCTTGCACTTAGTTGATTCTGTGTACACAAGAGTTCTGAAAGTGCTTTAAAAATGTTTTACATAAAGCTATAAATAATATCAAGACCTGCAATAAATTGGCATCATAAATTACTTTTCTACTTTATGAATTTACATAAAGTATATTGGTTTAGTAATTACATTATAATAAACCAATTTTATAAAAATTAAGCACAATACTAACCTATCATTATATGTATAATCGTATATTAATTATTTTTTTAAGTATATTATTTAAAGATTTCGAAAAGTAATAAAAAATAGTTTAAAGTTAATTGAAAAGTATTCACTGTTTGTAGGACACTTAAACAATAAACACAATGTCCGTAGTATTAATTAATATGAGGTAAAAAACCAAAAATCGCACTATATGTCGATAAAAATAACTGAAACTCGACCCAAATTACTCGTTGCTAATGGCGACAACAATAAATATGATGCGTTTCGCTCCCAATGTGGAGCTTATGGCCTCATAGCAGAGGTATCTCAACTGATTTTTTCTACGAGAACTGCTTGGTAATCATTTTCTTAACCTCACTACTCCAAAAATAGTAGTAGGGATAGAAGGATAACGCTAGGACAGGACTAGCGATTAACTAATCGCTCTCACTGCGCCCAGTTGTTAAAGGATGGGAAAGGTGGGAGAGAAATTAAGAGGTCACAAGCACCTATGCTTTCGAACAGAAATCGATAAATTAATCAAAAATATATTGTTCGTACTAGGTCTAGAGCCGTGAGATCTAGCACGGTAGCTCAGAACGCTAACCGCTGAGTGATAGGATCCGACTCGGGTAAAATTAAGACATAAAACCATAAATGATAATAAATCTGAATATAATATTATATACACGATACACTTATTTACTGAGCGTAATTTTTAATTTTAGCTTACATATATATATATAGGTATACCATCGAGTCATCTTTAGTAAGTCAAGCATGAAATGTTAACATTTTGAACTATTTTGTTTGAATACACATCATTTTCAAAAAAATTCGAACTGCTCATTTTTCACTACTCCGACTCCGACTCCACAGCCCTGGTTGAAATGCTAAGCACGGGTTATTAGTGACAAAACGTGTTAGAGTGTACAAAGTTTAAACGAATCAAATTTAATATTGAAATTCTAATGAGTACCTTTAGTCTCAATTTTAAATTAAAGTATTATTGATTCATAATTATTTAAGCAATGATATATCGGTAACTCAGGTTAATGCATTGATACATAAGCCGTTTCATTTTAAATATATATGTTTGTGTTCAATTGAAGGTTATTTGGCATTATTTATTGAGTATTTGCGTTTCATTTTGTCTAAAAGGGCTAGATCTTGTAGAAAAAGGTCAGTTGAGATCCCTCTATTAGGAACCCATATGCTCCACATTGGGAGCGGAACTGCCTTATACGGATGCAAGCTTTTTTGTGAATCTATAAAGCTGTCAGGATTTTTTGTATTGTTCCTGCTTACCTTTAAATCAATGAGATGGACAATATAGCTTGAATAAAACGACTTTAACAAAATGCAAAAAGGACAAAATTTAATACAGTAAATAAAAAATCACGCATATACCGTGTTATTGATAAGGTTTTTACACTGCCAGATGTTTTTTAATGCCACAAACGAAAATTAAATTAATTGAAAAAATAATTTAATATAATATTATTATAATAATAATATTATTATTATACATAAAAAATAAAATATGACTTAAGTCTCGAGATATTTTTTGTTTTTTATTATGGCAGCAATCCGTGCTATATATAAAATAATAATGATATTTGCATATTTTTTTCAGATGTTTTTTCAAAAAAATATTTCTTTTATTTGCTTGAATGCCAATAAGTGCTGGCCTTTATTTTCAGCAATCTGACTTGTTCAATTTAAAATTAGCGTCATATTCCAGACAGGAGACAGGTTACAACCTTTCAAGATGAAAAATAGATGAAAAGAAATAATGTGATGTTCTTGCACTTAGTTGATTCTGTGTACACAAGAGTTCTGAAAGTGCTTTAAAAATGTTTTACATAAAGCTATAAATAATATCAAGACCTGCAGTAAATTGGCATCATAAATTACTTTTCTACTTTATGAATTTACATAAAATATATTGGTTTAGTAATTACATTATTATAAACCAATTTTATAAAAATTAAGCACAATACTAACCTATCATTATATGTATAATCGTATATTAATTTTTTTAAGTATATTATTTAAAGATTTAGAAAAGTAATAAAAAATAGTTTAAAGTTAATTGAAAAGTATTCACTGTTTGTAGGACACTTAAACAATAAACACAATGTCCATAGTATTAATTAATATGAGGTAAAAAACCAAAAATCGCACTGTATGTCGAAAAAAACAACTGAAACTCAATCCCAATTACTCGTTGCTAATGGTGACAACCATAAATATGATGCGTTTTGTCCGCTCTCAATATGGAGCTTATGACCTCATAGCAGAGGTATCTCAACTGATTTTTTCTACGAGAACTTTTTTAGTCATTCGCTCAACCTCACTTTTCCAAAAAGAGTAGTAGAGATAGAAGGATAACGCTAGGACAGGGCTAGTGGTTAACTAATCGCTCTCACTACGCCCAGTTGTTGAAGGATGGGAAAGGTGGGAGAGAAATTAAGAGGTCACAAGCACCCATGGTTTCGAACAGAAATCGATAAATTAATCAAAAATATGCTGCTCGTACTGGGTCTCGAGCCCGTAAGGTCCGGCACAGAAGCTCACAACGCTAACCGCTGGGCCATAGGACCCGACTCACGTAAAACTAACTCATAACACCATGAATGATAATAAATCTGAATATAATATTATATAAACGATACACTTAATTACTGAGCGTCATTTTTAATTTACGTTTACATATATATATGTAGGTATACCACCAAATCATCTTTAGTAAGTCAAGCATGTTAACATTTTGAACTATTTTGTTTGAATACACATCACTAAATATATTTTTCAAACAAATTCGAGCTACTAATTTTTCACGACTCCGCGACTCCAACTCCACAGCCCTGGTTGAAATGCTAAGCCCGGGTTGTTAGTGACAAAACTTGTTAGAGTGTGTACAATTTGAACGATTCAAATTTAATATTGAAATTCTACTGAGTACCTTTAGTCTCAATTTTAAATTAAAGTATTATTGATTCATATTTTTTTAGCAATGATATATCGGTAACTCAGGTTAATGCATTAATACATAAGCCGTTTCATTTTAAATATATATGTTTGTGTTCAATTGAAGGTTATTTGGCATTATTTATTGAGTATTTGCGTTTCATTTTGTCTAAAAGGGCTGAAATCCCCAAAAGATAAGCCGCGCTGAGTATATATACGGTTTCAAAAAAGCGATCCGATTTTCGACCGTTCCCCATAATCGGCTTAATTCGAATGAATTATTCTATCTGAGCTGTGACAAAAAGTGTGATTCTGTGAATTTTCCATCACACAATTGTAATTTATGCGAAAACTTTGCTCTCTAAAAGGACAGAGCCCACCGTTTCAATTGGCAAAAGTGCTCTCGCCTAGTGTTATGTTACGGCGACCCTCTCATGAATCATAACGAAAAACCTATAATTGAATATACGTTTCAAAATATATCGGAAAAATATGCCAATGCAGTCGGTAAATTATTTTCAAACTGCAATATGGAGTTACTCAAAGTTTTATCGCTGGATTTTTTTTTTTACCCTCATAGCTCTTTTGTTGTTTGGAAGCACAAAACATCGCAGGAATATTTCGCTCATAAGTCATATTATCGGACTGTTATACATTATTAATTTGTCGATAATCGTCAGCTAGTAGAGAAAAAAAAACTTTCAAAGGTCTTTTAAAACACATTTTTTTTTTATTTAAGTTGATTTACAATACATTGTAACTATCTAAATTTGAAGATTTTAAAACAAATAATTCATCTAACCATCCATGTTGAGTAAAAACATGTTTTATTTATAAATAAAATGTATTACAGCTAATAAGTGTCAAAACTCTAGATAACTTGTGTTCAATATTTCAAATTGAAATTAGCCTTGTTAGGATTTGAGCCCAGACCTATCTGATCGCTATAATTAATTTAGTTGAACACAGAAACCCAACAATCAGAAAGTAATTGGTACGCAGCTTAGTGATAACAGTCAAGATCTTAGGTCTTTCTCTTAGGCCTTGTTGAATTCTCGTGCAAACGCATTGTTTTTTTTTAAAACTTTGTTTAGTTTAATTTATTTAAAATCAAGCTTATTTATATATATTATTACTTTTTAAGCCGTTTCGACTGAACCTGGAAAAAATTATAAATATATAAATTAGCTGTTTTCTAGTACCGTTCTATCTTAAAACTTCCATTTTTACCAACTTGGCAAAGAAAGGTGAAGTGACTTAAAATAAATTTAATCTAATAATTCCAAATGATTATGTTTCATATCATATGTGCTAAGCACAGTTTATCGTCGTTTTATTTCGTCAATTTAAAGCCAGTTACACATAATGTTCGCAGGGAATTTTTAAGAGAAAATAGCCAAAATTTGCTTGCAGTACAATAAATTATGCAAATGCCGTTTGAAGTCATAAAGATTTATCAGCCTCTGTATACTGCGAAATAAGATATAGAATGTGATGTTATACCTCACAATCAACTGGTTTTGCTTGTATCTGACTAACGTAGTATTGAATAAGAAAATAAAATTGAAGCTAATATTATACTTAATAATTCTTCAAATTTATGGCTTTTGTATATAAACTTATGAATTAAATGAAAAATAAAAGTATAAAGTTTTTATTTGGATATAAAAACTCTTTAACACGTAATCCATTTCAACAGCATAACCCACTCGGCTACTGAAATGACAACTAAAACAGTGGTTGGTAGAAAGTATTTTATGACGTCAGTTTTATAGAAAAAAGTTATTTGAAAATGTGTATGGTAAAGTTTTAAAGAAATTACAGGATTTAATGTGAGTTGGCGGTACCTTTCTCTTGACGACTCTCTACTTTGAAAGTACATACAGAGTTTACCTCGTTTAATGGAGTCGCCTTATGTATATTCCTTAAATTGATCCGAGTCTTTGTAGATACACTCTCAACCAAATAAATTATTCACACACTTTCCGCGTGTGCTTCGCCGGAAAAGTGTTCCACCGCCTAGACGATATTCGATTTATACATATTTCGTTTGACACCACGCACCGTACAAAATACGCAGCTCTCCGAATTCGCGGCGGGGCCGGGGGAGACGCCGGGAGAAGGGCGTCGGTCTGCGCAGACGCCGCCCCCTGGCATCGCCGCCCGGGACAGTCCGCGCCCCGACGTCGGCAACTCACTACCTAGCAAACATCGGCGCGAATAATATCCCAATCTCACAGCACTTTTACCTGTACAGTGTCATATAACCTAACGGTGCAAACTGGCAGATGAACACCGATTTCGACAGTGAAAAAATAAATAAAACACAACCTTTATTAATAAACTCAAAAATTAATATTATGAAATAGAAGTCGGAAATTAATTTTAAATAATCATTTCCGAATGACAAGTTGTTGTAATTTTTTCACAGACATATACACGTATGTGTTAAATCTCGCTTGTAAATTCAGAATTTTAATATAAGACTGCATACGTTTATCCTTTGGAAGGTCAGCCAATTTGTTATCGTTGACTGGCTGGACCGTTTTTGACTGGTCAATTTGTGTAACAACATTTCGACTGATTGATCACTTGATTGGGTATCGGAGTAACATTTTGTCGGAAACTATATGCCATTTGTGTGAATGACGGATGGTCAGCATGTGAAGGACTTATTTTTTCGGTTCGATGAAAGTGTTATGTGCAATCCTGAGGACGTTGTTGTGGAAAGAGAATATGTCCGGTCATCTCAATGAATGGTAACTATATATTTTAAATAATCTTAATCAAGATGTAATGGATACATATAACACATTTTTATTTATAATGCTGAATATTTTTTAATAAAATAACAAAACAAACATTACTTACGTTATAAATAAAAGGTTTCTAAAATAATATGGATACATACAGAATAAATATCATTTAATAATATTTTTACACACTTTTTTTAAAACACACTAAAATAAAGTAATAAATAAAATTTATCAATGATTCAATATTCATATTTTAAGACACGAGGGACTTCATTTCATATACTATATCGATGTTTATCGATCACGAATATAAAAAAATCTTGATAAATTAAATAGGATCCCAAAATTGAATTTCTTATAGTATTATTCCACTTCAGTAAGAAACTGTATTTTCTCTTAATAAATATAATCATATATTTAACAAAAGTAAATTTTATCCGTGACTCTTTGATTTTTTTTTATTTTTTCTTATAACTTACATACTACTCACAGCTCTTCTACAAATGAAATTATTTTACAAACTTTTTCTCACTGCTGGGCGCTTGGGCAAATTTCTCAAAGCTTTATATATGTTACACTTTCTACCTCACTTTCAGATACTTTGATTTACGACAAAAGTTGGAGGCACGAAAAATGTTGTTTTGATAAAAAAAGGTCTTGGAAAAAGTACATTCTTTAATATATTAATAATTATATATAAAATGACAGAAATAAAAAAATAGACTTTATTTAAATGATTAAAAAATACAAAAATTAAATGAAAATATTACAAAAAAAAATAGTAAAGAGATCACTTTTAGTGTGTTCACTGTCTTGGTGGGAAGGAATTGTATTAAAAAAATAAAATATCTATTTGTACTAATTTCATTTTTTATCGTGTCCTGATTGTATTAAATATAAGTAGAATTTAAAAAAAATAGTATTTTATTTTTATATTGGCTCAAAATTTAATTGAGATAGAATATTCAATTAAGCATTTTAAAAATTTAACTAAGCTTGAATTTATAGCGCCTAATTTTTTTTTTATACTTGGGATGTATTTCAAAACAATGTATTCCTTTTTATACACACATACGAAATAAATGAAATCATGCGTGCTTGGTGTAAAATCTATTTAATTAATAGTTTTCCATAAGACGAAAAACAAATAGAGTGATGGTCGGATACCGATTTTAAAATAAAAAGGTTTCGTCAGTCAGAGACCAGAATATAACTGGCCTCAGGGTAGGAAGGATGGGATAAAACCGCCACCGGGTAAGCGGGTTTATTAAATTTTCGCCCCATACAAAAAAGGTCCCTTTATTTAATCATGTGACACTCGATACCTAATTGTTTTACGGGCGAAAACGTTTTTTATTTTGTAAATTATATTTTTATAAAGATTTCGAGGGTGTACCTTTCATGTATTTGACTTAACACAGCTGACATGTTTCGGATATTTTTCCACGGGATCTATATAATTATATAATTCATGATATCAGAAATTGTAATACCGGTTTTGCTGAAACTGAGATCCCGGTATTTCAGCCGTTTATTTACTGAAAAACGTAATATTATACCGGCACACTTATTGAATAATTGTATTGTTCGTACAACTAGTGTTCAATAAAAACAGAAGGGAAGGAGGCGGTCGGACATTCTTTTCACGATTACCTGCTCAAGATTGACAAATTTATTTATGTCTATAAAACCTTTTGTAAGGTCATATTTATATTAAAATAAACAATTTAAGTAAAAAATAATTCTTTGGTTAATGTATTTTTTTTAACAGCTTCATTACGTTATAATATGATATTTTGAAATACCGGTATTGATTGATTCATTAGCCACTGCAATCACATTTGGTCGTTTTTTTTTCATTTCGCTGATTTCCATCTACATATAAATATTTATAAAACCGATCCCTTCACTATACAATACTAGTATTTAATATCAAGTTTTAACATATTAGTAATTAACGAGATGAGTCCTCTAGAGGTGAAGTGGGCTAACTGATAAAATGACAAACTTTTTTCTTGGAATTTTAAGTACAAGCACGTCTTTAAAAAGGACAGTTAGCTTAGACGTACTGGCTTCATTGATCACTTTTAGGGTGTTCATTGTCAATACTTGGTGAAAAAGTATTATAATAAGAAAAACAAAATATTCCTTTGAATTTATTTCTATTTTCATTTATCAAGATCAGGACCTGTTACGCACATAGCGAGCATTATTAACTTATAAGAAATAGGATTTAACAATGCTATTTATACATTTGGTGTTTTAGTGTATTACAAAGATACTGTGTACTTTCGATGGATTCGGCGGTAACTTTGTGGAAGTTCATTTTAATATAAAATAAAAATAACTTTAATTATTCCACGTATTGTGTATCAAAATGTGACACGTGTTTCACCTCTTTCAGAGTCTCTTGTTTTTCTATCATCCCCTCCCATTTTATGTTGATCTTTATTATAATATATCAGAATAGTAAAATTAAAATCATTCGTACTTAAGCAAACATTTGCGAAAGTAGTTGTCTGAGGATGCCTCTGAAAGAGGCGAAACACGTGTCACATTTTGATACACAATACGTGGAATAATCAAAGTTATTTTTATTTTTTATTTTACGAAGATACTGTGTATTAACTGAAGTTACTTCACTTTTATTATGTTTTAAGACGTGCAATATATTACAACGCATCTAACTTATTTTCGTCTAAAATACCGCTTGGCTCCTTTCACCTTAAATGGGCTCATATTATGCAATATTGGTATTAATATCTCAATCCGGTGTGCCGTTCCCTAATTGGCTTAAAGCACGAATATGTACGTTTTGTGAAAAAAGTATGTAATTTTTCATCCGTGACAAATTAAATAATTTCATTTTCAGACATTTACCAAGGACGTCATCCGTGATGGAGTTAACACATTACTCGCTTAAATAATTAAACCAAAAGAGCTACATTAATGTTAAATTACAAGTATTTGTTTAACCATTTAGTCAAATCATCACAAATTCTTGTAGAGCATCTCAATTGCAGTTGTTTTAAAGTTTTTTTTGTAGCTCAGTTCATCAAAATGATCTATTTGAATAGCAAAATGATATAGTGCAGCGGTTCTTAACCTGGGGTGTGAGAAAGCATTTTCGGGGGTGCAGAATATGTTTCTTTTTTGACATATATAAAAAATGTACATTAAATGCATGACATATATGTAAGTGAAATCGCGGCCAAACTAAAGTAATAATGAGGCAGTCTTAAGCGTAACATTATCTACATGCTGTATTAATATGAAGTCGAAGTTTTGCTTAAATTTCCCAATATTCTATGTGCGCGTCGTAAGATATCTATGGTTTCAACTTGAACGCCTGAAGATGCCGAAAAGCGAAACCCCGGTATTTTCTCCAATAATAATGATCACATTAGATGTCTTCCATAGAATTTTTTTTATTTTAATATAGAAGGCGAAAGTCAGTTTTTTTAATTATCTATGTTTTCATACAAATTTCAGTTACAACCTTGTAGCACTGGCGGTTTGTTTGAATTTCAGATGGACAAGGTTCCAATTGAAGTTTAGGTATTTCTAATTAACTATGAAGAACTATTTTTAGCAATATTTTATTAATAGTTATATAATGCCAGTACTATCATTGATATATACAATCAAAAAGAAACTTGGAAACATTTGCAATTTTAAAAATAAAAGCATTCAAAATTTCAAATGCCCATATATTTTTTGCTGCAGCTGTCCACATATAACCTTGCAGCACTCGGATCGCGAAATTTAAAGAGGGTGCGAAAACATTTTTTCAGATTTAAGAGGATGCGGGTCACTAAAAAGGTTGAGATCCACTGATGTAGTGGAAGGGAGAAGAACATTTACAAGATGCCAATTTAAAATGGTCTTCCAAAAATTTTGAGAGCAACAATATTCCGACATTTTTATCATTTGTGTTTTTTGAGATTCACTTATTATTTGAACCTCATTCTTTTTATTTTTTTAAAAATAAATGTATATTTTTAAATACATTATGGACGTTTTCATCTTGGCATATTTCTTATGCATTATAGTATGTAAAAAAAATCAACGTTAGTTCTTTTCTCAATTCAATATCCACTCACATGAACTCCAAATAGAACTTATGTCAGCAGAATTTTTCTACGAGTACTGTTTGTTGCTCAGTCATTTAAACTTTTTTTTTTTGAGAGAGATTTAGAATGAAAGTATAGGACTGCAACAGGACTAGCTGATTGCTTTTAATACGAATCGTGTTTTTATAATAGGGTAATCGAAAACATAATAAACACCCACATCGTCGAACACGGTTCCATAAATGTATGAAAAATGAAATAACATACCTTTTCGTACTGGGTCTAAAACTATTACCGCTCTTAAAGACCACTTCACCAAAAATATAAAAAAATGGATATTATAAGTTCTATTTACCAAGCCCTTCAAATAAGACGGGGTGTGAACTCCGAATCTTATTATTTAAAAGAGCCTTACATAATTTAATATATACGCACCATTGAAAATCAAAAGATTAAATTATTTATTATTGCTTTCCACTTCGTTTGGGCGAAAGAAATAAAATGCTCCTGCAACGTAAATATTTTAATTTCTCTGCGTTTTCTTTTTTGGGGCATAGCAGATACCGGAGCAATGTCTAAATTCATTTAATAAATCAAACGTCTTTGAAAACAATGTCTGAAAAGCCCATATTTAAAGTCTCTTTTGTTTGTGAATGTATTATTTTATCTATTGTTTGTAAACGTATTCGGAATGATTTGAATATTTTAATTGGTTGGCAACATTTTTCATTTCTATCCAATTCAATATTTTCCCCGCGCTGTTTTGTAAATGTCAACATAATAAATATATTTGACCCCGGTTGCAAATCTACCGTAAAAAAATTGAGATTTATTTAGGTAACTTTATTATTCATTTATTTCGGTACTAAGACATGTTTTTTTATGACAGTAAAGAATTTAAGCTGTTTTTAGACACGATAATGACAATCTTGTATAGTGGTGATTAAGCTCGCTACAGACATAATCGCACCCATAAAAAAACACTATAACAATATTCAATTTTATTTGAAGTTCCAACTTTCTTTGATTCTTTGTATAAAACTACAATTAAAATTAAATTAAAACAAACCATGTAGATATTAGATACAAAATATTATGCAGTCAGTAGTTAGTCAGTTCGAGTGCATTTTCGCACTGAATAGCACCGGAAGATGCCGAGAGGTGAAACCCGGGTCGTGTTCGGCCAACATTATTATGGAAACGTACATTATGAAACTAAATATATTATAATTTTAAGATAAATTTCCAATAAGCACCTTCAGTCGTAATTCTAAATTATATCGTCAAGATCACTTCATATTTTTAAATTAGCTCTTGATTGTCTATATGTCCAGAGTTATATTCATTCCATTATATAAAGACAACTTGTTTAATATATATTTTTTAAAACCATTAGTTTTGTTATTTCCTATTAAATAGAAGGAAATACGGAATTGATATAATTTGTATTAACATGTGTAGTGTGTTTGGGTCAGAACTTCGCTTATTTTTATGTTACCGCATTCAAGCAATCATCATTACAATAATCACTTTTAGAAACACTTAAAAAAACATGCCATTACATTTGCATACAAATAAGCCTTTTAGTTTTCAAACCATGAGCTAAATTTTTTTGAACCATTATTTAAATATGTTCTTATAGCACTTCCCTGAAATTATATTTAGGAAAACTATTTCATTTCCTCTTTGAAAAAACTGAATCAAAAAAATATTAAAAAATTGACTATCATGATAATCGATTATAGTATTTGATAACCGACATCAAAGAACGGTTTGGAAGATATTTAAAATTTGTAAGCCAACTCATTATACTTTTTAACTCTGTTCGCTATTTTCGTAGATCATTTAAACCATTGTTTCTCAACCTTTTTGGGTTCGTGGCCCTTTTGAGTGTCTAATTTTTCTGTGCCCCCATACCTATTTTTTACTGTTGAAGTATATGTGTTTTGGGACCCGAAACGAAAAGACGGGAGACTCTTTTTTGTAGGTCTTCCCATAATTTCTAATTTCAAAAACCCAGGAACTTCGAATCCAAAATCCCAGGAATTTAGGAATTTTTTAAAATGAAAACCACGAGAAGTTTTTTTTAGCTTTTTCAAGAATATCGAATCCGCAATCCCAGTCATTTACGGATATCCAAAAATGGACACCGCGAGACGTTTTTTTAGGTCTTCCGAGCATTTCGGATTCATAATCCTAGGAATTTGCGCATTTCCCAAAATGAACGTTGTAAGACATTTTTTAGCTCTACTCAGACATTAAAATTTCTAAAACACAGCAATTCACGAATCTTGGAATGTTTGTCCGTGGCCCTCCTAAACTGTACCGCGATACCTCTAAAAAAATCTCTGTGTCTCCCTTGGAGCACGCTATGCCACTAACTAACAATGGTTCAGCAGCTATTTTTTTTCATAAAAAAACTGTATGGATAATTTTCAGAAGAGAAAACATGTGTTTTGCTGGCCCAAACCAATGTGAAGCATCCGTTCTTTTCAAATACAATTCATAAATCGATTGAAATATCAAAAAAAGATTTATATTTCAGTGCTACGAACATTGAAGGTGCAACTATTCAAGAGAGCCTGAAGCTCTTGAGTGTAGGAAAAACTTAGCTACGTAACCTTAATAAATTATCATTAACTATTTTGGTAGTATTGAAGAACAAAGCCACTGATGAAAATTTACGATCACTCTTTCTTGGTAAAAGCTCAGATACAACTGTCCTCCAGAAATCTCTGTATGTCTCTCTCACTTTTGAATTGTTCACAACCAGCCTCTTTGCACCCCCCTTTATGTTATACGCTCATCTCTCTAAGGGGTCAAGTGCTAACTAAGGCTTCTTAACGTACCTTGTAAAGAACTCCAGATTCTTCGCACTTAACAACGTTGGCTGCTTATAATCCAATAAATATTTCTCTACAACTGAAACTACTAGGTTTATTTTAAATATTGAAGAGCTCAGTTTTATAGATAACATATTCATTATTTAATTAATAATGCTCTTCCAAGATGCATATGACCTCGTAGTCTTTTAACAAAATATTTTATTCAAGAACTGCCTGTTACTCAGATACCCTTTCTTCTTTCGACAGGACTATTGGTTATCTGGTAATCGTTCCAACTACTAGCGGTGGATTAAGCACATGAGAGTCCTCGGGTGCAATACAATTTGGAGGCTCTGTTTTTCGCATTACATAAAAATGTTAGAAAATTCTAAGTAAAATATTAAAAATATATAAAATCTAAACAAAGAGTACATAGTTTAAATTATACAAGCTATTTTAAGGCCCCTAAGATTCGGAAGCCCCAAACGAGCGCCTTATTTGCCTATAGGGTAATCCGCCACTGCCCACTACGCTTTCTTATCTCATTACTGCAAGAACAGGATTGATGTTTTAAGCATTGCAAACATCCATATAAATCGATAAATTGAAAAAAATATATTGTTTGTACTGGGATTTGAACCCATGAGCTCCATCCCGCAAGCCAACGACGTTGAGTACTGCACTAGGAAACCAACACATTTGACGTGCTTGATTTTTTAAATATTAATGAATTTAATCTGAAAGAATACAAACGCTTACACTTCAGTTACCTTGTGCTTTGAAGTGTAATATTGATTGTTATTTAAGTTAGATCGATTGTTTGAAACTCGAGCTCTAGCTAAATTATTTGAAATCTCGAGCGTCAATTAAAATATTCAAATTTGATATTTATCTTTTACAAATTCACACGTATTCTTGCGAGGGTAAATCGTTGGAAAGGTATTTGTAAATTTGCACTTTAAATAAATTCAACATAAGGTATAACTAATTTTCTTTGTGATTGTATAATAGAGTATCCATTTCCAGACAATGCTTTTATAAAGAAGGTACATTTGAAGCTTCTATAAAGTCTATTATAAAATACGATTTCTTCTATGCAAATATAATTATTACGTCGTAAATTTGATGGCAATATTACTGACGTCATATAGCATAAACGCCAGCTTTAATTAAAAAATAGACAAAAAGTTTATATTTTTATCACTGCCATTATCTTTTATATCCAATATTCTATAGATTATTGTAGTTTTTTTTATTGTTTTATATAGATACAACCACAGTTTGAAATAAGAATTGAAGTATGGGTATTGATTGCGTGGTCAATATGTTCTACTTGCTGTTGGTATATATGTTTAAGACATGTTTTTTTGCTATTTATTTAAATGTTTAAATCAATAGTGTCAAACGTTTTGACAATCCTATGCAATATTTTTTGAGTATCTGCTAAAAAAAGACGATAGCAAAAACAAATGGGATATTGACTATTTATCTACATATATTTACTTACATAAAGAATATTATTTACTTACATAGTACATAAAGGGTATAAGAGTGGTGAAGATGCCAACAGTGAAACACTTGTGTGTATGTACATAATTTGAACGATTCAAATTTAGCTTTTTAAGCTTGAAAAGGAAGGGCCTGTCAAAATTTTGACCAGGAAAAAGACATAAAAAAGGTTTTCCTAAAACAGCTGTCAATAAAGCCAGTTATCAGTCTTCATGGACTTATATGTTGTTTATAACTCATATTTTTTATTTGGCCCAAAATCATTCTTTCTTCTTGCTTTCCACAATCGATATATATATAAATAAAAATAATTCAGTTGAAAATTCAACGAACGAGAAAAACTGCTCCTGGCAATTGTGTAACTAGTACATTTTGTTATTTGCTTTCATTATGAAATGGCTTTGTAAAAATATACTGAAAACTAAATTTCTTTTACGAATATGAATTTGCTACAATTTTTATAAGAATTTTTGAGCAGTCAGAGCGTTATGTGACCATATTTTTTTAAACCAAAACATTTAAAAAATGTCGGGTTACCATCGTTATTTATAAAACTACACATTTCATTTTTGTCTTTTGTCGATTTTTTTTGGTTGAAAAAAATTCGACTTAACAAAGTAAAATAAATGTGTCTTTGGTTAAAAACAACGATGTTTTATGAAAGCCTATTTTAT
Organism: Himalopsyche anomala; assembly: GCA_031772345.1. NCBI lineage: Eukaryota > Metazoa > Arthropoda > Insecta > Trichoptera > Rhyacophilidae > Himalopsyche > Himalopsyche anomala. The sequence continues at coordinate 8,079,394 of CM062838.1, forward strand.
TCTACGAGAAAACTTATATTGTAAACTAATCAGAGTATCAAAAAATAACGCTGAGATCATCTTTCATCACCGTAAAAAAAGGAGGATCTGTTTTTTCAGCAATAAAATTTCCGCTTACAATAAAAACGAACGGTCGTTGTGATGCCAAGAAATTAGGTGACGCGCCATAAATAAAAAGGCTAAGCTTTATCGCGTTGCAATACTGGGAGATTACCGTTTGCTGGAACATTACCTTTTATTTGGATCACTTTTGGGCGGCAATAATGGACACGAACCGTCAACAGATTTTTCGACGGATTTGGACACGTAAAATCATCGTGATCTACGCGTACTATCAATTGAAAACATGTTTGTTTTTTTCCTTTCTTGAAGCTCTAACCTAACTTAATTTACCAAATATTTATTGTGTCGGACAAACTTTATTTAGATAACATAATAGCAACTAAGTCAGTGTTTCTTAGTTTGGGATGCAAAAAAGCTTTTCCGGGGGTAATGAAAATTGTTAATGACATATTGTAGCGGCTTTTAATTAAACCAACAACTTTACTCTTTATCATTCTTGGTAGAGAGTCATTACATAATTCAATTGAGGAAAGGTCAAATAGACGTTACCCACAGTTTTTCAAAACAGAAGCTAAAAATGACGAATTAGTATCTAAATTTAGCTTTTAATTTGCCAAAAAGAAAGGGCCTGTCAAAATTGCTACCAAGAAAGGGACATCAAAAATGGTTATCCCAAAATAATATAACAATATAATGCGTATTGACAGTGAACACCCTTAACGTGATCAAGTACATATCGTCTGTGGAAAGGAAAACTGACGTAACCCACACATACCAAATTTTACAGGAGGCGCAAAAAACCTGTTATGACGATTTTAGATCATAGGCAAATAACGTAATATACACAAACTTAAAGTGAACGAAGACTTGTAAACTAGTGTTTAACTGACATAATCTAATAATAATTGAATAAATTGTTAAAAAATAACGTTTTTTTTAAGTCTATTTACTGTTTGTAATTTTGACAGTTCCAACTTTTTTCAAAAGTTAAATTTAGATACTAATTCGGCATTTGCAGCTGATGTCCTTTTAATAAAACGTGTATCAAATTGTATACATTGTGATTAAAAAATACTTACGTCCTTTTTCTTTTCCACAGTCGATATGTGTGTACATCGTAAATGGACTTTCTGCGATGTGTATCTTAAATCACAAAGTTGCATAAAAAAAACATTAACTAACGTACTTAATTTACATTCACATAACACAAAATTCATTAAAAAATAAACAATCGCATATTTCACAGTATTAAATCAAAAATCCACTACAGTATGTCCAAACAGAAAGATCCTTTGCAAGAAACTTATTTTGTATGGCTTTTCATTTTAGATGTCGAGAAAGAATAAACGGAACACACACGTGCTCATAAGTAACGAGTATTTTTATTAGACAATCACGTTAACCCTCTATCAGCCACGCGTGATATAAAGTATATCACACAGGGCTCAAAAACTAAAACGGTTAAAATATAATCATATCATATCAAATGCAATTTACTAAAAAAGTGTAATTATCACTGAAGTTTGAGTATGACGACTGATTGTCACAGACAAGTTCTAATAAATTGTTTTTCTACTTTTAAATTTAAGATAGTACTTCGATAGTCAATTTTTATAGTATTTCATATATGATTTACAATAATTTAAAAATAATTTTCAAACACAATCACGCAACTAGTATTCAAGAATACTTCATAATACTTTGAATGTAATTTTCCTGAGCACAAGGTAACGTAAGATTGCCCGTGGTTCATGAGTTAAATGAAAATAAAGGTATCACTCAAATTGAACAAACATTGACATAATATTTATACAATAAAACATCCTTAAAAGGAAATCAATTTTTATAAAAAAATAAATAGGGATACATTTTTGTGATTAAGATTTCCAAAAAAATGGTAAAAAAAACATAAATCCAAAAATATCAAGGCTTAGTGATCCTCAATGAAAATTAATATTATTTTATCATTACGGCTTAAGGGTAATCAATGTTTGCAAACAATACTTTAAACGTGTCGGTATTTTCTTTTATATAAAAAATGCGATTTTTTTTATCCATGTCTACCTCCAATGTGGAGCGTATGGTCTCCTATTATTGGAGGTATCTCAATAAAAGTTTTTTTACGAAAACCGTTTGCTACCTGTCGCTCAACCTCTCTTTTTCAAAGAGAGTAGTAGGGATAGAAGAGTAAGGGTAAGACAGGACTGTTGGTTGGCTAATCGCTCTTGCTACGCTTATTAAAGGACTGGAAAGAATAAAAAAAACTGACACCACATGCAACACCCATGGCTTTGATTGAATCGATCGAAAAAGTGCTCATTCGTATTGGAACTCAAACACGTGAGATCCGGCACGGAAAACACAACTCCGCCACAGGACCCGACTAGATAGGATACGATCTTACAATATTCAATTAAAATTGTAAAAATTATGTGTAAATAAATAGCCCGGCGTATATCATTCGTCACGGGTGTTTGGTTTCCGAACGCCTATCACATAAAGCACGTCGCAGGCGGTTAAAGGGTTAAGGGAGGTGAGTAATTCGTACCGGACAAAACTCGTAATTCGTGGACCTTAAGACCACAGACCTTTACTCGGAATATCCTCTAATACAATATTATCACCAATCTTCATCATATGAAATGCCTCAAGATGGCGAACTTTACGATAAGTTTTGTGGCATGTCTTTTAAAGTTATTACCCGAGATAGTTAGCTCAATGGCTACGCTGAATGATAACATTTGATGTTTGACTTGAACGTTATCGCTTATAACAATGTCATTTTACGATTGTCAAACATAAAGTTTTTATTTTAATAATACCTAGGGTGAATGCTATAGTACTGGGACATTTAAGGAAGTAATTTTCTTGAACAGACCATAACTCCAAAAATATAAGCAATTTAGTAATACTAGATGTATGTAAAGACGTGAAATTTGATGAGCTTCAACCAAATTATAAATTATTGAAACTTAAGATTTTTTTTTAGATATTCGTATTAGACTAAAAAAGATGGAAGTCATAGTAATGGGACAGTAGGTTACAGTAATAAGACACAAAGTTTTAATCGAACCCTAGCCTCATTTAAAAATCTCAAGTCTTTTCAATTGATATTGACTGTTTATAGTTTTCCACGATTCCCTGAAAAGTTTCATCCCGAAATTCATAAAACTTTTACAGAAAAAAGTGCCAATGAAATGTTAATGTTCCTTAATGGTTCTCCTGGGACAAACTTTTAAAAAAAAAAGGCTTTTTTGATGTGACATTGCATCTTTTTTCAGTTTTTTCATTTAATGCTAAAAAAACACAATAATCCTTTGTACTTCATTCCACTTTATTTAATATGTCAGGACCGGTTTCGCTCATTACGAGCATCGTCAACGCTCGTAATGAGCGAAACCGGTCCTGACATATTAAATAAAGTGGAATGAAGTACAAAGGATTATTGTGTTTTTATTAATATAATGCCTTTCCACCAAGTATTGACAGTGAACACCCTAAAAGTGATTAATGCTAAAAACTAAAACTGCAGTTATTTCAAAATATAAGCACTAGATATATTTTTGACCTTTACACCAACAAAAATGCTATGCTACTCTTATATTGGATGTTTAAAGTTGAAGCGTCTAATAACTGTGGCTATCTAGTTTACTATGGCAATCACCCTACGTAATTAATTTTGTTTTATTTTTTCTATCTTTAAATATCTATTAAAACATTAAACACTGTTATTACCTCCATAAAGCCGCAAAATTTTACGACGAATATATTTTTAGTACACTAAAAAGCATAACATTGTTTTTTAATAGCTTTTCAAATTTTTAGATGTTTACTTGCTTAATTTCATATAAATGAATAAGTGAACACATTTCCAAAAGAATTTTTCAGGTGTCGCAAGTACATTTTCTTGCCTTTATTTATCCAGTTTCCTGACAATTTTATTTTATACTGTAGGTACAGACTGAATTTGTATATACCTTCCCGGCATGTTTTCTTGTGAAGGTTTAAGTAAACATTTAGCTGAAGCCATTGAATCAAGAAAACAATTATAAACATTTTTCTACAAATACCGATCTTATATTGTGACAAATAGTTTGTAATTTATTATAAACATAAAACAGTTTGATTTAAGTCGCCAAGTCTCTCATAAAGAGCACACAAAGCAGCTTGAGTGACAAGGCATGGACCTTTTACTTATAATGTTGTGTGCACAACCTAATTACGTTTCAAAAGTATGTTCCCTAATTATGATTAACATGTTTACTAGATATTTTAATAAACTTTATGATGTTGTCATTAATAGATATGGATATAAATATCCTTAAGCACTAGGAGTATTTTTTAAAAATTCGCTCCCCATTTGGTACATATGACCACCACATGGTTCCTCTATGACTCTTTATCTTCCCTCAGTCTCTTTGCTTTCTCTCATGTCATCCCAGATTTTCTTATCTCCACTAAATACATTATATGAATGGTTATCAGTGGCTATCTACGACAGTGCAATCCTTCCGATTGGTAAAAAAGACAGATATAAATCATAAGGCATCCACAGCAGACGTCCAAGCCAGATACATCATTGCTTCTTCACTTTAAACGTGATGTAGAACTGATCAGTCCGCTTACTTAACTTCGTGTTCCAAAGATAAACCAATACTTTCGATTGATTCGGCGGTAACTTTGTGGAAGTTTATTTTAATATAAAATAAAATAACTTAGATTATTCCACGTATTGCTTATTACTACTTATTATTACTTAGAGTATTCCACAATACGTGGGTAATCTATGTTATTTTATTTTATATTAAAGTTAAACTAAGTTATATGCCGTCAACATTTATTTTTCCAAACAAAAATAATTTTATTTTACCAACAGTTTATTTACAGTATATTTTACCATTATTGTGCCTTCATACCATTCATATTTTTAAACCCAATCAACCTTAAAAGAAGAATTTTAAAATAATTAAATATGGTAGTCAATAGGATATCTAAGAAACAGTGGATTTATAAATGATATCGTCTTCAGCTACGATTTTTATTTTAATATTTTAATTTATAAAATCTTTTCAGGACGGATTGTTTTCAGGCAGTCACTGAATTTTTCTTTTCAGAGAGAGTATTAATAGAAAATTGAGACTATGAAACCCGTAGTAATAGGCGAATCGCTCTTCCTGTGACATATTTTATAGGGACTTGATAGAGATGAAAGAAATTATGACAGATTTTCATGACTTGTGGATAAAATATCCCTAATTTATAAAAAATCAATGAATTACAGATTTCATTTGGAAGCCTATCATTTAAGTAGTGTAACTATTATAAAATTTAAAATGTTGCTTTTTATTCATTCTTCTTACTTCTAATATAATACTTTATATCTGATTGGAAAAATGGCAATTTTTGTGTACTCGAATGTAAAATTTGATCACAGTTAACTTTTTGAAAATAAACTCGATTGTTTCTATTATTTTATTTTTTAAAACTGACAATTACTGATCTCACCCATGATTAAACACATCAAGTAATTCCTTAGACGTGTCGTCTACATATCACTATCCTAAAGCAACAGTGGGATAAGTCAAAAATATTAGTTTCGAGATAATTGAACATTGAGGTTTGTGTTGTATTTCTACTCGAAATAAAGAAAATTATGGTGTTTTTAAGTTTCTTTTACGGTTTACGAAAAACAAAAAAAGTAGAATTTTTGTTTTCTGTTATTTGTTATTTGTATCTAGTTATTTTACTAATCGCACCGTTGCTTTGAAGTTACATGGCAATATCAGTCTTATTTTAAATAGGGCATTTTTTAAATTAAAATATTTCAGTGTTTCATTATAAAGGTATATTTTTCAGCAATCAATTGACATACATATATTAACACTTCCCCTACGGTGCTAAAAAATACTTTTTATGTTTCTGGCCCATAAAAAATCAAGTGAAAAACATGTTTTAACATTTGCCCTTTGATGGACGCTAAAAACCCAGGACGTATATTTAAAAAAAAAATGTTTTTCACTTGGTTCCTAAAAAGCCAGCATTATATCGGAAGTATTTTTTGCATCGTAGAAGAAGTGATAAAATTGACTTTTTTCAATTTATTTAACTGTTTATGGTATTAATATGCACTAAAGCGTTTATACTCGGCTATGCTATTTCAATATATTATTTCACTCCTCTAAGGGTATAAGTTAACAACATTTATTCACACAATTCAATTAAAAAACACTATACCTTGTATGAACAACGTATAATGGTGCAAAGTTTACGATTACTTGGATAATTTTGTATCATGCCGGCACAATATCTGACTTAGTCAGTTGGGCAAACTTGTGAATGCATAATCCTCTGCATTAGACCAAGTATTTGTTCAATAAAGTTTCCGGCCAAAACCACACCTGCTACTTGCCAAACTGCTCTGCAATAGTGTGCCGCAGCCTTACGGAACAGTTGAAAGGTGATTTTGCGGGTTTGTGCCATTCACCGTGACAGTTAGGGACGATTCGAATGTAATAAATCGTTTGGACAGCTAAGTTAATTTGAATCAAATTGTGGTCGAAGAAGTTAAACTATTAATATCGTCATGATTCAGTAAAAAACAATGTGGGAAATATTATTCTTATTTTGAATGAATCGACGATGAAAGTACTTTATATAAGTAGTTCATAGTTTTTGGCTAAATTAATTCATGTAAAGAATTATAACTACATATATTATGTTTTCCGAATGGGAAACAATGTTAAAAAAAGGTCAAAGTATCTAAGTATTTTATTCAATATGAGGTATAAAAGCTGTCCGATAGTTCGCTGTCAATGCTTGGAGGAAAGGAAAATATAACTCTCATTAATTAAAGTTATTTCACAATTATTTTATTATGATCAAGACCAGTTTTGGTTGTCACGAACGTTTTACACTCATTGAAAAATTAATTGTGGAATAAGTAAAAAAAAGTGTTTTATTATTTTCTATGTGATTCGAACTTATTATGATTCTTGTAGAACATAAATCATTGAAATAATAAATTTACCTTATTTGTATAGAGTTTTATTGAATTAATTACATTTCAATAAATTAGTTATTGATTTTTGTAGATGTAATAAATTGTCATCGTTTTGACGAAATGAAAACAATTCATTTACTTAAAATGTATTTAAAATCACATTCAAGTAATTTAAGCCCATAACGTTTTTAAAATTACGTGAAAAACACAAACTTCATAGATTTTGTTGATGCGTCAGTTTTTTTTTTTTTTATTCAACGCGTGTTTTCTTTTTACATCTGGTTGTAGTATTCTTTTTTTTCACAATTACCCTTGAACTAATGCTTTAGATCAGTGCTTTCCAACCTGGGTTCCGCGAGTCCCCAGTTGAGAAACCGTGATCTAAAGCAGTGCTTTCCAACATTTTCTTGCCACGGCTCTCTTTATCTGAAAACATAATCTGCAGACCCTCTAAAAAACATTATTTCACATGTTTATATTTTATCACAAAGAATGTTGAAAGAATGAAAATTTTCGCGGAAATACCTGCGAACCCCATGATGGAAAGCACTGCTTTAGATGATCTCTGCATTCAAGTTATTTATTTTACTTACAAAAATAGCAATAAGCATGAAATTTGGTGTCATTAAAAAATATATATATCTATGTTTGTGTATACTTATGGGGTAATTTTAGGTCGTTGATGCGGTCCGAGATGAGCTTCCTAGAGAAGTGAAACATGTACCACAACAAATGAAGTTACAGTAATAAAAGTGTTAATAATGATAAATTAAAATTATTCGTGTATTAGATAACACTGAAACTCCAAAACTCAGATAAACATTTAGCCTGATTTTATCGAACATGAGAATGAATATTATTGAAATTATCGTAATAATAACTGAAAACGATTCACGTGCCCTTTACTGGCCTGATAATTATTTCTATTATTTAAGCGGGTGTACACTGGATAGGTATAGATCAATGTGTAATACCTCACGCTCTAATTTTAGGCTTAGCCACAAAGCACTTGCATATGTAATGAAGTTCAAACAAAAACCCCATACAGAGTTATATGTCCTTCCTAACAAATTGAACCCACTTTCATTGTGTGACTGTTATACTGTTTTGGGCTATAAAAACTGAATGCGTGGACAGTAAAGAATGGTTTAGTACAGTGGTGGCTGTAAAAAAGACCCATATAATACAAGTATTGCTTAACATATTACCAAAATATAAAAAATAATAAATAAATAGTGATGGTAACATATAAATGGTAATAATTTATTGCATGCTGTATATTGTAAGTATTTTATATTATGTGCTAAAATTTTGTTTTTATTTCAGGTACATTTAAGTAGATTAGAGAAATACACTTTAATTTCAAATAAAAGAGATGAAAAAATTTCTTGATTTAAACATAAAACAACGAACAAAAGAACATAATGATTTTTGGTTAAGAACATTGGAAAATTCAAATCTTGGCCAAAGTATAATACTTCAAGGTTGGATGCAAAATAAACAGATAAAGTATAAAGAACAAGTCAATATTCTTAAATAGAAAAAACAAATTCTTTATGTTGTGTGTCAGTAATAAAAAAAATAACTCAACCAATTTTAAACAACATATTTAGATTTTACGGAAATATACGCAACACAAAGCAACACAGAATCTGCAATTTTAGGAATCGCAAAATTTCTGACAGCAATGGATTGTTATATTTTATTAACTTAGTACCCACTATGGTAAATGTTGAAAGATAGTCAGGAAAAAAGTATAACACCTGTCTGGGTGCCATTTTTTTAAAATACAATATAATTAATTCATTTAAAGATTCGATAAGTGGATAAACCATGAAATACATCTGTAAGAAAAGTGAGACGTACCGAAAATGGTAGGTATAATTAATAGTTGTAGGTCGTAGCATAGTAGTCAACGCCATTGGCTAGACGGGTTTCAAGGGTTCAAATCCCAGTACTAACAGCATTTTTCTTTCAGTCAATGTTTGTAATATCTGAAAATTTTCTCCCACTGTTTCCTTTGTTAAAACAACGGGGCGTAGTGAGAGCGATTAGCTCACCACTTTTCTTGGTGTATTTACTATCTCAACTCTCAATAAAGAGAGGCTGAGCAACCGAATAACAATCAGATTTCGCAGAAAATCTTTTATAGAGATAGATAAATACCTCCATTAGACAGCCGTATGTAAGATAATGAATTTAATATGTTGTAAGTAAAGTCAACAAATAAAATAACTTTAAGTGATTGTATAAGAAGGAAATTGTGAAAGAGATTGTAAATTATTACTGTTGTTTTTATATTATTGAACAAATTTGGCTTCTTTTTTGAAATACGTTTGTTAAAAATTTAAAACAATGTTTGTGAAGAAAGTCTTTGTTATGTTACAGATTTTTTTGGTTGATTATCTCGAAAAAAACAAAATATAAATCATTATAAATATTTAAATAAAATATCTGGCTGCCACTGAAAGCAGGGCATCAAAGAGAAGAAAAGCGGCGCATTAACGGCTGTAGGCGCCAGCAAATCCTTCCATCCCTTTGGAACGAATTCCCTTTTGGGGTATATAAAAATAAATGCCACTTTCCAGCTAAAGCTTGTAGGGTGAAATTCGCGAAGCATTTCAAATCAAGATATTTTAACCCTTCAAACTGCATCTTAATTCTGGTAATTACCTTTCCCTAGAAGGGTCTGTTTTAAACTGGCCATTTAATTTTATGTATTTTGGACCGTATATTATTACTATATGTAATTCAAGGATCTCATAACAAGGTCCATTAATTTAATCATGGTATTATTTATACAATTTAAATGGAAAAAATTCTAAATTTTACAAGAGTATTTAATTTATTTTCCAAAATCATTGAATGCGACCTAAATTCTTCAGTTATTCAGTGATATTCAGTGTGATAAAGTTAAATGTGATAGTTTTGTTATTCCTCTTGTCGTATTATAAATCGTGATACGTATTTTGCTTCTTTAAAAAGCATTATCAGGCATGCTTTTTTACACAATGGGTAGAGTAACCATGTTATTAATTTTATGTTATATCAAATTTAACTTTTACAAAGTTATATATGTTATATTGAATTGTTAAGTGTTTTTTTGTTTTTTTTTTGTTTTTTCTAGTTCAACTGGGAAATTTAACGACTCAAAAGTCATCCTTTTAGAATAAAAAAATACGAACTACCATTAAAGTGGAAAAAGGTAGTGAAAAGTAATAGAATTATGTAAAAATACCAAACAGTAGTTTAACTGTATGTGCTCAATGAAATTTCAGAGTTTTTACATTTCCATCCGTTTTGCCACTAAAAATCCAGGCATTTAAAGGCGAGGATGAACTTGAACTGAGGGATTAAATGCCATTAATATTTTTTCAATAGTAAAATTAATTTAAAAAGCCGTCAATATTTTTAAGCTATGTAATAATATGTTTAATCTTATAGAAATACTTAAAAAAATACACCTTATATAAACCTTAAAGACCTACCTAAGATACCTAAGATATACGTAAGATATACCTTAGATATACCTTAAAGATAGATCTTATATAAATACTAGAAATAAATAAAAGCATTAACAATAAAGAAATATTATTAAATAATATCTTGAATAAAACGGGTGGTTTGCCACTGTTAAATATATTTTCTAACGGCTTAACTCATCCAAATTGATGCAACTCATTAGTTAATCATTTCTTAATGTAAATGTCATTTGCATTACCACTATCGTTTGTTTGTTTTTCTATCATCCTCTCCTTGTCTCCCATTTTTATTTGATTTTTATTATAATATATCAAAATAGTAAAATTAAAATCATTCGTACTTAAGCAAGCATTTGCAAAAGTAGCTGCCTGAGAGAGGCGAAACACGTGTCACATTTTACACAACACAAAACGTGGAATAATCTTAGTTATTTTATTTTATACTAGAAAAGATATTTACTTTGCGGCTGTAAAATTTCGTCCGTGAATTTGAATGTTGAAGACAAATCCCAGATCGCTAGTTTCAAAACGTACAAATGTATAAAAAAATTCAACAATTCAAATTTGAATAAGAATTATGTGAAACATTTTCTTAATCTTCTGCACCACGCAGTTGAGGCTGCCTATAGCAGTAACGATGATGACCAAATGATTATTGGATAATTCTCCAACAATAAATGATTTTTCCGTTTTTTTCTCAGAAAAAATCCATACATGCTTATTCATATAAAAAACAGATTCCACAGCATCGTGTTTGACACTTTTGTCGAAATGTTGGACGGAAAATTTTCAAGTCTGCTTGCTTTGCAGTACAGTATGCGAGAATATAATAAGATTTCAATATTTAAAGATCTTTTATGTTTTGGTGTTTACGTCGTGAACGTTTTTTGATACATTTTCATTGCCCTAACACCATATTATAAATGTATGCATTCATATTTCAATAGAGTTCAACACATTTATATTCCAAAGATTCGATGTCTGCAATATAATATAAACTTCCTAATAACTCGAATAATTAATTATGTATACCGTATCTGTGAACAGAAATTAGGCTTTCATTTTGATATCAGTTATCACCAAATATATTTAATTGTCATTTTTCTTCCTAATTGATTGCAAATGCGATAGAAAACTACAAGTACATATCATATAATAGTGGTCAAAAGTATTATGCAAAAATAAATAATAAATTGTTATCTTTTTTTTATTTGCAAGAATTCGTATATAAAATATGACTAGTTATTAAAAACAAATTTCATTTTTGGCAGACGTTTCAAAAATAGCACGTTTTTAAGTATCTTTTTCACCCCTTAAGTGTTCTTCAGTCTTATCTTCAACTTTCGCACCTCCGACAATAATTATTGAGAGTTTTTTGTCTGCCTGCAGCTCTTTTTATAAGAAGCGAGCATTCTTAAAATAAACATATTATTTAATTAATACGCAGAAACAAAAATAAACTTCCAGAAGGAAAAAAAGTATTGCAATCAGCTACGTGAAACCTTTCAAAAAGTGTCTTATGTCACGGTCACAATTTTGTCCTTTTATTAATAACTATTTGTTTTTTCGTCAGTCACTCAACCTCTCTTTTTCAAAGAAAGTAGTAGGGGTAGAAGAATAAGGCTAGGAAAGGACTAGTAGTTAACTAATTGCTCTTGCTACACCCATTTATTGAAAAATGGGAAAGATGGAAGGGAAATAAGACATCAAAAACACTTATGCTTTCGAACAGAAATCGATAATTCGATCGAAAAAATGCTTTTCATACTAAAACTTGAACCCGAAAAATCGGGCACGAAAGCCAGCAACACTAACCGCTGCGCCATATGACCACTACTGGATACAATAATTACAATATTTTACTTTCTTTTAATTTGACATAAAATGTAATTTAACTTTTTTTTATTTCTGTCCAACTTGACGAGTAAGTTTATTATAATATTAAATATTTGTTTTTACATTTAAAATTGTGGTATTATTTAGTCATAGCATTCTTCTCTTGGATTTGTCTACTATGGGCTAACTCGGTGTACCTTGTAATGCTTTAAATGCGAAACAACCCTACTGAATGGGAAAAGTTGGCCGGAGTAAAAATGCAAAGTGGGTTTTTTTACCATGCGGGTTTGGGATTTTAGTGTTGTTTTGCTGCTACTGCAAACTGCGGACCTATTTTAAATTTATTTATTCTTAGTCATTGAGTTTGAAAACGATTGGAGAGTCTCGTATAATAAAGTTTCGCGTAGATTAATTATTTCGGCTATAAATTGGATATTTTCTTTTGAACTTACACTTCAAATATATCAATAAAACTGCTACGATAATGATAACTATGCTTTTCGTCCAGTACCTTTTTTTATACGAAAAAATCAAAGCACCCATGCTTTCGAGCAGAAGTTGATTAACAAAATGCTGTTTGCAATGAGACTCAGCCCGTGAGATTCGTCACAAAAGTCAACGATGTTGAGCACTAGCTAAGACATATAAAGAAACTGCATACATTAAACACTTAAAAAGATATTTGATCACAACTTGTTGTCAGTGAAACGCTCTCTTGTTAAACACAACACACTCCATAAATACACAAAACACTCCACAAGTCTATCCGTTCTCTTGAACTCCTGAAAACGCCAAATGGCGAATTCTGGGTCATTCGTAACAAAACTTATGGGAATTTACATTATTTGAATTATGTAAATTTAATTATTACCAGTTATTTACTGAAATTCAAACAATTTCAAAAAGTTATCGTTGATACCGTTTACTTGAGTAAGGTACAAACTAGGGAATCCAATCCCGGGATTCGGGATCCCGTTAAATTTTCTGGTCCCGAAATTCCGGGATTGACATGGTCGCGAAAAGAAAATCCCGAAAATCGACATGAAATTGGCAAATTATGGATTTCAAATTCCTCGGCGAGCTAAAAAAAAACGAGCTTCTGTGACAATCTGAGGAAAAAATATACCAAATCGAGGATTTCAAATTACTCGGTGAGCTAAAGAAAAAAACGAGCTTCTGTGACAATCTGAGGACAAAATATACCAAATCGAGGATTTCAAATTCCTCGGTGAGCTAAAATAATAATTTCGGGATTGAAAATTTATCAATCCCGAAATCCCAGGATTGGAAAAAGGCTCCGGGATTGGATACCCTAGTACAAACGAATTATAAAGTTATTAACAAGCGTAAAATCGTTTATTTTGTAAATATATCTAAATTTTCACCAGACTACATACAACCCGCTTTTTACACAATTAACAACTTAGGAAAACTTTTGTTGAATAGTAAAAATAAGTTCGAATAATTTTCTCGGAACGGCATCTATCGTTTAATTTGTCAAGACTGTCAAGTTTCTTATGTTGGGTAGACAGGTAGGAGCTTTAATGTAAGAATTTAAGAACACATACGTGTCTAAAAAGCAATATTCTTTCAGAGCTTCCGACTCATTCGACAGAAAGTTATGACAATTTTGATAAAAATAAAAAAATTGAAATAATCCATAAAGAAAATAACGAAGGGCTTAGAATGAATAGCAAAGAGTTTTTGGAAACTAATAAAATCAGAAACAGATAGGAAACATTAGTAATTTCATAGTAGTAAAAGTTTTATTTATATTTTGGTATTAATAAACCATTTTGAATAAAAGCTTAAGAAAATAATCAATTTGGATTATATTCATGGCCTATTAGTTCTTTAATGACAATATCAGTATAAAATATCGTATTATTTACCCAGTTTTCGTATTTGAGAATTGTCCCATATACAGGAAGTTTTCGAGTCAACATCAAGTCAAACATTGATAAAAAGCTTCCATTGTATAAAGGGGGTTTTTCAAGTGTAGCTTTCTGCTATTAATGATTTACGATCCGCTTTCATCGCTGCGTCCCATTCGCTCAAATAGTCTTCGGTATACATGCAGTATCCCGTTTTAGTATTTCCCTCTGATGAGGTTTGTTTTATTATGTTTCTTTAGACACGTTTGCGATTGGAGAGTCTATTAAAATAAATTATTTGCTAAGCAAAAATAAAATCATTTCCGATATCAAATCAATCAGTTAATAGCTGTAAGTTAATGCAACTAGTCATTTAGCTTCTGGAAAGAATGACATTGGTCGAAAGGAATTGACATTTTTGTGTCATGGATTAATGACTTTTGCTTTATTTTTATTACAACATTCAAATTTTTAAATCAAATGAGGAGCCCAAAGGACTATCATCCAAAGTCCAAAAACAGAGTTTTGAGTAAATTTAATTTAAAAAACTATTTTTTTACTAACTGCGATCAAACAGTATACCTTTTACACATGAAAAAGCTGTATATACATATGTATATATATTTATTCATTGAATTGAAAATTGAAAGGTTTCTAGAGATCTGTCTAGATTAAACATCTAACACAAATGACTAATTTTTTAATTAAATAATAAGGTGTAACTATCATATACTTTTTAATCAGATTACTTAGTATTAAAATGCATACATTTCAAGATGCAGCAGAATTTTATCTATCATGGGAGAATCTATAATGATTAATAAGTGTCTAGTGTTGCAAAACTAAATTTAAATCATCTAAACTCATGTTGGAGTTATAAAATTTTAAGTTAATTTAAAAAAGTAAAATACATTGTAAAATCAGACATATGGTTGAGCTTTTTTTGTTTATAAAAATATTAATTTAATATAACCTGATCAAAAATATGTGGATGAAACAATTCTGCTCCGAATGATAAAATATAAGATGTAATTTTAAAAATATTTTACATCGAGCTATGTTTCATATTCTCACATTTATAAAATGTCTCTAAAACATACACGGAGTTCACTTTAACAACTCTTTTAAACTTTATTTTACATAGTTTGCAAATTACTCAAAGCCTTTGAATCTTATATAAGATGAAGAAGTCAAAGAAAGCGAAGCTCTCTTTACGTTATTACTTATAATAAATATAATGTGACACTTTTTTTTATATCACTGTAATATTTTCGTTATCATATTATAAAACATTTATTTAAATTATTATACTCAAAGAAGGATTAAAATGAAAATGCAAAAGATCAGACTTGCTTTAATCTTAAATAAAGCGTATAGAATTTGAATATGAATATAAATTATTATTTAAAATTCAATAATTTTAAACTTTGATACAGCAAACAAAAAGGGATTTTGGAGATATGAAAATTTACACAGATCACGATGACGTGATCAATGACAAATTTATAAATCTATTGAAAAATTACAATACATATTAAATTTAGGCTCGTATTTTATATATAATATATTATGTCAACTAAAATTTGAAAAGTTTGTTATTTCACATGATGTGTTACAAAATGAGTCACTTTGAGAAGCATCAGCCTTTTTTTTGCCACCAAGCATTTGCCACATTTTAAAGAATGTCACAATTTGTAACACAACAAGTTGTAAAACAAAGAAACTTAAATTTTAATTGTTTATGAACAAAATAAGCTTATTATTTTGAAATGATGTAAACTAATTGACTGACATTATAATGGCTTCAAATTTGTATTGTAAACAAAAAATCCCATCAATAAACAGTCGAAAACTTGTTTTACTTAAGTATTAAAAAGCCATCTTATAACAAAACAACATCTGTAAAAATAGTTGAAAATTGTATGATTCTTGATCAGTAAACTATAAATAAATATATAAAAGTACATCAACGAAAATCATATTTCTAATTGTTGTGAGAATAAAGCCACAAAACATTTTTTTGTTTTCTTAACACAGTATTTACATATCGTGTTTCAAATAATACCATAAACCTAATTAAGATGTTCATTCTTTATTTACAGATATTGCTGTTAGTGACTGGATTTAAACAAACAACAAAGACTAAAGTTACAATTAAAAAAGAAAATATAGACGTAGATTAATATCGAAATTATTCAAATACGACTTTTCGTTATTGTATGCAAACAACAAAAGAGTGTAAAGTTTGTTTCTTAATTCTTTTGTATTCATGCCAAGATGTTTTTATTCATAAACATTCCGATGAAAGAGCGGATTTATTCAGTTCAGATTAACAAAAGTGAAGTTAATTTTGTAAAGTGATTATTATTATACGGATTGAACTAAAATTATAAAGATGGTGCTGTTGGAACGAGCTGTGACACCCCTTCTGACGTTGCTGTTGCTCATCAAAACACGTAAGTAATTTTTTTATGATTCATGAACTTCAAAATGTTTATTTTTATTGCCAGCATACTGAGAAACACTCAGAAGTATAGTTTTTAAGTTTGGAATAGTTTTTTAAACTAAATAAAACAACTGAATTACCGATCAAATTTGACGTATATCTCAAAATAAAAATGTCAAATGAAAACGTTTCGTAGTAATCGATAACAGAAAAAAAATATGTTTCCCATTACTCAGAGATTGGAAAAGTTTGTATTTTTTCATAACTTATACAAACATAACGAAGAAATTACCAAAATTTCATTTCTATGAGATTTTCTAGCATTTTTTCAGTAGTATTTATGTAGAGATCTCAGTAAATAAAAAAATGTTTTTATAGAATAAGAGACTTTTCCTGTCAAATATTTTTTTTCCTACCAACAGATTAATGGAAATAACGAGACATACCGCGAATATTATGGTGAGTAATTTTTCATTTTTCAGATTCCTAATGAAAGACAACATTTGGTCCACAATATTTTTAATTTAATAAATAAAAAAAAATCTATTTAGTGAACCGTTTTTGTTTTTAAATACAAAAAAGAAAAAACCTTCCATGCCGTTATTGAATTCAACAACTTTTTAAGTATTCCGTTAGAAACCAAGTTTAAAATAAAACTATTTTATTAATACACATCAAAATGACTGCGAATGTGCGTGACCTTAAACATAAAACATACATTGATTGCTTACACTCTGAAGTTTTACATAAAGTTTTTCACGTTTAATTATTTTTACACGAATTGTAATAAACGACAATTCTTTGATTAATTTTATATTTTTTCATAAAGTAAACGTTATTTTCAACACCTAGAGACAAAAATTACTCTTTGAGTGTACTAAAAACAGTAATAACCCGATTTCAGCTTAACGAAATTCATCTTGATGTTTAAGCAAAAGTTTTCGGTTATATTTTAAAGTAAAGTTTTCTATGATAAATTATTATGCCTTAACACATTTTTTCAAAGTATTTGAAATAAAAAAAATAATCTTTCACCTTTAAATTGTTAAATGTCAACATTTTTAGTGAAAAAGCAATATAGAAGTTTTGTAAAAATAAATCACTGATGAGAAAAAATGTGAAATTAATATACAAAACTTGTGTTCATTTATAAAACCATTTAACTACTTTCTGTTAAAGGGACCGAAAGTCTTTTTTATACACCAATAATTACTCTTTCTAAGTCATTATTAAAAAACTCAAGTCACTTCATAATAATGACAACAAACAAAAACTTTTGATTAAAAATCTCGTAGACGAACAAACCAAGAACTCTAGTTAGGTACTGAAATTAAAAAACGTGATTAACTTTAATTAAAATTATCGTGCTGTCTGAAAAACTAACGCAATATTCATTCCCATTTCAGTTGATGAATAAATTCTCGTCCATCTTAAACAAAGGGAAGAAACGTCGAGAAGAGATTTTTTTAAAGCAAGTTAGGGGTTGAAAATGTCCTTTTTCAGTCTTATGATAGAAAACTTTAAATACTACAGCCTTAATTTTCTTTATCAGGCTTTTAGTTGAAACGATGAGAAAAATGACAAAACAAAGACAAATTTTCTACAAACATCCAAGTTAAAATATAACCAGACTAGAGATAACTAAGACGCGAAAACCTGTGCAGAAATAGAAAACATTTCAGTTGGGTACTCAATGTCAAGATTAAAATGAGTAAAAAATAGCATTAAAGCTTATAGTTTATAATAAATGTGCAAGATATTAAAAAAAACACATAAGTGAAAAAACTCCTGATGGAACTCTTGATGAACAAAAACCCCTGATGAAACTATTTAATGACATCTAGAACACGCATGCATCAAAGCACAAGTATAAGATTAATAGAAAAGACGAAATCTTTAAATTTATAATTAATGAAAGGTTTTATTTTGGCTGAGAAGTTTATAAAAACAAATTCATGATGATTTTTTAACACAAAACGAATTTTTAAATTAATTAAAGTGTTTTTTTTTTATTTTTGCCTTTCCACATTACTCACAACTCAAAAGAGAACGTAAGGATACTGATTAGCAAATTTCTATTCAATATCCAACTTCATCTTTCTCTCCATACCTTTTATCAATACAGACTTTGAACCGGTGGTGAACAATCATTTCTAATAATACTTAATTAAAAGCCTTTGCATATTTCACATTGGTAGTGTGTATTGGTCGACTGTAATATAAAATGAACTAGGTATACTGATAATTTAATCTTTATTCTAAATTAATTATTTAAAAGAAAATACGAACAATTAATAATAACAGACAACGTGTTGGGTCCGTGCCGCAATGGTGAACGTCGTTGGCTTTTTTGATGGATCTCACGGGTCCAAGACCCAGCACGATCAGCATTTTTTTTTTTTATCGATTTCTGCTCAAAGTTTTTATAAAAAAATCCTTTCCACTCTTCTAATCCTAAAATAACTGGGGCATAGCGAGAGTGATTAGTCAACCACTAATCCTGTTCTAACCGTATTTTTCTACCTCTTTTCTGCTCGAAAAATTGAGGTTGAGCAACTGAGTAACAAACAGTTCTCGTAGAATTTTTTTTGTTGAGGTACCACTATGAAGAAGTTATATGCTCCGCATTGGGTGCGGATATGAATTATAAAAAAGTGACTACAGAAATCGTCCTAAATAGGCAAGGTATAACTGTAAATCAGGGCTGTGGAGTCGGAGTCGCGGTATTTTGGCCGGAGTCGGAGTTGGAGTCGGAGTCGTGAAAAATGAGTGGCTCAATTTTTTTTTGAAAAATATATTTAATGATGTGTATTTAAACAAAATAATCAACAGTGTTAACATTTCATGCTTGGCTGACTAAAGATGATGTGATGGTATACATATAATATAAGTTAAAATGAAATTATTGAACAATTTCCTCGGAGTCGGAGTCGTCTTTTTTCACGCGACTCCACAACTATATAACAAAGGAAATATATTGACCTTAAAAAGGAATACAAATATTTATTTCGTGCTTAAGTTCTGTTGAGGGAGTTTTTTCTTCCTTTTTTTTCTTAAAAAAAATGAAAAATTTCATCACATTGTATTATGACTATGTGGTGTTTTTGGTTAACAAAAATGGTTTTAACATTTACTGTGCAGGTAAATTTATATATTTTTTATAATATGAAAAAGTTTCCCCACCACTCTATTATATCATCACGTAATAATACAATAGCATCACGATGTAGATTATAAAAAAGCTCTTGTAAAATTGAAAAAAACATGTACTTTTTATTATTTTCACAACACATTTTTTTAACGAAACCAAGTAGTGAAAACATTGCCTTGTTATATGGTACGCAGGAACAAAAGGCGACTGAAAGAAAATAATATTTGTAAAGCATAATAAATCAGTGTTGTGCAAAAAGAACAGGCTATTTATTTTATTTTGTTCAGAATTTTCGTTTTCCGCAGATTAATATTTACTGCCAGTTTCTCGCGGTTAAATATCCCTGCATCGCATGACTTGATAAAAAAGTTTTTTCTGTCGCCGAGGCCATTTTTAAGATGTTTTCAATTCATAGGTACTTATATTTTTACAAATAAATCGTTTCTATACGCTAGGAACAAGTTTAAAAAACGACTTTTCGAATTAATGATACCACTAGATTTGCTATGCCAAGATCAACATATTCCACGAAGCAAAAACTCTTATTCAATATTGCCAAGATATAGCAGCAGTTTTTTTTGTATGTAATTTTAACTCTTTACTACATATCATACGCTCATTTGAAACTTCAAAACGTACATATCTCAGTATAATTTATTTTGACTTGTAGCCGTTTTGTCCTGGTTTATTGGTTTGTAAAAAAATATTTATTAAAATAATATTTAATGTGTAATGTCTATTTTTACATTAAAGCATCGCCAATTGTTGAAAATGTTTGATCTGATAATCTAAGTATGAAAACTTTAATTTTCTTTATCTTATGATTGTTGAATATTGTTCCCAACCAAATTCCAATATCGATTAATCAATTTCATGACGTGAAATATTCACATAAAAAATAATTCAGAATTCTGTTCGTTTGTTGATAAATCAGTTTCGGGTTGTTTTTTCTAAAAACAGTGCAAATGCTCAGCCAAATTCCTTTGTAGAATATAAACACGCTTGCGAGCCACTAACTGTTTATCCACCTTTTAAATCCTTTTTCTGGCTAGGACTTTTAACGTTTCCATTTGTGCCCTTAACGGCGCCCGATCAAAGGAAAGTGGAAATATGTTAATACATTGTGATGGCGGCCGAGGTAAGTTTTGCTTGTAGAACATGAATAACTTACCAAGCTGTCAAAAGACGATATCATTCTAACAAATGGCCATTCTGAAAAGAAAAATGGAGATATTTTTACGTATTATAACGGCAGGAGCGATATACGAGTAGGCCTGTTTTGAAATTGGCTATGCGGCTATTAAGTCGGTAATATTTATGAAGAAAAATTTACATTGAATACATTATACTACACATTTTGTTCTAGCATTTCTTATCAACTTTCAACAACTATACATAGCTAGTCAAAAAACTATTTTTCTATACTATAAGGTCAATAATAAGCCAGGTAGTAAACACAATTTTTATTGTATTTTACTTGATAGCACAACCAAGTACCCGATCATTGACCAAAGTCACTTATAAATAACAAATTGTACGCATTTTTTATTACTTTGTTTCACATACTATATTTTGCAGCATGACAATGTTAACTCCAATTTATTTATTTTCAGGAATTTTTATTTAAAATTTCGAAAGAATTGCTAACTTGCAGAAAAGTAAATTAGATGTACATTATAATTGATGAACGTTAATGAAGTGAAATTCTCACGCTTTAAATATGTCGTCCCAAACTTTTGATTAACTTGGAAGGAATGCGATGTCTTTTCATTAATCTGCTTACTGATCTACTCTTTGTAATATTTTGAATATCTTTACCATCCCTGAAAAAAGCAGGTGAGGTGACCAATCATAATTATTATTTATGTCCTTCATTATTTTACAAAACAATAAATAATGTGAGTATATATTATTTATAAATACTTTCGTCCACTTAATGGTATCCAGTGAATAGGTTTTTGATTTTAAAATCAAATTAAAATTGAATTGAAGCATATACACTCCAATTATAACGGTACCCTTATAAAATGTATAATTAATACTGTCTGCTTCTCCGCCTTGTCGCGGTTAATTGAAAAACATAGTCGTCTTGGTACACGATAGAATATTCAATAGCCTGCATACGTTTTAAATATTTCCTGTTTGCCATACGATGAATTTTTGAAAAAATATTAATGTTAAAGTGGTAACTGTATGAAAGTTAATTTTGAGATAAAATTATCCGTTTGCGAACAGGAAGGATCAGTAACTTTTTGTGAGAGATGAAAAGATAATGGATTTCAATCTTTATTTACACCTTGAAACAGTGTGGATAATGATCAAAGGATCTCAGTTTTTTTTTAATTTTATTTATACAATTTGTAAAGACTGTTTTTTTTATAATTTTTCTACATGCATTGTATTGATAAAGATTCTTTCAGGTTAAACCATTATGACCGTTAAAAAACACACAAATGCTGATTATGAATGAGTGTCCAGTAAATTAGTGCTTCCTAAATTAAGGCCCCCTAAATCTGAAAAAAAATAATCCACGGCCTTCCTCAATACAAAACGTGTTCTGCGGCGGCCCTCGGAGAAGTTCCGCGCCCCCCAATCTGGGAAGCACTGCAGACTGTAGTAGATAACAAATTGAAAAAATATATTTCCATGTGACGATGTACCCTCTATTTTCAATACTATTTACTTAAAAAGTGGAAGTTTTTGGCACTCATATTTTCCCATAATCAAAAACTCAAAAGCTTTTTTTTGTTTTTAATTGGCGTCTGTGAAAGATGAAGAAACTTTCATTGTTTTAAAGACAACCTAAAACATAAAAAAATGACTTCCTTTCTTAATTATCTAATTTTTTGTTCGGGAATTATTTTTTATAAAGATCATATCGTAGTTTTAGGGTAAGCTTATTATTATGTTTACAAATTATATTAAATCATTCATACCATTGTTTCAGAGTGTGATAACAACCCTTGTAAGTAAGTGAAAGCTCTATTAAATTTGTGACAGCCTTTCATTTGCATCAACCACTTTGAGATAGTTTACAGAAATAATAATTTTAAAGATAAATACAGTGTAAGCCTCTTTGTACCAAAATAGTTTAATTTCATCTTATAAAAGCAGTATACTTTTATTGTACGATATGGAAACTATAATACGTGGTGAGTATTGCATCTGACGTAAGTGTCTTTTGCAATATAATGTATCATCGATAGGCTGCCCTTCCACAGAACCATATTATTCTCGCCTTAAAAAGGGACCACTTCCAGTCACACAATACATCATTTTTCTTTAACGTCCAAAACTGTATAAAAAAGAACCTTATTATTCACTGAACAGCCTTTATTCTATTGTGGCAATTTATTGAATCATGCTCGTATTGAACCCGTCTTACAACCGTTTTCTTTTGTTATACTTAGCATCATCATCATATGCTATTTTTTTACTTAGATCAATTTGAATAATGAATCTGTGCTGAGACTGTACTCTTACCTTACAGTTGTATCATTAAGTAATTCTAGCATAGCTTTATGTCACAGCATATTCTGTCAGCAAAATACTGTTTTTAAAAACCCCCAAAAGTACTGACTGTGAATGTTCAATAATCAAAAGTGATCAATTTTTCAAAATAATATGCATAGTTACACTTTTGTGATACATATATTGGAGTAAAAATAATAATAGATTTAAAAATCTTATTTTTAGAGAGTTCTTTTCAAGTTATTTATAAATTTGTTTGGCAATATTGTAAACTGTGCAATACTTTATTAGTATCCAATGAAATTAAAAAAAACTGAGTTAACACTCTAAAAACGAGAGCTTTTTTCCGATAAAAAAAATATTTTTTAAGCCATATTGAAGTCACGAATAACTTTTATTCCTAACACAAATTTGAAAAAAAAAGTCGTTGTATAGAAACTTCGCATGACTATATGGTCATGCTCATCCTTTTATTACCGTGTAATATTGTGTACGGACAGTAGTAAGGACGAGCGCGACCGTATGGGGAAGCAAACATTCGGGGTTGAAATATAGTTAAACGTGATTTTTTTTTATAATATTTACAATTTGACCTCTTTAGATCAACATAATTTCAATACAACATATTAGTAAAAAAACTGTAAATAATTTGATGTTTTGATAAAAAAAATAACTCAAAAAGTAAATTAAAAAAAACGGAAATTCAAAAAATCGCTTGTGCTTTTGGTAGCCGTTTCTGTCCTCACAGCTGATGATTAACTGAAGTCTGTACCCTTCTTAACCAAATATGAGCAAAAGTAACGATATTCAAGTAGAAAAAGGATGAATAGTGGGGTCAATAGACAACGATGTTTACTGTGACCATATGGTCACGCTCGTCCTTGGAGGGTTAAGATAGATTTAAAGCGTCAATTAGATATCCGATCACCTCAATTTGTTAACTGTAACGAGACATCAAAAACCAGCAAATAACCTAATGATACTATCTATCTAAACAACTAATGTTAACTTTTTTAGTAAAAAAATAGTTTACATCTTAAGTAAGCAAAAGGCATGATTTGATTGAATTGGATTTACCTGGCAGAACTACGTTGTTAATTTTTTTTTTCCATGTCCGCTCCCAATATGGAGCATATGGACTCCTAATGGAGTTTATCTCAACAGAATTTTTTCTACGAGAACTGCTTGTTACTCAGTTGCTCAACCTCTCTTTTTCCAAAGAGAGTAGGAATAGAAGGAAAGGGCAAGGACAGGACTAGTGGTTAGCTAATCGCTCTCATAGGATAGGATGGGTAGGAAGGGGGAATTCAAGACATCACATACATCCATGTCTTTGAACAGAAATTCATAAATCGATTGAAAAATCAATTTATAAAACTGCCCGTACCGGGATTCGAAGCCGTACCCTCCGTAGCGGTAGCCAACGATGTTGACCACTCGACCACACAGGCGGCAAATTTAATTAATTAATTTGTTAAATTAATATAAAAAAATAGTTTTAAAAATAGAAGTTTGGGATTTTATGTTTTTTTTGTTTTTATTAAAGCGGTCATTGTAACGTCATTTATTTAAGGATTATTCTTAAACATTCTGCTGTTTTCATTTTACTATTATTCAATTCCTAGCTAATCAAATACTATAAATTGATTGTTTTATTATAACTATCGATATTATAGATATGTGGCAAAGCGGATTATTTGATTTTCAATGAGTGAATAAATTTTTAATTTTCCAACATAAACCGTTCGCTTGAAAAAAAGCTGCACTGATATTAAGTAATTACAATGCGAAGTAAATAATAAACTAAGTAATTTTCAAAAGATTCTAAAATTTAGATGTAAATATCATTCTAATTATCGCTTTGCATCGCATTATTGAAACCAACTTCTTAAAGAAAACATTCCGAGAAGACATTAAAAAAGTTTTTCGAATGAGTTTAATTGGTCGTGAATTTATCAGAGCTATTTTCACAGTTTGTGATCAATCTATTAGCGGGTTTCAGAAACCCTCGTAAAAAGTTGATAAATTTAAATGAAATTATATGGTATGAGTTTATCATTAGTATAGATTGACTAAAATTTTAATTGTATGACCCAAGTAAGTTTACAGAATTGTGAAATATTTTTTTAAATTAAAATAAGCTTTCAATTGAGTTGGCAATTATTGGTTCAACTACACAATATGAAGGTAACCAAAAAGTAATATGTTTAATTCTACAACAGTTATATTATATTATTGATAGCTATCTTGACATTATGTCATCGTGAGTATTATGCAATAACGTTAATCGTATTCGCCAACATAATAGAAATAGACAATACTTCAACTAACTCATCAACTTTAAGTAATATGACGCACTAGTCTTCGAATTGTTTTTCTTTTGATTTTAAGGGTGTATTAAAAAATATAACCGTTACCTTTTTGGTGTAGAGTTTGTAGCTTTTTTGGTATTTAAGAGTGGCTTTTTTGACTATCAATATACACACAATTTTGTGTAGTACATTTTTATGGGAATTTTATCTTCACAGATAACTTGATTTCAGAGTTCTATAATCTAAGCGTTTCTCACTTATCTCTAATCAATTCCAAACAAACATTTTTTTGCAGTATATTTAGTTCAAAACATTAAATTTCATTGAATTAAAATATGTATATACAGGAGAACCTCGACTTTCGCACACTCGACTTTCGCACAATTCGCTATTTCGCACATTATTGAAGATTTTTTTTTTTTTTTATAATGCAAAAATGTTTTGTTTCCGTACAGTAATTTCCCTGTCTTACAACGAAACGCATATGAGCTAAGTTAGTACTATCAAAAGTGTTACGTACTGTTCGCACATATGCATTGACACACGAGCGCGAGCGGGTCCGAATGCATCCGAATGCATCCGAACGCATCCGAACACTCCCGCCTAATTTTGACAGGTTTAGTCTTGCGTCAGTGCACGTACAGGTGCATTGTTCCGCGAGCTTTGTCACAAATATTTCGTACCCACTTTAACATGAATGGGAAACGAAAAAACAGTGAAGTAGATATGGCAAAAAACAAATTAAGAACCCATAAACTTCATACAATCGAAACGAAGATGGCTATAATAAAACGATCTGAAAATGGAGAGTATTATGCTTCAATTGGTCGTTCGTATGATATGAACAGGTCTACGATATGTTCGATATTAAAAAATAAAGATAAAATCAAGGAATATCTAAAATCTTGTGGAAATGTATTATCAAAAGTTCTTTCCAAAAGGCACGGCATAGTGTTGGATGAAATGGAGAAATCTTTGTCGTATTGGACTAGTGACCAAAATCAAAAAGACGTTCCTCTGAGTACTTCGATGATTCAAGCTAAAGCTCTTAGTTTGCATAAGGATTGGAAGGCTAGACTAAAAGATGATTCTCACACGGTGTTTCATGCAAGTAACGGCTGGTTTTCAAATTTTAAAACAAGGTATTCTTTACACAATGTTAAATTCACTGGAGAATCAGCTGATGCGGATAAAGATGCTGCAAAAGACTTTATTTCCTCATTGTCTAAAATTATTGAAGATGGAGAATATACCTCTGGTCAAATATTCAATGTAGATGAGACTGGTTTATTTTGGAAGAAGATGCCTAATCGTACATTCTTATCAAAGGACGAATCAGTTGCTCCTGGTCATAAACCTTCTAAAAACCGATTGACATTGCTTCTTGGTGGAAATTTAGCTGGTGATTTAAAATTGAAGCCAATGTTAGTTTATCAAGCAGAAAATCCTAGAGCATTGAAAGGGAAAGATAAAAAATTGCTTCCAGTCATTTGGAAATCCAATAAAAAAGCCTGGGCTACAGCTTTATTATCATCTCGAGACATTTTTGAATATTATGGAAGAATGTGATCCTAATGGAGAACGCATATCTCAAGTGCGTAGGGCGATCCATAAGAGTACGGCATGTTACAGAACTCTCTACGAAGAAAAAAAAAGTAGTAAAACACAACTAACGCTTGACAAATTCATTAAGAAAATATAATTTTTATTTTGTATGTACTTAGTAATTTTTAATAAATAAAAAAAATTAGAGTACAATTTTTGGTGTTTTTTTTTACTTTCCTCGGCTTTCGAACATTTCGACTTTCGCACAAAGTCCAGGAACCAATTAGGTGCGAAAGTCGAGGTTCTCCTGTACATTACTAGTTTTAATTGACACTGTTCATTACTTGCAGTATTCCTTTTTGACATGACACATTTTTTTGGCATCGAATGTAAGGTTACTTATAAATTTAACATAATATTACAACTACATCACGCTTAACCGTAAATTAAACTATTCTCTTTCACAATTTTGCATTTTGTAATAAAAACCGTATCGGCGAAAAATTTCGTTCATTTAAAACGACAGTTAAATTTTTAAAAAATGCTGAACTTACAAGCGATAAGGAGTTCAAAGATACTAAAACGTCTGTTAAAATAAGCGCATTATAACTTCAATTTTCTATTGAGAAGTGAAGCGACTAAAAGTTCAGCGTTTCTTTGCGATAATCAGTCTCCGAAAATTATCTTGGCGAGAACAAAGAGATCGCTCTTGATAGAAACGTCCAATCAGCACAAATCCTGAAGTTCATACCAGGAGTACTTGATCTAGGCCACCGTTCCTGTGTAAATTGTTAAACATATTACCATTGATGTTGCGATATCTACTGTATAATCTGTGTGCTAAAGGAAAATGGGGATAATTCTAAAATCGGTACTTTTCAAGACAGCCAAAACAAGATTTGCGTTTATATTATATCTAAAATATGATGTTTTAATGTGACATGTACTTATTTGGCAGATTCAACTGATCCTCTTTTCTTCAATATTTTAGTTATTATGATAACTTTAACTACTTTCTCACACAGATATAATAGGCTTGTATATATCTGGTAAACATTTTTAAAGTAAACTTTTGTACGGAATTTATTAATATTATCATATGTATTAAAAGATCCGAGCTCATAAGAACAGGCAGTATTTATAGCATTGATTTTAATTTGATAACCAAATCTAAACACATTTTTAAAAGATGACTTTTGACCGTTCTTTTTTTATACTGAGCCAACATGATATTTTACCGAATTTATTTTATTTATTGAGGAACAATTTTTTTCCATACATTTTTGATACTTTTTTACGCGATATTTTGATTTTTGGAACCGATTTATCAAATCATATGAAAGTGAGGTTTTTTTACGCGCCACCTTCCTCCAATGTATCGCGTAATAAAAGATTGGGTGTATATAATTTTTTTTTTTTTTTAATCCATGTCCGCTCCCAATGTGGAGCATATGGCCTCCGAATGGAGGTATCTTAACAGAAGTTTTTTCTACGAGAACTGTTTGTTACTCA
The DNA here is from genome assembly GCA_031772345.1 of Himalopsyche anomala. Taxonomy (NCBI): domain Eukaryota; kingdom Metazoa; phylum Arthropoda; class Insecta; order Trichoptera; family Rhyacophilidae; genus Himalopsyche; species Himalopsyche anomala. The sequence goes on from CM062838.1 coordinate 8,108,086, forward strand.
GTCGCTCAACCTCACTTTTTTCAAAGTGAGTTGGGAAAGAAGGATAAGGCTAGAACAGGACTAGTGGTTGGCTAATCGCTATTCTACGCCCAGTTATTAAAGGATCAGAAGGATTGGAGGAGAGGAAATGATGTGAATTGAAATCACAAACACCCAGTCTTCGATCACAACTTTGAATTGAATAATTCTCAAATTCACTGTGATCTGACCGGGAATCGAACCCAGACCGGCGTGATTGGTAAAGCAAGCTCTTACCAACTGAGCCACAGCAGGCGAAAATAGTCAATACATAATTAAGTAAGTATGTATTCTATAAAACATAGTAAACTAAACAATTAAAGAGCCCATTTCAAAATAAAGTTTTAATAAATTATAAAAATGGAAAATAAATTCTCCCAAGGAGGGGGCCATGGCCCCCATGGCCCCCCTCTTGGATCCGCCAATGCTCAGCTGAATAAGTTCTTCTAAAAAACTGCTTCTTACTTAGTTGCTTAACCTCTCTATTTTAAAAAATAGTAGGGATATAAGTCTAAGGCAGGACTATTATTAAGATATTATTTCGATACCAATCAATAAAATATATATTAAATTATTAACGTGGTTTTTAAATAATTGCTATATTTTTGCTTAAAATTGCATGTAGATAAATTTTCAATACAAAAATAATCATAATTAAGTTTATAAACTGCGCACTTAAGAAATCATCGACCCGAAAAATTCTCAAGTAAAAAAGGTCAAAACCAAGAGTTTCATAAAATTTACAACTTATTTCACTTGTAGTACTTTTTGGTCGCTTACATTATATGGGGCTTATTTGAATAAGAATTTCTGCGACCAATTCTATCCGTTTTGGCAATTTCAGAGAAAATGGCATCGGATAGTGTTTTTTCAGCATTTCATTAATATTCCATCAAGCAAATGGCCTGAGTTTATGATCCCTGGTCTAGACTAAAGATCCTTAATCTTTACATTTTTTGAAAAACTTTTTGATACATTTAATATAATTATAATAATGTTATAGGTAAGTAAATTAGTAGAGATAATGGTAAAAACTTTGCTAGAATTCTGGGAGAAAATTGCAGTCTTATCTTAATAAATATTGAATTATAAATAAAAAAAAGACTTTTATTCTTAATTTTTTTAAGGGAAAATGATTTTTTCTTCGAAGTTGAAATACTGTTAAAAGTTAAGTAGGTATATATAAAATATTGGAACAAAAACAGCTTTTGTATCCGGATGCTAAATGCTATAGGGACTACACCAGTAGTGTTGTAGATTTTAGGATTGACTATACTGAAAACCTACTAGATTATAGATGCGACTATGGGTTCAGATCTTTAATTGGAAACTATTTTACATTTAATTTTTAATTGAAATGTTATTTTTTTACAAATAAATAAATGTTCATGATATTGTCATTAGCCCTTATTTGATATATGTACGTTATTAATCACTTAAAAATGATATTGAGCGAATGAATTACAATTGGTTCTTATTGAATGCTTTCTTTTGAGTCAATTTGTTTCAACATATTAAAGTGATAGATATTTTTTTGTGATAGTAATAAAAAACACCCGTTCAAAAATAAAAAGGAATGTTCAGTAAAATTATTCAAGCAAAAAAAGTAAAATTTCAATATATTTTCTCGTGCTCGAACGATAAAAATAATTGCTTTGCCAGTAAAAACTGTCTATAAGAGACGAAAATGTAATCTAAAGCTATCACTTGTGGAGAATATAGAGTTGGAGTTACTCTAAGAGGCTAAGTATCTACTCTAAAATCATTTGTCAAATATTTTTTTTACAAGAATGTCTACTCCAAAAAAGGTCGCTCGGGAAAAAATACAGTTTATAATATCAAACGCAATGTAAGTTATTTTATTAACTTGATTTGGATAGCTCCAATAAAATGAGGTAAACGTATCAAATTGTTCTAAATAAACAAGAATGTTTTTGTAGAATTAAATGCTATCATTTTATATAAAATCATCAGTATCATAATGATTGTGAGTTGTGACAAGCTAAACCGGTCCATATATTTGATAAATAATATGGAGGTAACAGGAAAAAGTTTATTATAATGCCTTCCTTCCAATAATTAACAGCAAACACTTTCAAAGTGACATAATTAAGTAGTCGTTTATCAATTTACTTTTCGTTAAATCGTGTTATGATTGCTCTTGATAGTATATGACGCATACAAAATAAATAATGATTACAAAATTACAACAGAAAACAACTACATTTCAGGGATATGGAAACAAACACGGCAGTTAGATATGTCATCATGTGGAGATGACAATTCTACATATTATAGTAGAAAGTTAAATAACGCATATAGTTAGTTATTAAAAAAAATAATAAGGTTCTAGTTTTTACATTTTTGAATAATTTAAATTGACTTTGTAACAAAAACAATTAACATAATTTTGAGTAGTAATCAAGGCAGTTATTAAATGCATTAAGCAAACCTAAGTAAATTAAACTTAAATAGAAATATACAAAACGAATATTTAACATTGCTTTTTTTCAGACGTTTTATCTTCACTAAGAAATAAAAAGCGTTTTGATTGATTTGTCAACATCATGGAATTATTAAAACTGCCGTTTATGTTTTCCAATCTTTTTATATTTACTATTTTTACTTTCTTCGAATGAATAATCCAGGCTACATTTGCAAACCCAGCTCGTTCCAAAATTGTTGAAACATTATCCAGCAATGTAATTTAGTGGATAAAAATACAACTTAAAGGTATTTTAGACAGCAGTCTTAAACTTGGTTTGATTACATATAACATATAATTACAAAATAACGTAACACTTTTTTTAATATATTTTTTACAAATACAATTCAAGTATAATTTTGGAACGGTTCGGTTTTACAAATAATAGCCTTATACTAAGAGTTTAACTTACAAACAGTATACACTATACAAAAAAAATGATCCATTATAAGTTTACGTACGTTCTGATTTTTTTCCTTTCTATTTAATATATTTGAGAACCATTTGAAAATCAACTAAGAGACGAGGACCACCCATCTTATGCCATAGAAGTAACGGCCCACTGAAATTATTCAACGAGCCGAGACGAGATCACATTTTTATAATACAAAAAATCCTCCATCCTTAAAAATGATGCGCCACGGCGCCATATTGTGTACGAAGATTTCTACTTTTATTTTTAAAATGTAGACATTTTTCTTTTGATGTTACACCAACTAACTATTTTATACTTATATTTTACTTTTTTTTATTATTTGTTCATTTGATTCCTTACAATTAAGACTCTTTGTTGGGATAATATATACCTAAAGCCCTGGCGTATTGTATAACGCTACCCTTCACCAGAAAATAAAACTTTATAGTAAGAACAACAGCTGTAAACGTATATTTTTAAAACTTGTTAAGTGGTATCTTAGACAGTGACGTTTTTCAATAAAAAATCAATTTACATGATGTTAGAGTAGATGTAAAGATATAATGTTATGTATCTCGTCTTATCTAACAACTTTAAACAAAGCTCTGACGCTCTACCTCAAAACCACTTCACAATATTTTATTCTGATCAACATCAATAACATGAAATTCAGCAAGCTAAAAGTATTGGGTTTTCCTGTTCATAGCGTGCTGGAGATATATTTTTTTATGTGGAGCATATGGCCTTCTAACAGAGCTATCTCAACATAAGTTTTTCTACGAGAACTGTTTTTTACTCAGTCGTTCAACTTTTCTTATTTAAAGAGAGTAGTAAGGATAGAAAGATAAGATCAGGATAGGTGATTAGTAATAAAACGTGTGTGTGAATGTATATAATTTCAACGATTCAAATTATATTAAGGCAATTAATTTTTTATTTATTTTTTGTTTAGTAGTAAAACAGTATGTTTTCATTAATATGAAAAGAAAAGCTTATATTTTCCGTCCATAATATACTCGCATATACATATGTGTATGTTGATATAAAAAATGTGAATATATTTTATAATACGATAAAAAAAATAAAAATAGTCAAAATTGATTTTCTTTTTCACGTCAAAGAAATAACTTTCCAATAATATTCTTTGAACAAAAAAGGTAAGAATATTATAATTTTTTAATATCCAAGTTCTTTGGCAAATTTAAATGTTTGAATTTTACTACTTCATTTTGAGTTGCACGTGATTTAAATAGAGCCAATTAAAATTAAATGTTTGGATGATTCTCAGAGATCAAAAGAAATCGCCGACAAACAAACTGGCGTACCTATCTATCGAGATTCAGCATTCTGTTCTAATTATATTATTCTTGGGCAACATTTTCAAGAGCTTTATCAAAACAATTCGAAAATATTGATGAAGCAAACATTCCAAATTTTATTTAAAATTACATTTATATATCAGTACAATATCTTCGTATCTTTCCTACTTATTTCAATCAAATGAAGGTATATCGTGGCTAAATTTTCTATAATAAAACTTGATCAAAAAAACTTTTTTTTATCTATCTAATGATTTTATTGATTTTTTAAAACTCTAAGCTGTCTATTATTAACCTTTTTATATCAACTCAATTTAGTATTTACGTGTTTTTATTTGTATTAAATCTACGATAATTTTCATTAACGTATTAAAGTGATTATAATAATTTGGCCCATTAGAGGTGAAGCGAGTCAAGTGGTATCTTAGAAAAAAAAGTTTGATGCGTTGTAATATTTTACAGGTCTTAACGTATCGTTAAAGTGAAGTAAGCTCAGTAAAAACACATTTCAATAGTGCTATCTCCGTAAAATTAAAATAAGCAATCCACTATAACACCAAATAAATACATGATTGTACTTAAAGTCCAAGAAAAAAGTTGTTTACTAGTTGACCCACTTCACCTCTTGATGGCGCAAATACTATTAAATAACATTATTTTAGATAACATAGATAGTTATGTAGAAATAGACTATTATGTTTATTATAATAAGTAAAGAACACACAGTGAAAAGTTCTACAATTATCAACCGAAATAAATAAATTAAATAACGTTTTAAGCAGAACAGGTGACTCACCACTTCTAAATGTATTTCTTTTAGAATTAATTTTTCCAAGCACAAGTATTTAAAATAAGACTATGTAGTTTCATTGTAATAAGTACTATTAACTTTTCTGGTTCTAAGCTCAAGAAATGCGACCCCAATACGTGGGTATTAGGGTCATATTTTAAATTGCGCGTAAAAAGACGTCATTCCAGCACAAATATGAATTTGCAACTGACACGTATAGCCGAGCTATTTTACGAACCATCGCTTATCGCGGGCGCTTATCTCGTTATCGCATTATCGCGTATTTATATAAACTACAAAAGGTCCAAAAAACTATGATATAAGAATACCTTAATTATAAACATTGTATCACCCATATTAAAATAGATATTTAAGAAAATGTGGGTATTGGGGTCGCATTTCTTGAGTTTAGAACCGGAAAAGTTAATGTAAGACTTAAGTAGTGTCTAGAACTTTCCTGCTTCCAGTAGAAAATAAAACACTCCAGCCTTCATTTTGTAATTTAAAATTAAGAATAAGAATCAATGTTTTCAATCTTTTATTACATTAGTTTGTTTGAAGGTGATTCTCAAAAATCAGAAACATGTGTCACGATTCATTGAACAATATGTAAAATAACGTTCATCAAAGTGAAATTCAAATATCAAAAATATTTTTTTATGACGTTTGGAATATGTCAAAGAATTCATAACGCAAGCTATGTGCTATCCCAATATAATATGACGTCAGTAGACTTCTAATTACCCATCTCACCAGAAATCGTATTGAAAGAACTGCTTCTAATTCATTCACAGATTTGTTGTTTTTTTTTGAACGATGGCAATTAAATGTGCTCTTTAATCTAGAACTTACCTAATCGCTACCTTTTCCAGGTCTTTAGAATTTGTTAGAAAGAGGTTGGAATGGATGCATCGATTATCCAGGCCATCACGAATAAATCTTTCGGAACTGTGAAATATAAAATATACATTGCTTTTTTTCCCATGTGGCGTGATGAAACGGCGTTCCGGCACCTTTTTTCTTGATATGTTTAATGCTTTAAATTAATATTCGCAAAACTTTATTTTTATTTTGCTTTGAAAAACTTTTATTTTTCAATATATTTATCGATTTCCGTTCGAAGACAATGTCATTTGTGATATCTAAAAAAATCCTCTCACTATTTCAATTCTAAAATTATCAAGGCAAAGCGAGAGCGATTAGTCTCCCACTAGTCCTGCCCCCGCCCTATCTTTCAATCCATACTCTCTTAAAAATGAAAGGTTGAGCAACTGAGTAACAAGCGGTTTTCATAAAAAAAACTCTATTAGGATGCCATATTTTGGTATTGTCTGGGTTATTTACAAATATTTCTTTATGCCTTACCTCTGAAACTGACTATCTTGTAGTAATCTTGTGACTATCTGTAACCACCTGGTGATAAAATTTTAAATCTTGGGCACAGATAAGCACTTTCTTTTTGGTGACCATTTGAATAATGTTTTTCCTGTTATATAAAAAACAGGTATTTGTAGCTTTATGACTGACGAATTCGACGATTGATATATGGCAGACGTACAATCCATGCCTTAAAGCACAAAACCATAAACCAAAAAAGGTTCCGTTGCATAATTTGAACTCGTGGCAAACACAACCACTTGTCTACAGAGTTTTAGTCGTGAAAAGCTCGATATATGTTTTTGTCACTTTTAAGTTCATTGTCAATGCTTATTGGAAAGGCATTTTATTAAAAAAATATATGTTTTTATTCATAGTTTATCACATAGTATGTTACAATTTGTTTTATGCACTTCTTTTTATTTATTACAAATAATTGCGAATTCAGCATGTGCATATAAAATTCCTGGGGAAAAAATCCGTGAGGCAGTCTAAGTGAAAGAATAAAATAAAAAATCGGTGATTTCGGCGAACATATGCTGTTTCCCACAGGAGTTAAATAACTAATGCTCCTTTGCGTCCTGTATACCGTGCTATAATCTATATGAGATAAGCTTTCCTTCGAGCTTAAAGTGTGTTACGTTTATTCATATTATTGTTAGAAAGAAGAATTTTTCACAACAATAAAAGTCTATTTGACCCCATTATATTAAAATACTAGCTGGCCCGACGACCTTCGTACCGCCTCAGAATCAATACCCAACCCCCCCCACCCCACCCCCCGCCCACCCCCACCCCAGCACCCCCCCAGACCCCCACAACACCCCCCCTCTACCCCCCCACCCCCCCAACCCCCACCCCCCTCCCCCCAAACCCCACCCGCACCACCCCCCTACCCCCCCCACCCCGCCGCCGCACCCCCCCCCCCCCCCCCCCCCCCCCCCCCCCCCCCCCCCCCCCCCCCCCCCCCCCCCCCCCCCCCCCCCCCCCCCCCCCCCCCCCCCACCCCCCCCCCCCCCCACCCCCCCCCCCCCCCCCCCCCCACCCCCCCCCCCCCCCCCCCCCCCCCCC